>QNUK01000156.1:650000-1085000 GCA_013621035.1 Clarias magur
CAACATTTACAGTTTTTACTCTGCAGTGATACAGAAGCCAAATTCACAGCAGACAAATTCACCCTGCTATTTCAACAAAGGGGTAAGGATGCGAGATGTGAAATATTGGAAAGAGGCACAGTGATGAGCTTCAGCATTCACATCAGTTTTATCTAGGTGACTTGTACATTCACCAGTTTTGGTTTTGTTAGCCAATGGAATACAAATGGGTGAGAATGTAGTAGGTGGCACATTCTAAATGAATTGGTGTATGTAATTAAATAACAGTCACATGGGACCTACAGTACTTTATCTGTTTTTTACAAGCACACTTCAGAATAAAAAAGCTATAGGCTTATGTGGTAAAATGCATGCACTGGAAATATATTTATAATCTAATATAAAATAATCTGTCCTTTTATAGCCAGTTTTCCCCAAAAAAAAATTTTCTGCACTTTTTATTTACTTTTTTCTTCTCCATGCACTGTATGTCCAATTAAACCCTTAAAACTCAAGTGGCAGAGATGTGCTGGCAACACAACATAAATCAATGACACTTAAAAATATATGTACAGTATATATGTGCTTATATGGAGGCCTAGCCAGTGTGTGTTAACGGGGAAGCCTCAGACATCAAACTGTACATTTGGTTTTTCAGATATATCAGGTACAGTACAATGAAAGTTATAATTACTTTTGTAACTTGTGGGAATGATGTCGCAAAAATGTAAACCCTTTAAAAATTAGCTTTTTTTTTGGTCATAGAAACAAATGAAACTAGAAAAACATGAAATTATGTGTAACTGTGCTACTTTTTTGCCCAATTTTTAAATTTTGTATTATGTTTATATAGTTGGTTAAAATGAAATAAAATTCAATTCATCATATTGCCTATTTGTGCAAAAAAAAAAAATTATATATATATATATATATATATATCTATCTATCTATCTATCTAGCTCTATGGGTCTAGCTGGTTGTAGTGCTAGACCGGCTGATTGTGTTGCCGTGGGCATGAAGGTTGGCATGTACGCAGAGGGGTGTAACAAAGTCTTTATTTAAACAAACAAAGAACTCAAAAACAGAACAAAGGAACTAAAACAACAAACTCAAACTAAAACTAGGGCTCAGGCAAAACACAGGAACAGGAAGGGATCTGGACACAGGGAACCAGGAGCTGACACAGGGAACCAGGAGCTGACACAGGGAACCAGGAGCTGACACAGGGAACCAGGAGCTGACACAGGGAACCAGGAGCTGACACAGGGAACCAGGAGCTGACACAGGGAACCAGGAGCTGACAGGGAACCAGGAGCTGACACAGGGAACCAGGAGCTGACACAGGGAACCAGGAGCTGACACAGGGAACCAGGAGCTGACACAGGGAACCAGGAGCTGACACAGGGAACCAGGAGCTGACACAGGGAACCACTAGCAGTCACTCCCACTAGAGATTAGCCTACTGGAGGCTAACCCTACTAGCCGTCAAGGCCTACTAGCGGCTAACCCTGCTAATGGCTAAGCACTCACGTGGCTACACATGCAAGGGAAAAGACCAGAAGGCAAAACAGTACTTACAGAGCCCTCTAAAGAGCCCTCTGAAAACAAAAGGTTACAAAACATAAACCAAATATAAATTCAAAGTAACAAAAAGGAATGCCCACATGATGGTAGTCCAAACAGACAAACAAACAATCAGACAATGCTCGACCCAGTTTCCCAGAACAAACTGCTATTTATAGAAGGTTTTAATGAGCCACCTCAGTTCAGGTGAGCCTCATCACCTGACTGAGGTGCCTTCTGGGAAACTGAGTCAACCACCAGGAACTACACACAGACAGACAGACATGAACAGTGACCTCTAGTGGAGGTTCCTAAATATATATATATATATATATATATATATATATATATATATATATATAAATGTGTCACTCTATACAGCACAGTGCTGATCCCTATATACAGTATGTTTATTTAAAAACAGCAATAAGGCTACAGATAAGAAGCCTTATTCTGACAATGTTGTAATATAAAGCTACAGAAAGCACTGTAGCATATCTTAGTCTATCTTATGCTATTCAAGGCTGGGCTGATTGGCTTCAAGGCAGCACTTGGCCAGTAAAGGGAGCATTACATTTTAATTGAAATTGATTTGGCGTGTGACAAAAGGAAGCAGATATAACAGAAAGACAAGTAGATGCCAGATGAGTTGCGTGCCGCTTCTAGATTTTTGTAATAGTGCCTCACGGCTGAGGCCAGATTGATATCTGTGATATCCTACAGGAATGGGAATGTACTTTGTGCCGCTTACTGAATCCAGCTCACACTGGCCTCTTCTCAACAGAACCAAATATATTGAAGTATACATTTTCTGCCTTTCTTGCTCTTATCATCCATGTCCCTGGGTCTTCCTCCTCCTGCATGTTAGACTCTTTCTTTCTTCAATCCCCTTTTTGTCATTCTCTATCTCTTGGTTTCTTGCCTCTCTGTTTTTTCAGCACAATGTGGGCATGTGTGGCCATGCAACACTTATTGCTGTCTCAGATGATCAGATTTAACTTGCAAGTAGATGCGCTCTGGGGGAAAAAAGCATTCTTTCCTTCCTCACTGAAAGAAGAAGTAACAACTAGAGACAGAGGATGCGTGTCCAGGGGTATCATTCCGAATCACACCAGCACACAATTGGCAAACCTATTAGCACTCATGTGTAATTGAATTGTCCCAGACCAATTGAAGCAACAGTTACGTTTATTGAGTTGTATGTGTAGGTGATTGTGTTTAGTACATTTCCACAGATTATCCGTATCTCTCTCTCTCTCTCTTTCTCTCTCGCTCTCTCTGGTGCATGCTGGGAGGTGGTGTGAGAGCAGCGTGTGGAGCGTGGTGTGAGAGCGGCTGAGCGGTTTCCAACTTGTTTGGAAACTTTTTTTTTCTAACACTTTTGAGCTTTTTTTTTCTTTAAAAAAAAAGCACAAAAAAAATCACATATTAAACATCTATAAACAGCCGCGCACACGGTGTTATTAGTTTAACCCGCTGGTGTGTGGGGCTGTTGATCTGGTGACGGGGTGCAGGGATGGCGGCTCACCCGAGCGGTGCAGCCCGTCCTCTCTCACTCCGTCACGGGGTGCGCTGTGAGGTGAACGCCGTGGTGTCAGTGGAGCAGGTGTTGTTGGCCGTTGGGGAGTGTATCGGGTGTGAGAGCATCGTGTCCGCGTCGCGGATGAACAAGGCTGTGGTGGTGTTTGTTAAGGAGAGGGAACTCGTGCATCAGCTGATTGAAAACGGAATAAAGGTAAGTGGAGAACTTTATTCCGTTACTCCGCTGGGTGCTACAACAATGAAGGTCACCGTGTCGAACATTCCCCCATTTATCCCCGATGAGGATATAGAGAGGGAACTGTCTCGATTCGGTAAGATAGTGAGCAGTATGAGAGTGGTGTCTCTGAACTGTAAAAACCCCGCGCTGAGGCACGTCGTCTCCTTCAGGCGTACAGTGCTCATGTTCCTGACTGAGTCCACTTTGGACATCTCATTCAGAGTGACTCATGAGGGAAAGTCATACATGCTGTACGCCAGCACTGGGAGCATGAGGTGCTTCGAATGTGGGGACATCGGGCACAAAAAGTTCAGCTGCCCACATAGAGCACAGGTCAGGGAGGAGGCGGGGCCTAGTGGGGTCAGGGCAGTGTTGCAGGATGGGGAGAGCTCCAGTGTGGAGCAGACTGGTGGTGCAGGATGGAGGTGTAATAGTGCAGGATGGAGGTGTAGTGGTGCATGATGGTGGTGTAATGGTGCATGATGGTGGTGTAATGGAGCAGGATGGTGGTGTAATGGTTCAGGATGGTGGTGCAAAGGAGCAGGATGGTGGTGTAATGGTGCAGGATGGTGGTGTAATGGTGCAGGATGGTGGTGTAGTGGTGCAGGATGGAGGCTTAGTGGTGCAGGATGGAGGCTTAGTGGTGCAGGATGGTGGTGTAGTGGTACAGGATGGTAGTGTAGTGGCATTGGACGGAGCGAGCTCCAGTGCGGAGCAGTCAGGTGCTGCAGAGAGGCAGGATAGGGGCCAACCCACGGTAGTGAGCAATGTTTTGACTGATGGTGAGCAGATAGGAGCACGAACAAACAGTGAAAAGGTGACAGTGAAAAAAAAAACGTGGGAAACTAAATGATGGGTCACACAAGGAAAAAAGGGATAGTGAATGTGGAGAGGTGGAGAGGGCTGGAGAGCCCAGAGCAAAAAGAATTACACGGAACACACAGAAAGATCTAGATCTAGCAGGGGGCTCAGACACTGTAGGAGAACCAGTCTCATTGTGGGGGTTAAATAGCATGAGTGGGGCAGGTAATGTGGAATAACCTTCATCACTCCTAGAACAAGATGAAGATTTAATAGATGAGGAGTTTGAAGAAGACAGATTTTCTGATATATCAGATATTAGTGTGTCTCGGTTTGGGGGGAGATCAGCAGCTCTATACACTGGATGATATGAATGAATACTTGAGGAAAACATATAAAAAATCCATCAACATTGAAGACCATTTTACAGACATTAAAAAATTTATAGCATCAGTAGCACATTTACAGCGCAACACAAGTTACGATCTACTGAGTAAAAAAAAGAGATGGCGCTTAAAAGACCACATAACAAAATGGCGGCGGTCTCATGCAAAACAGAAATGAACACATCACACTGGGTCTTTTCTGTTCTCTTTAATGCACTTTATATCTGTTTTCTTCCTTTTCTGTTTTACTTTTTTTGATGGATATTTTAAAAATAGGATTTTTAAACATGAATGGTGGCAAAGATAAAAGAAAAAGAGCAGTAGCAGGAGACTTTTTAATGCAAAAGAACATTGATGTGGTCTTCCTACAGGAGACACACAGTGACCAAGCCAGCGAGACTGAGTGGGCCATGTGGAGGGAAAGGCAACTTTTCCAAAGTCACGGTTCCAATGTCAGTGCTGGTGTGGCGATACTTTTTAATAAAACGGTCTGCATGGACAAGGTTGAAGCTACAGAATTAGCGAAAGGTCGAGTCTTAATGGTAAAAGCAGAAATAAAAAAGAAAAGTTTTACTTTTTTAAATGTGTACGCCCCTAACAATGGCAGCGAGAGAATTTCACTTTTTAACAGAATAAAAAATATAATACAACGAAGTGGAAATAAATCCACAATAGTAATGGGAGGTGACTGGAATTACACAGTAGACTTCACCTTAGACCGAAACGGTGAGGAACCACAGCCAAAGTCTGCTGAGGCGCTTGAAGAGCTCATTAGACAGAGCAGTCTGGTCGATGTGTGGAGGGAAAAAAATCTGAATACTAGAAAATACACATGGGTTAAGTCTAATAATACAGCTATTACTGCAGCAAGACTGGACAGGTTTTATATCACCAAATCCGAGAGAAACGATCTCTCCAAAGCAGTCATCTCCCCCACTGGTTTTTCTGATCATCACCTGATAAGCATAGAGATAACGATGCCAAACACAAAAAGGCAGAGCTCATACTGGCGTTTTAATATAAAACTTTTACAGGATGACACTTTTTATAGAAATTTTTACATTTTATGGAATGAATGGAAAGACAGAAAAGGGGATTTTAGCAGTTTGGTCTCTTGGAGGTGGGAAAAAAAAAACAAATAAAAAACTTCTGCAAAAATTACACCGAGCACATATCAGACGCTTTTAAAACCACTATAAAAGAACTTGAGGCCAAAATTAGTCAAACAGAAAGTAAAATGGTGAATGAGAATGACATCAGAATGGGCTGTGTCCTGGAGGGAAAAAGAAAAGCTCTGAGCTCCTTCCTCCACGAACAAGCTAAAACAGCCCTGATCAGACACCATATCTCCTGTATCAAGGACATGGACGCTCCCAGTGCCTTCTTCTTCAACCTGTCCAGATCAACAAAACCCCAAAATCAGATGGTGTACCTGATAAGAGTAGATGGAACATCAACATCTGACCCAAGCGAGATGAGGAGAACAGCCACAGATTTTTACACCCAGCTCTACAGTGCAGAACTCTGTGACCCATCCTGCAGAGAGGAACTTCTCAGGGAACTTCCAAAACTGTCCCTGGAGCGACGCAGAACTCGAGCTGCAGGAGCTAACTGACGCTGTTCAGCAGCTCGCAACAGGACGCTCACCAGGAATAGACGGACTGCCAAGTGAATTTTATAAGCATTTCTGGAGTATAATAGGAGCTGATTTTTATGATGTTTTTAAATGTGCTTTTAACAGCGGGAAGCTACCAGTGAGCTGCACAAGGGCAACTGAAAAACTGGAGACCAGTGTCACTACTATGCAGTGACTACAAAATACTTTCAAAGTGTCTCGCAAACAGATTGAAACAATGCCTGCACTCAGTGGTTCATAACAGTCAGACCTACTGCATACCTCACCGGACCATAACGGACAATCTGTTTTTACTGAGAGACTTAATCGATCTTTGTAAAACTAAACGGCCTGAACATTTACGCAAGAGCCTCTTCAGCACGTGTGAACTGGGAAAAGTGTGAGAGTTTTTTTAGTTGGGCAATGGCAGGAAACAGGACCCCCAATCTTACCAGGTGGTCACCAATGGGGCAGGATCGGCCTCAAGTACCTTGGGGTGTTTTTAGGGACACAAGATTTACAAAATAAAAACTGGGAGGGTGTAGTGGAAAAAGTGTGTGCCAAGTTGTCTCAATGGACCTGGGTCCTGCCTCAGCTGTCCTACAGGGAGAGAGTACTGGTTGTCATCAATCTGATCGCCTCCATGCTCTGGCACCGCCTCACTGTCTTTGAGCCCCCTGAGACATTAATCAGGGATGTGCAGAGGAAGTTGGTGAATTTCTTCTGGACTGGCCAACACTGGACTCGTGCTTCTGTGCTGTATCTACCTGTGCAAGAAGGGGGACAGGGCTTGATCGACCTGTCTTGTCGAATAAAAACTTTCAGACTGCAGGCTGCACAGAGGCTCCTTTACAGCGAAGGACTGGCATGGACAGGCATAGCCAAAGCTCTACTCGTAGAAGGACTAAACTATGATACACACCTGTTTGTGCTTAACCTCAAGGAAATGGACTTATCAGCCACAACCCAGTTTGATCAGTCCGTACTTAAAGCATGGTCATCAGCAATAAAGACAAGCAGGACTGAAACACAACCATTCCAAAGTACAGATGAGGAGCCGCTATTTCACAACCCACTCATAAACACCAGAATGCTGTCATCAACTTTCGTTCGACATCGTTTCCGGAATGCAGCAATAACCAAGATCAAGGATCTAAGGAATGGAACGGCGTGGAGGACAGCAGATGAAATGTGCTCACAAACTGGACTAAAATCAAATCGTCTAATGGAGAGACTCTTGGGTGAGGTAACATCAGCACTGCCCTCCCAACTCAGAGAATCTTTGGGGCAAAGCCCTGGAGAGCATCAGCAGCCTACCCTGCAAATAATCATACGCCCAGCAGCTGAAGATCTTCAGCAAGAGGAAGGAGCCATACTGTCTTTCAAGACACCTGTCTTAACAACTTTCGAGGCCGCCTCAAAGAAAGCGCTGTACGGGACGTGTGTGAAGGTCATGCACAGAGGCTCGTTGGCTGGAGTAAGGGACTCACGATGGTCAGAGTGGCTGACACCAGGCTCGTCCCCACGAGGACGCTGGAGGTCCCTGTACAAACCGCCCATAGAAAAGCGCACAGCCGATCTACAGTGGTGGATAGTACACGGGGCTGTGGCCACGAACAGACACGTGACACACATGGACCCCACTAGAAGCACCGAGTGTCTCTTCTGTGGGAGGGAGGAAACGGTAGACCACCTGTTCTTAAAGTGCAATAGATTGGGAAGGCTGTTCTCTCTGCTAAAGAGCTGGACAAATGAGCTAGGAGTGACGTGGACTGAGAATCTCTACATACACGGGCCAAGGTACAAACCAAAAGACAAAACTGTCACCCTAGTAAATTACTTCATAGGCCAGGCAAAACTCTCGATCTGGCTCACGAGAAAAAACAAAATGCAGGGGGGTGGGGGAACACACGATGCTGAGAGGATGCTGACAGCACTGGTCAGAGCGAGGCTAAAAGTTGAGTTCGCCTTCCTGAAGATGACCCACAGACTACCAGAGTTTGACCAGATGTGGGCACATGGGGACGTTTTATGCTCCAGAGACAGGGAGGTTTTAATTCTCAATTTTTTAAGACAAGTGTGTAATCCCTTTTATCTCTTTTCTTTTTTTACTTGTGTCTTATCTCTTTTTAGGTGCTGGTTTTATGTACTATGTGTATTACTGTACTTACTCATATTTTTTAAATATTGCTTTTAGTACACCAGTCCAACACCGAACACACTCGACTTTTTAGTTTGAACTTTTCTCATTGATCTGTTTTACTGAATTCATTTCAAAGTCTCATTGCTAAGCTTGCATTATTATTATTGTTTTTGACTTTTATCTACCTATTTACTTATTTATTTATTTATTTTTCTTCTTCCACTTACAAAAAAAACTAGTCAACTTCTCCATTCTTAAATAGATGAATAAATAATTTAATTAGTTTTTTAATTGATTAACTTATTTATTTATTTTATGTGTATTGTTTCACACAACCTTATCTATTTTTTATCTTATTGACAGATCTTTTGTCTTTGGAAAAAAAAAAAAGAAAGAAAAAAAGTGTGGATACAAATATTTTTGTAAAATAAAGGAACGTTAAAAGTCAAGTCTCTCTCTCTCTCTCTCGCTTTCTCACTCTCTATCACACTCCCTCAGGCCTAACAGGTTGCAAATATCAATAGCGCTGTCTGCGTGGGGAGAATCCAGAGGTGTGATAGGATAATGTCTGAGCTGCAGTCCCACACATTGTCAGTCACTCACACTGAGGATCATTGAAGGGATGCAGGAAATAAATGATTTCCCTACAATCGGTGTCTGGCCTCCAATAGAGATCACAGTTTAAGATTTTATTACTTGATAACTTGCTTTCAGAAAAAAATGGTTGGTGGGATTGAGAGACTAATTGAAAAAGTGTAGTACTTGTACTTATTCTGACATTGAATATAGGAGAGAATATTGACCCAGAAATATAAGTACATTTGATTTTAAAATAATTTTCTTTCAGCATAACCACACAATCTATAAAAAAAAAATACGAGAAGAGCTTAGCTAATTCACAAATGACAAATATAAATATATATATATCATAACATATTTTAACCCTTTTAGCATCCCAGTGATACACTGAAAGTACTCAATATGTGGAGCAAATAACTAAGCAAATCATTTGTTTGCGACTGCTTGGTGTACTGCAACTTAACTTGCACTACACACACATACACAGACACACACGAACAGGCAGTGCTAGCGTCTCAGTGGAGGACACAAGTTTTAGGGAAATTTGAGATTTCTTACACACTTGATTGCATTTTTCATGACATTTTACCTCATTTTTACAAATGCTTCCCAATAATTCTGCCAATACCTCTCCTTTCCTTTTCCAATGTTGGGAGTATTGAGTTTTAAATGAAATAAATTTGGTGTATCAAAGAGAAGCAGATAAAGTACACTCTAGAAGGAAAGCCAATCCAGTGTTTCGCACCATGCACACATATTCACACATTCATTCACACCTAAGTAGAGAATTAGAGCAACCAGTCCACCTACTGGTGTGTTTTTCTTGGCGGAAGGAGATAACTGGAGAATTTAGAACAAAGCTGTGCAACAATGACATGGTCATGCAGCTCTACACAGAATATATATAGAAACTCAAGCTCAGGATCAAACCCTGGTACCAATATTGCAATCATGCCACACCAGGATTCTTTTAGAAGCTTATACATTGCTTGGAAGGCTTGCATGTCCTTGGATGTGAAACTAGTTCAAGTCTGCATCTTTTACTTTGGAAACTCATGTGGTGGTGATGATTAGGAAGAAAAAAATCTTACTATATTTACTTTTTTGGAATTAGATAATTACTTTTGCTTAAAGTTATGGTAAATTCATAAAACAACCCAGCTAGAGGAAAAAGTTCCTTATGTGCCAAGAAAAAGTATTTTCCCCCTTTCTGAATTCTTTTCTTCTTTTTTGCCTATTTGTCACATTTAATGATTGAGATCATCAAACTAATTTTTATTAATACACAAACATAACCTGAGCAATTACTAAGTGCACTTTTTAAATGATTTATTAAAAGATGTCCAAACCTAAATGGCCCTGTATGAAAAGTAATATGCCTCCAGCCCCCCCGTGCTTAATCATAGACCTAGTTAAATTCCACTTGCCACACCCAGGCCTGAATACTACCAGACTTATTAAATCAAGAAATCACTTAAATAGAACCTGTCTGACAAAGTGAAGCATACTAAAAGATCTCAAAATGCAACACAGTTAAAGGAAATTCAAGAACAAATGAAATACAAAGTAATTGACGTATATCAATCTGGAAAGTGCTACAAAGCCATTTCTTGAACCATGAATTCTGCACTCCACCAGAAAATCCTAAAGTTGTATGATCTCAAGATCAAGCTCACTTGGATTATGCAGCAGGACAATGATCCAAAACACACAAGTATAGTGGGTCCACTACTCTAAATGGTTAAAAAACTAAAGTTGAGGTTTTGAAGTGGCCTAGTCAAAGTCCGGACTTATATTCAACTGAGATGACCTTAAACAGGCCAGTAATGCTTGAAAACCCTCCAAATCTATTGGATTTTGACAGCTTTTAACGGACAGCAGTTTTTGGTCTGCTGTTGTCTGTGGGTTTATGGTTAGAATGATAAAATCCATAATCTGAATGGAAAAGTTTAAAGGGTCATGACTGGCTACACTCGATGCTGTGTGAAAACGCTATGGGAACATCTCTTTGTTCTCCAGCTGTGAAGCCCGTGTGTATCAAAAGGCCAAATACTTCGGCTTATAACCTCAGTCAGGTGACATCATCTGATAAGGTGCACCTGCAGGTTATAAATAGGAGTGAACCGGAAACATCCTCAGATCTTTTTGTCTTCAGGACCGCTTTGTGTTTGCGCGTGTGTGTGTGCATGCAACAGAATCACGGTAGGAAAGAAATACTTACCGATAATGGCAGAGTTGGTTGAGAGATGCGTGACTCCATGTGATAGATTACTTTCGGAGGGCGAGCTCCACAACGTTTTCTTTGAGTGCTTGGGTTTCAAGGAGAGTGCGAGCATTGTGATCTCCTCCCTATTAAGGCGCTTCATGCGCGGCTTGCATTCTTTAAAGAGAAACCACGAGCCGCAGCGCATTCCTGGGGCTCGCGTGCGTATGAGACGGTATTTCCCCTCTCTCTCGGACTTTGCTGGGAAAGGGGGCCATAGATCATGTTCCCCTGCCAGACAAGAGAGATGGGAGGTTGCGTCCAATTTTACATCTTCTTGGGCTGAACATCAAAATGTTGACAAAATGTTGTTTCTCAAATTCAACCAGAGGTTTGATTTGTGACGGTTAACCTGAATGATGCATATTTTCATATAGAAATATTGCCACAACACAGGAGGTTCCTGAGGTTTGCTTTCGAGGGCGAAGCTTACAAGTATCGGGTCCTTCCATCTGGCCTAGCCCTGTCACCCCGCACATATAAAATGCATGGATGCAGCAGCGTTCTCTTTCCTGTTCAGAGGACAACATATTTGGGTGTCACATGGGATTCGATCACAAGGCGGGCACAGCTGTTTCCCGCTCGTGTCGAATCCATCCTCCAACACCTTGAAGGAAATCAAGCAAGGCCAGAAAGTGACTCATCATTTTCATCGAGTTCTTTAGGTCTCATGGCAGCTGCGGCCACGGTGATACCTTTGGTCCTTCTGTACATGAGAGCATTTTCAGTTGTGGCTAAGAGCCAGGGGATTTCACTCAAAAGCCAATCCCCAGAGGCTAATAAGGGTTACGCGCTGGGGGCTTTGTACCCTTTCTATGTGGTTCAGACCCCGGTTTCTGACTTTGGGTCCCACTTTAGGTCCGTCTTGTCATCGCAAGATGCCAATGACAGACGCTTTCCTCACAGGCTGGGGTGCTGTCTTGGATGGCCGTCCAGCACAAGGGAGCTGGAGAGGTCATCTTCTCGCATGGCACACCAATTGCCTCGAAATGATGGCTCTGTTTCTGACCCTGGAACACTTCTTGTTCTCCAGCGGGTGGACAACACTGTGGTAGTCTCGTACATAAATCGCCAGGGGACTGCACTCGCGCCTCTTGAACAAGCTAGCGAACCAGGTTCTGCTTTGAACACAGGACAAGTTTCTGTCCCTCAGGGCGATTTACATTCCGGAGCGGACTTGCTATCCAGACAAGCTATGACACATGGGGAATGGAAACTCCACCCCGAAGTAGTCAGTCAAATCTGGGAAAGATTTTATGTAGCAGAGGCAGCACAATGTCTCCTTTACTTCTCTGACTCCTCCAGCTCCTCTGGGTCTGGACGCAATGGCCCACACGTGGCCCGGATCACGCCTTTATGCATTTCCTCTGATAGTTCTGCTCCCAGACGAGGGTCCGTCAACAGGGTTTGCGCCTCTTATCGATAGCGCCCCATTGGCCGACCAGAGTGTGGTTCTCGGATCTAATATCTCTCCTCGACGGCTCACCCTGGGTGATTCCAGTGAGGAGGGATCTTCTGTCTCAGGTGCAGGGGACAATATTTCTTCCCCAGCCCGAGTTCTGGAACCTTCACGTCTGGCCCCTGAAGGGGACCAACTAAGAGATGCTGGTATTGCAGCCAGTGTAATTGATACCATTTTAAGTGCCAGGGCTACCTCCACTAGAAGAACTCAAATGGAGTGTATTTGAAAGTTGGTGCATGGCAAGACATATAGACCCAGTCCACTGCCAGATTTTCTGCAAGAAAAGTTGTCCTCTGGCTCATGCCCTAGTACTCTCAGAACATACATAGCCGCTATTTCGGCATGCTCTGACCGATGGGGTTTCTGTGGAAAAGCACCATTTAGTTGCCCGTTTTATTTTTTATTTGTCATGGGTGTCGCAACCAGGTGGTGGCCGCCACTATACAGACGTTGTCACACTGGGTGAGAGATGCTATTGCCCTATCCTATGAAGCGTGTGGTCACACTTTGCCTCTGAAAATCAGGGCTCATTCGATCAGGGGGATTGCATCATCAATTGCTCTGGCAAGAGGCGCCCCCTTGCAGCAGGTGTGTGATGGGGCAGGCTGGTCCTCTCTGCACACGTTTGTTAGATTTGATAGCCTGTATGCCAATGCTACTCCGGGCTCACGGATCCTCGAGTCAGCATCCCAGAGTTAGGTCTGAGACCTCCTTGGCTATTGTGCGCACACGCTACACAATCTGGTGGTCCATACACTTGCAGTGCAGCGGCGTTGGTATTCTCGGTCCCATAGCGTTTTCACGCAGCATCGAGTGTAGCTTTTGAAAGTGAACGTCTCGGGTTACATAGCTGTAACCCTGTTCCCTGATAAAGTGGGAATGAGATGCTGCACTTCAATGCTGCACTTCTGGCGTGCCTGGACGTTCTTCAGACAAAATTGACCTGAGGATGTTTTCCGGTTCACTCCTATTTATAACCTGCAGGTGCACCTTATCAGGTGACGTCACCTGACTGAGGTTATAAGACGGAGTATTAGGCATTTTGATACACACAGGCTTCACAACCAGAGAACAAAGAGATGTTCCCATAGCGTTTTCACGCAGCATCTCGTTCCCGCTTTATCAGGGAACAGGGTTACAGCTAAGTACCCCGGGACGTTCTTTTAGGCCACGAAGGTCATCTGCTCTGAAATAGTCCTTGAAGAACAGTATTGTCAAGTGCATTTGCAAAGCCCATCAAGCATCATGATGAAATTGGTTCGCATGAGGAACATTCCAGGACAACAAGAGCAAAACTTACATCTGCTGCAGAGGAAAAGTTCATTAAGAGTTACCAGCCTCAAAAATCAACAATTAATTAACAGCATCTCCGTTATGCTAAGACAGCAATGTCATCATGAAAGCTTTACATACAATAGTGAGCGAACAGCAGAAAAAATCTAAATCAAATCAATATTTGATGTGACTACTGTACTTTCTGGCTTCAAACCAGCATCAATTTGAGGATAAGAGTCAGGTTTATGATTAATCAGTTATATAGGTGATGATCATAAATTTCATATGTAGGTTTAAATACAGTCATTAACTGAACAGAAACAGCTAGACGATTTAAACTGGGTGAGAAACAGCCAAGTTGTGGATCACGTCACACCCTGCCAAGATTGCGCATGCATCACCAAGTTCTTTCCCAGGCAATAATTTCAAAGCAGTTGTATTCAAAGTATGTTGTTCCAGCAGTTGAAAGACAAATCATGCTTATTATCTATGACATCAAAAGATGTCCAGCAGTGCCATCATCAAAGACTTGATGGAAACTGAGACCCTGAGATCAGTTGTCCAGAGAAGTTTGGCCATACTGTAAGTAGTCTTCATGAAAGAATTTTAGCCATACCTCCGACATGGAAACAAGAAACAATATTTGGCTGTAGCAGGAGGTTTGCAGAAGGGCTGGAGAGTGGTACAGTAATGCAACAGTGAAACATGGTGGAGATTCCTTGCAAGTTTGAGGCTGCATTTCTGCAGCTGGAGTGAGAGATTTGGTCAGGATTATTGGTGTCCACAGTGCTGAGAAATATAGGCAGATACTCATCCAAAATGCAAGACCATAAGAGAAGTGTCTTATTGGCACCAAATGTATTCAGCCTCAGGACAACAACCTCAGGCACACAGCCAATGTCATTAAGAACTATTTTCTGCATGAGGCCCAGCAGGCAAAGTGCCCAGGGCTACCGACCTGGCCTGCAAACTCCCCAGATCCCAGTCCGACTGAGCGCTCAAGCGGAAGCGCAACACAGACAACGTCAATAAACAGAGGCCCCAAACCACACGATACCCAAAGGTTCTACTGCTAAAGACCTGGTGGCAGAACCATATAACACATTATTGTGCCCAGGATAAAAAAAATGGACGGTATGAGGACAGAATTATATTTCTCGCAGATCTGAGGACCAAATCATTAAAATTTCTCAAAAAAACTGGTCGATTGCAAGGCTCTTGTTATCCTGCAAGAATTACTGGATACGGCATAATAAGCATTTCAGAAATTTTTTCATATTCTTCACAGTATTTCATTCATGTGTTATACAGCTTCTGTCTGGCAGCTTTTTCTTTGTAGTCCATATTAAAAATCATATTCTCAGACTGTTGTTAGTAAGTCCGGGTATTAGAATACCATCAAGCTAAAATGCTAGTACCATTAGCAAGTACGGTCTCAAGTCTCAAATTCAGTACCATCCACACTTGCATTTTGTTTCTTACTATTTGATTCAGAGATGTTCTGACTCATTCTGTGACACAATATTTTATTTATGCCTAATAAGTTAATGTGTTATTGTTACTGAATGGGTTGCAGCACCTCAATCATATTTTTACTATGACTGCAGTAGACAACAGAGGGCACTGTAGACAAATCCAGCTCTCCTTTATTGGCCCGGTGAGAATGTGGGTTTTCTGAACCTGAGACGGTTCTGTTCCAGCATTCTCACTACTAGAGTTGTGGATCTTCTGATTCATAATTTATGACAATCATTTTAATCAGTAAGATGATCGTTTCATTTCAGCTTTTGTGGTTGTTGGATTATGTGCGTGTGTGCGCGTGTGTGTGTGTGCACGCAGATAAGAACAAGCGTCACTGGGCTGGAAAAGGCCAGTCTGGCAGTGCTAAACCCAACAGTGTGTAAAAAGACAGCATGCTGTTCCTCAGAATGGACAAGGAGACAGAGGGAACTGAACAAGGCGGAAATGAGAGGGGAATGAATTGATAATATGGTTTAAAGCCAAATTAATGGAAACAATTAATTAATTTAAAAAATATGTTATTTATCATATTGTTGATTAAATAAATAAATAAATAATTTTAAAATCATATAATTCCTAGACTAGCAGCTTTTTTGGCAGACAAACAACATCAGATGTTATTCTCATGACCATACAGTAAATGAGGATTTGTCCTTCTCTATGAATATTTCCAGTGCAGAAAGAGTCTTTAAGGAGATTCGTCATTCTGATCAGCTACTGTCGGTCTCCCAAGATGTCTGGATGTGATCTATTTTCACATCTCATATCTGGAATTCACTCTGTCAGTCTGGCAGGTGGCATGAACCGTCCTCCTTCCTCCTCCCCCATATCCTAAAATCACTGATTTCTTATTACAAAAATGCTAGCATAGTAGCTTAACCATTTAACAGTCCACCATAACAGGTGAACTACAGCCAGAGATCGGACATTACGGCATGGCATGGAGACATGGATCTTGTTGTTGTTGCAGACCCAAATTATCCAGCAAGAGTCACCGAGTTTATCCACCTCCACTGCTGCCAGCTTTCATTTATTAACGCTCCTTCCTTTGGCAGTAGGTGTGTGTGTGTGAGGGAGTCAGAGGTCCAGTGAGATGACTGAAGACCGAAAAAAGCAGAGGAAAACCATGCAGAAAGGATATGATACAAGTTACAGATGCAGTGTGATGAAGAAAGAAGGAACAGCAAAACCATTGGGGGGGGGGGGGGCTGGGGGATGATAAAAGATAGGAGTGAACAGGAAAGACAGTGACCCAAAGAGACTGAAGGGAGGGGGGGGGGGGAGAGAAAAAAACGAACCTTCTCTCTGCTTGCCTGCTGCTTGCTATATTAGAGAGGAGTGCTGTTGCCGGGGCAACCAGCGGGACCCACGTTTGGTATTTGGAGCAGCGCTCCAGTGGAATAGCTGCGGAGGATTTGATGTTCTGCACTCATCTGGGGTCACCTAATACTTCATGCGTATCAGCACTATCCCTCTCTCAATGGTACTGCCTGCCCCTTTTGTACAATCTACAAAACCCCCAGGGAGCTCATCCAATCTTCTTTTATCAGTGTGTGCTTGTTCTTCTCGAGACCCATTGAATGACACATATACAGCAGTCTACATACTGTATAGTGCTGTCATTTTATCTAACTATTAGTGATTTGTTGTTGTTGTTGTTTTTTCCCTTTTCTGATCACAGTTCTTGAGATCGGGATGCGATAAAGACAGATTTTGAATAAGATAGAAAGGAAGGTCCTGGTCTTGCTGTTTTCCAGTTTCCAGCTTATTACTGATTTGTGTGGAAACCAGCCAGAAGGAAGGCTATCCACATGCATACATCCCCTGAGGCAGGGATTCACAGATAAATAAAAGCACATTTAAAGATGCTCATGGGTTATACCATCAGGACAAGAGAGGTGGGAATGAGATGCAGTTTGATCCTGCTTGCTAGTGGCATGCTGTGCTTGCATTTGAGATGGGAATCAGATTGCTTATTGCAGTGTGCAGAAACAGGGATTATATTTATATTAGTCTGGACATGAGCATCCCATCCTATGTGTGTGTGTGTGTGTGTGGGTGTGTGTGTGTGTGTGTGTCTGGGTGTGAGTGAGAGAGAGTCTTGATGTTTGTGAAAATCTAAAGAGCAATCTATGCATGAACCTGTGTACATACTGTATTTATGCATCTGTGTTTTGATGCATCGATTCAGAGTTAGAGCTGTAAACAAGACTGAAATGCATGTTGGCTTTTTTAAATCTATATAACTTTCATTTGTACAGAATAGTCATGGAAAGCTCTATACATTATTCTTTTTTTTTTCAGTACTGTGTTTCATTAACCTGTTAATGCAGTATATGTGTTCTGAGCCATTTCCTTTTTCAGTGTGATCAATATTTTCAAGATGGAGTTTATTAAAGATTCCATATTACACATCCTTAGCCCCCCTTAAAGGTGATGTTTGCTCTGCTTTTCTTTTTTTTTCCCCCAAGTATGTGATTTGTGTGAAATGAGCTTGTGAGCAGGTGGGCTCATAACTTAATGTCATGCAACTCTCCAAACTGTCCATAATCAAAACTGAGTGGTTGATTGCAATCCTAATAGCTGCACCAGGGAAGCTCATAGATGTAATTACTAAAGAAACGTTTCAGCCATAATTAACACCCACTGTGTGATTGTTGCTTTGTGTATTTCATTACAGTTTAAAGGAATTCAGACCACCTGGTTGAAAAAAAAACAAAAAAACAGGTGATGGTAGAAATGTGAATTTACAGATATACTATATGATGTACAGTACATATACTGCAGTGAATATTTGAAGCAGTGAGAAATAAAGTAACCATAAGTGAGTTTCTACCAATCCACCCATATACTGTACACTCACCAGCCACTTCATTAGTACACCTGCTCAACTGCTTGTTTATGCAGAAACCCGATCAGCCAATCACATTGCAGCAACTCAATGAATTTAGGCTCAAACTGAGTATCAGAATGGAGAAGAAAGGTGATTTAAATGATTATAAACATGGCATGCTTGTTTATCCCATACAAGTTGGTCTGCATGCAGTATCTTCCATAACTCCTGATCATCTGAGATTTTCACGGGCTGTACAACCATCTCTAGGGTTTACAGAGAATGGTCAGAAAAAGAGAAGATTTTCAGACCGTGGCACTTCCATGGGTAAAAGTGCTTAGTTGTTGCCAGAGGTCAGAGGAGAACAGCCAGACTGATTGAGGTGACAGAAACGCAACAGCAAGTGATCACATTCAAGACCTTCTGAAGAGCATATCTGAACGCACAACATGGCAGATGGAGACCACACCGGGTTCCACTCCTATAAGTTATGAACAGGAAACTGCAAAACATCTTAGTCCTAAAAACAGCTCCTAGGGTAAAACTTGTTAAGAGTAGAGAGGAGGACTTTTTAGAGGCTTAAGAGTTTCTATAGCAGAGGACAAAATAGGGGAAAGAAGAAATATTCTCCAAACACTGAACACAAAGCTAAAAGTAAACGCTGCTCTTCTGTCCAATCTGGTTTTTACTTCCTTCCATCTCTCTTGGATTGTTGGCTACATACCATCCAACACTGCAACTTAAATAAACTGTCCTGTAATCATGTAAATTGGTCAAAGCTGAGCCATTTGCTCCCATCAATCTGAAATGGATTACAAGTAATAAAATCAGTACAGTAAATAAATATGAGAACTTAAATATAGTAACTACTGTGTAGAAATTGGTTGCTTCAAAAGTCGACACATTTTCAACATTTGGCTGTTTTAATTATCTGTATGATATTTCGCCTGTAACAGAAACTTTGCATAAAGTAGCCTGTAGTCATGATTATACAATTTCTTCATATACAAAAATTATGACTTCACTGTCTGTTCTATTATCATGTGTTCTGTTTTCACAAAGAGTGCATTTCAAGACCTTTACAGAGGGTCAGAGGTTATTTTTTATCAACCAATCACACTCTTTGAATTGCTGCATCATCCCTAGCAACGGGGTCGACCACACCTCCTCACTAAGATAAAGAGTTTTGTACTTTCTTTCCTCAGAGTAGTTCTGAGAAGTTTCCTAAATCACTTTTTGTCTAAGACTCCCAGCTAGTACTTTTTAAGCTAAGATATGAGCTCTCTGAGAGAATTCTAAGAAGCTTTGAGAATACGGGCCCAGATCTTAATCCAACAGAGCCTGGGAGCATGATCTTTGTGTGAATCCCGTCATCACATGGAGAAAACTGAGGCCATTAGAAGCACCTGCAGGTTACGTCACCTTGAGCTTTCCTTAAGCAGGTCGAAAGGAAGAGTCAGTGACCATCAGATTCACCCTCTTATCTCCACCTTATGCTCTATTAATTCCACTTTTTGGTTTCTTGCTCTCGTTCACCCTCACCATCTACTGTAGTATTACTTTGTGTGACATTCTGTCTACTGTTTACTCATTCATGCCTACCTATAACAAGTGCACTGTTTATAGTGCATTACTGTACAATTTACAATGTACTACAGCACGATACTCAAACATGACTGCCAATGGACCTGTATTGAATCCAAATATCTGTGCTAAATTTGCACTCTATTCTTGCCTTCAGTGCATGCTTATACAGCAGAGACAGGTAAGTGGAAATAATGCATAAAAATATACAAAGCAGCAAAATAATCCTATCATTTCAAAGTTTTGACGACCCCCAATTATCCAAACCCATGATGTTTGAATAAAACTTGAAGAAATGCTTCATTAAACTTTCTAAAGCCTCTTGTGATGGAATATGGCAAAAAAAAATGTGAGTAATGACCTTTCTCAAATACTCACAGCATTTAAGGGCAATTGTGATGCTGAATGCTGGTGTGAGGATTAAACCTTACAAGACGATTATGTACTGTACTGTATGATTCAACAAATACTGTGACTGTGTGAATTAGAGGGAGGGTACAGGGAGGAGACAGACGAAACTGATAACTGCGATACTTAACAGTTTAGAGTTTTTGTCAATTTGTTTCATTTCAACTCCTCCCATAAACTAATGCACATGTCAGTTGCAATTCTTATGCTTAGCAAGAACCCAAAACTTAGTTATTGTCTGATGATACTGATCTAGTACCAGTGTTTATAGTACTGTATACAGTATGCCAACAAATTTCTTTTTAGATTTACTCTAAACATGAAATTTGTGACATTTTTATTCCTTGATGAATGTGGTGCAAATAAAATCCATATTGTTCTATTCATGAGTATTTGACAATTGGTCTGTTTGTGTATGATCCCATTATTAAGAAACTTTACTGGTTAACACTTATTATCGAGGTTACCCCCCAGGGAGGCACTACTGCAAACACGTCTCTTTGGACTTTTTGGTGTTTTGGAGTCCTTGCAATGAAAGACTGTTTTTCATTGTGTATTGCTTTGTGATTTCTGTCCTGTATTGCTTTCAGGTGTCCTTACTTAGCTTATGATTATGTTCTTTATTTAAGCTCCTAGGTTCTTGGCATTATTTTCATGCATCTGTTTGTGTTGGCGTTCGTGTTGGTGTTGCTTTTCTCCGTTGATTCTCAGTGTGTTAGTGTATGACCCATGTTTGTGTTTGTAAGTTAACAAAATATATGTCCGCACTTATGTCCTGCCACAACCCTTAACTCTAAAGGCTGGTTTATGTTTCTGCATGAAGTGCACCTGTACAGGAATGTACTGTAACTACATGCTGCAGCAACACAGACCGCAACGACTGTGACTGGTCTGCCTAGTACTGTAGGAATGCATTTCCTGCTTCTTCTTTTACACTATTATTTTTGAATTGAGTTGAACATTGTCCTGACTGTCTCCTCCGGCATCCTCTCTCGTTTCTGCGTTGCCGTAATTTGAGTAAAAGTAACCGCTATTAGATCCCACTGGGTTTATTTGCCATTGTTTGTACTGTAATACATCAAAAAAAACTCATCAGAGAGTGGTGAAAAGCCTCAGCACAGTGGCGTAGAAAGCACACCGCCAACTAGTGGTTTGATGGTGTAATTGTAGAGTGACACAGACACGCCAGCATACAAGTATGAATGCTCACATCTCCACAGCCCATTTGTGTAGCCTATGGCGAAGGCCCCGTGTATGCTTGATGCAGATGCAGAAGCATGAGTCAGGCTTAACACTTGTCAAGACAAATTTCCTATCAGGCCAGTCAAAATGTCCCATCAGGCTCACTATACAGTACAAAGTTACATCCTGAAACATATGAATGTCCTTTCAGTGTTCATCTGAGACGTAAAGTACAAATGCCAGCCTCAGAGTCCGGCTAACAACTGATTATTACAGAAACCTCTATGTCAACGTCTCACTAATTGCACCAATGTATCACAAGGTTTACTCTACTGTACATAGCAAATTTAATTTTGTTTTAAAAAAAATACTCAAGAATGGAGAAATAAAGAATGGTGTGTGGTTCATAACAAAACTCTGAAACATAACTTGTCTAGGAATATACCATACAGCACGGTTGCCTGTGGAAGGTCACTTCTTATTAATGCTCTATCATCTTTGTCTTTTCCTGTCTGAGGAAATTTACTATAGATTTATAACTGACACATTTAGAGATTATCATTCTCATTATTATTCTGTTAATTATTGTGTTGCTTATCTTTAGTTATCACTTTATCCTGGACCGGGTTGCATGACATACACGGGATGTTGTAGCAATCCAACACAGGGCACCACAATTATTCACCAGCACACATTTACATACTGTACGTATTAACACCTAGAGTAATTCAGCTTGTGGCCTGTTTGTCATCTGGAGGAAATCGGGAGGAGCCAGAGGAAGTCCATGTAGACGTGGGGAGAATTCCAGCTACTACTGTATGATTGCATTGTTTGGTGGGTTGAAGATTGTGAAGTGCGAAATAAACGGGACTCTTTTTCATTAGGAGTTGTGCAGCCCCAGTACAGATTATTTACAGATTGGGACAAAAAGAGTTATATATGATTTGTGGCCTCCTGAAATGAATTAGCTGGTTATAATTACAAACTAATTCTGCTGAAAAAATAGAAAGCAAATACTACATGACACACTGAGACGAAATGGAATTTGCCACAGAATCTCCAGCATCTCTGAACTGATTTGTTATAAGGAAGACAAACAATGATAATGAGAATTTGTGTTGTTAGTTTTTGGCACAGCAGTCTGAAAAATACACTTTTTTCCAGTCGATGTTCCTCTGCTCACTTTATTCTAATTCCTAGCAGGACCTTGTCATTTGTTATGAAACACTGGCACTGAACCAGGGTCCAGCTCTCTCAAGCATGAACGATGCTTGCATCAGTTTCCATTTCTCTATCTGTTAGGCTTGGCTGTTTATATCAGTGTAGCCAACAGGTCTGGTCTCAAGAGTCAGAAAATGCTTCTCAGCAGCTCCTGTAACTGGATGTACCTAATGTTGCTTTGTGATAAATGCGTGATCATTTTCATTTATGTTGCCCATGCTTACCCTTTACCTGCGCAGCATCCTGGCACACGCAGATGGTTATGGGTATATGTTAATACACACCCACTAGAGCTGCAATAATCACAAGGGCAATTATTTAATCACAAAAGGCTGCAATTTGTTATTGGTTATGTATGCATAGTCAGCAATTTATATAGAGTTCCTTTCGTTACATTTTAAACCACTTTTTACCCACCCCTGGCCTAGATGAATATGATTTGCAAAATACTGTATATGCAAATTGAGTGAAAAATGGTGCATATTTAACTGTTACATATCACAGTTTAAATCACAATCTCAATATGTATCAAATTAATCACAGCGTGAATTATTATTATTTTTTAATCAAATCGTGCAGCCCTGATACAGTACCCACTTTTTTCATGCATTCCTTTGACTTGGGGATAAGCATGTTAAACACATGTATACAGTGTAGCTAGCTAGCAGTTCCCAGGGGGAATTCGGCCTCATTAATTGCGATTCCAAATCGAGGGGAGTGAAACTGTAAACAGTTTAGGGAACAAGTGAACAATGAACGGTTCATCACTTTGCTGGAAGTATAGATAAGCAAAAGTTTCCATCAGCCACTGCACCTTGGTGGAGCACAGCAAAAAGGTTAGCACTGTGGCCTAACACCCTCAGGGTATTCTGGTTTCCTCCAACAGTCCAAAGACATGCAGCTTAGGCTAAGTGTGAGCCCTGTGATGGATCTCTGTACTTAAAGTCTTCTGTGATAGGCTCCAGGACCCTGTGACCCAGAATAAGCAGTATAGAAACAATGAATCAATAAGTATTATCGAGGCTGACGTAATATAAATATGACACAAAACTGTTTATATGTATAAAAAAAAATTATATTTATACCAAAGTCTGGTATATTGTATGTATTTGTGTGGGGATGCGGGAGATATGAGTCGGCCTCACCGGTCTCAATGAATAAGTCCGGGAGCACGATGATAGGAAATGGCTGTACTGTAAGGCTCCGATGGTGAATACTTTAACTCTAATTTTGACCCTGCACAGGATAAGTGGCATAGAAAATAGGATAGGTGAATGGATGGATGGATGGATATACAGTACAGTAACAGGACATGGACAGTGGTCAGTAATTGTATACTTACATTGTACATTGTACACCTGAAAGTGTCTGCTGTGTGTATGCACATCTTATTGACTTTCTCTCTGGCACTTTCATCTTCAGTTTCTGTCATACTGTATGCTAAAATAGCTTTGATAGAAAGAAATTTTTTTAACGCTTCAAATCTGGATTTTCCAAGAGGCATCGTGACATTTTAGGTTTCCTTAAATGTGCATACTCACATACTTAATCTTCCTGTTCTCCAGTGTAGACTGCTTATTTGGTTATGATCTCAGAAAAGAATGTAATATCTTCCCTTAAGGCTATTTAAAACTACAGTTGTATACAGTAAGTGAGAAAACTGCCCATTCTAGAGCATAATGCTAAAGGATTAGTGACAAGAGAGAGAGTAGTTTTGTCAAGTTCATATAATACTACTACTACTACTAATGATAATAATAATTATTATTATTATTATTAAAATTAGACAGAATATATGAATGAATAAGTCCAGTATCTGTTTTTCTTTCTTTCTATCTTTCTTTCTTTCTTTCTTTCTTTTTTTCTTTGCATTTAATGGATGAAACAACAGTCATTCTTTGTTTCCATGTAATATCAGTGACTCATTTTCTTATGTGTTGAGTTTATAAAAGAAAACTATACCATGATATTCTATTATCTTTTACACTTTCATAATGACAACCTTGAAAAGAAAATTAAGGTACATAATAGTAAGAGGCTTGGTAGGTCGGGATGATTTATGGAAATCTATCTATCTATCTATCTATCTATCTATCTATCTATCTATCTATCTATCTATCTATCTATCTATCTATCTATCTATCTATCTTATTTTAAATATAATAAAACTTTATCTAACATTTTTATTGTTTAAGAAACATGTCTTATTTCTTATAATATAACAATAAACCAAATATAAAATTAAAATATATATTTATAAACAATTTTACAAGTCTCAGACTGCTTATTCTATTGCCAAATAGATATTAAATAGCTTTTGTCTACAAAAGAAAATGCTTAAAATGAGCAAGAAAAGATAAATTCAACTGTAAAATAAGTGTGGAATTAAATGTAGGACTAAGTTAAATGTAGTAGTACATTTGACAATTCAAAATATTCTTCTTTGTTAAGATGTATTGTATTGGACTGTGGGAGGAAACTGGTGTACCTGGAGGAAACCCACCAAACACAGTGCAAACATGCACTCAGAGATGGGAATCGAACCCAGACCCTGGAGGTGCAAGGCGAAAGTGCTAATCATTATGACCACAGTAGTGTTTTTTGCTCAGACAAAGCTTTTCATATCAATCCTGCTTGTGCAAAAAACTGTACTGACTCTCAAAAAATGCTGTGCTTATGTGAATTCGCTCTGCTTGTAAATTTACCCTTTTCAGTCAAAAACATTTTTACACTGTCATACCTTGTGTTTGTGGTGTTTTTTTTTTCTCTTGGATTATTCTTGTAGATGTATTTTCATATGAAGGAAATGAAATGCATGTGAAACTCAAAGGAATCCTGCTGCATGAAACATTTGTTTTGTATTATTTTGTTGATTTCTTGGCAGCTACAAGAGCCTTTCTCTATAAAGCTCACTCAGTCTGATATAGTACATCTATTTATTTCCTGGCAATTCATTTGCTATTCAGGATTTATAATTGTTGCGGGAGCATGCCAGTGAGCCGTATTAGATTTATGGACACATTTGCTTCATGACTTGACCCTGACAAATATCTGTAATTGCAACGCTGCCTGCCTGATGTTTAGGGGGAAAAAATCATCTACCTGAAGTGCTGTTCTGTTCAAAGCTTGACACAGCTGCAGCCATAGATTATTCATGTCGTTCATGCCAATGCTTTATGGAAATGTTAGCATGTAAATTACTCAAGTCACTGCCTGCGTTCCCCAACACTAACTGGAGTTAATATGAATTTTTCATATGTTTTCTTGTTTTCAGATGGACAGGATAATTAGTGTTGAGTTTTTTTTTTTTTTTTTTGTTAGCTGGAGTCTTTTATTTACCATCACATCTGTCAGTCTCTCAGGAATCTACTTTGTAAATCATGCAAATATGACAATGAGATGCAAGTTATAGGGGCATGAAGTACTGCCCTCATTAGACACTGCTTAGACGAAGGCATCTGCTTTATTGTGAAGTCAAAAGGCATAAAGCAGCGTCTTGAATGTATCCGATTACTACATTTGGCGTTTTCATAAAGATACTGAAAAAAATCTTTAAAAAAAAGTGAGAGTTGGGTTTGATGGGGAAAACTCACTGTCTCTTTTCATATACATTACCACACCTATGAAACAGGACATTTTTGCTGAATATTTGTGCTCTCAGATATTGCCTGTTTAAATCTATTCAAGTTTAAATTATTAACTTGATCTTAATAGCATTTGTACATTCTCGTAACTGCTTTTTCCAGGTCTGGGTTAGAGTACACCCAGAGTATTTCAGGAAAATTGGACATGAGGGGCACCATACACATGCTTATTAACACCCACTGGTAGATTAGAGCTGTCAATTCACTTGCATGTTTTTTGGAGTTGGGAGGATATCATTGAGCCCAGACTGATAAACTGAGATCAGGGTTGAACTGGGGACCCTGGAGTTGTGAGGTACCATCACAACCCCTTTTTGAATTACAGAATTGACAAAAATAATAATAATAATTTTAACAATAATTTCATTTTAAGAGCAGTGTTTTTAAAGCAATTACAGCTCTAATCTTATTTATCGTAGGCCTCAGGTACAATGAGAAGCTGGCTGTAAAACCTCAGTGTGTGCGAGTGTCGAGGAAGACTTTGGAGGCAGGATGTCAACCAAAATTCAACACACATAAACAGTACATCAAAAAGTAACAAGGTTCCTCTGCAGGTGCTGTTGGTGTGTGCTTGTGTGTCTCACAGGCTCTTCCAAGTAATATCCGACTTTCTCCCACAAAAAAGGCACAAATGAGTAAACTCATGGTAATAAGTCACAGGTGAGAATCATTATACATCACCTGCTTGTTCCACCTGCCTTCTCTTAATTTATTGCTGATGCTTGACTATGCACCTGCTCCCACATGCTCCCACCAACCAATCGTTCACCAAGATTAATGGCCAGGTGAGTTTGGAAGTAACTTGATGATTTCTTATCTCTATTACTAAATATTTTCCTGCATAGTTAAATATATTCTGATAATCTGCCTAAGCATGTTTTATTACTTTTAGCATACATTCCTCTTGGCGATTATAAAAACATCAAATACATATAAAAAGTGTATTAAGCTGTTAAACCTTTATATTAGCAAGTCTCACTGCTGTAGTCTATGCAGTAGGTAGTAAACTAGGAAACAATTTTTACAACACAGTTTTATCTTTTCCTTAATAGCCTCTTAAATTTTTAATACGCACAATGCAGCTTCCTTATGAGCGTGTCAACATTCATGGCACACATTATTTGATGCTCATGCAAATACAAATACAAATAAAATAACAATCGTAATTATTATTATTATTATTATTATTATTATTATTATTATTATTACTTATTAGCTATATTAAATGTTTTCTCAGCACCACACAGAGAGTGACTTTCAAATAAGGCTGTCAATATTAATACATTAACGCTTATTATTTATGTAATTCTAGAAATTTTAACGCATTACTGTAAGTTGTAATGCATTTTAATCATATGACCAATTTGACCCTAATGGCTTCCCATAATCACAGTGTGGCGACCAGGCTGGGTGATGATGGTACATCGGATAATAAGATGACTGAGGAAACATCACCAGGTGTGCAGAACTTTCAAGAAGTTTCATTAGAAAAAAGCTTCTAGATGGAAGTTTGGATAAAACCAATGTTGAGTGCTCGAGCTACCTTCAAGGGGATCAATTCATTCTTTTTTACAAGAATGAATTAAATGTAAGACATGGGAGTGGTGGCACAGGCAGCTAGTGAGGATGCTGGTTCGAGCCCTGCTGTTGATGGGTTGCCACATCCCGCACTACTCAACCACGTCATGCAGTGCCGGTCCCTTTAGAAAGATTTTAATTTAACATTTGTCAAATATTAATGTTTGAGATATTATAAAACTGCATAATCTCTCATAAACTCTAGCCAGTTTGTCATGATATTTTTTATTCCAACATTGCACATTTATAATACAAGTAAATCTGAGAATTTTTAAATTGTGAATTAAAATTTATTTCTGTTTTTGTTCCTTTCAAGTTACTCTTAAATTGACAAGTGAATTGCTAAACTTGCAAATTGCTAAAACCCATTTCTAAATGGAAGTGACACCAAATGATGGACAGAGGCCTTCATTATTACTATTTGAACACAAATTTATCTGACACCCTTTCTGCCTCGGAACAATTTAATCAAGCAGTTTGGGAGACTTTAATCTCGTTATCTGCAACCCATAAGCAAGAGTGTGGAAGGTCCAGCCTACTCAGATTATCTCAGAATTATCCACTGAGCAGGCTGTGATTGCTGATGACCAGTGCAGGTGCCGATCAATCGCCCCTATGTGATGTGGGTGATTTTCCTCTGCTCACAGATAACAGATGGCTAGCAGGAGTTATTTAGTGTTCAGAATCAATGATTGAGTGCAATGGGATTTCTAGAGTGGAGCTGTGAATATTGCTCTTGTGGTTTTGAATTGTTATGGCTAATTGGGTTCCAGAATCCTTTTACTGATTTGTGAGTTTTGTTAAGGACCTTGGTTTTGATTTATAGGAGATGCTGTTGGTTGCTTTTGTTATTTTTAATTGGTTGTAAAGATTAGTATTTGTATGTTATAATGTGTTTCCCGTTGCATAGGTTTGAGAGGATTCGGGATACACAAAAGTGTGAAAGTTGAATGTTAAATTCTTGCCAGTACTATGTAGACAAAAAGTCTAAGAGAAGAGAACAAAATATGGAGGTGATGGATAGTGCTGTAAATCTCCTAGGTTTCTATTTATGTCACCACTTATTATTCTACTTATTATTATTCCCAAATAGCACAAAATAAAAAGCTAGTGTGCTATGGAGTGTATAGAATTCCTTGTTCCACACACCAAGGACAGTAAGTCCTGTACGTACGAACATTCGAGTTACAAACGTTTGAAGATACGAACATGCGTTCGTGCATGTTCAATCACAGAAGTTAGATCACATGTCCGGCATACATTGCCATGTGCGTGCAGTGTGCATCCTCTGCAAGTGCAGTACACACAGCCCAAGACGTCTGTATGAAAGCATAAAATCTGAGGCAATGAAGCTGGTACTGATAGGAAGCACCAGGCAATAACATTGGAGACAAAAGTTAAAACAAGTGACAGAATGAAGTAGGGCTGAAACGATTCATCGAGTAATTCGATTACAAAAAAATGATCGAGGCAAAATCTTCTGCCTCGAAGCTTTGTTTAATTAATTTTAAAAGCTTGCGTTATGTTTTTGCACAATTATTTGTTGACAGCACGCTTTTGAGACAGCGTGCTTCTGGGTGCAAGCTGCCAGTAAACACCAACGAAGAAGAAGCGCTTACATCACCCACAAAGCGGAAGGAGACGCAAACAGTTAGCTGTGTATTGATTTGAGGGAGCGTTCTGTTGCAGTCCACAAAATGGAAGGGAGCAATAAAATTATCAGCGAAGCCAAGAGAAGAAGAAAGCAGAAATTGTCAGTAAAGGCTAATGTTATGCCTGAGATGTAGATTTTGAAACTAAAGTGTTTTAGTGTAATTATTTATTTTAATGTGTGCCAAAGTTTTTTTTATCCTTAAAGTCATTTGAAAAACTTTTTTTTTTTTTCCCATCCGAGAAAAGGCTTTGAAATAAGAATGTACGGTGTTGTAATGCACTTAATTAATCTCAGTCTACTTTAATACCCCTATCTCACCTACGTGGTATCTTTCTGCGTGAAAATTAAATATGTTTAAGTTGCCTTAAAACATGTTACATTTTTTTGGCGGACCTTGCAGAACTTTGCGGAACGTCTCACGGTGCCTCACACCGCATCTCACCGCGAGTCAAACTGCATAGGTGAGATAGCGGTATAAGGTATTCCTTGTATTGTGAATAATGACAATGTTTATTTTTGATAAAATACTCTATGCATTTAAAAAATAAAAGTAGATTTTTCTTAAAAGAAAACCAATTAATCTTTGTTTCTCTTTTATATTTTTACATTGTTGTTTAATTAAGCAAAAGTGCATTTTATCCGATTACTCGATTAATCGATCCAATTTTTGGTAGAATACTCGATTACTAAAATATTCGATAGCTACAGCCCTAGAATGGAGTGAAAAGGTGAAAAAATGGCAGACATTGCTCATTCTTTTAACCTGAATTATTCAACCATCTCAACACTTGTAAAGAACACTGTACTATTGTCAGTTGTGTTAGTTGCCTGGTACCTAGACAATGCTTGTTGGACTTACGAACAAATGGACTGTATGTAGGGGGCATACTGTAATGCCCTTGTTCAGGGATCTGAGAGGGGTTTGGGATTTATTTTAGCTTGTGGTGTCCATGAACAGAGTGGTGAGGTGAGTCATAATCCTGTCTGTGTGCGGGTGAAAGCTTGCGCTCATATTAACTAGCAGCAACAAAAGATCAACACAGAATAATGACAATTATAATGAAATGACTTAGAAGCAATTTCTAAGGAGACGAGACAAAGTGTTGTTTAAGGTGATATAATGTTATCAGATGTGTTTTCTTGCTGAAAGTGCTACCGTAACCGGGTTTGAATGTAAGTTACGGAAGGCAGCTGCTCTCTCCTCTTTCCAGTACTGTGTACCGCCACTGAATCTAATTGCTACAGTAATTTTATTCAGATTTTCATGAAGACAAAACACATATATAGTGTACTACAAATATGACTCAACTTTACTTTAACAAAGGTTATTAATTTAACATAAAATGCACTTTTGAAAATCAAGTAGCCTTCTTACTTTGTCAAAGGTAAATGGATATCAACATTTAAATGCATTAGAGTTTCCACATCACAGCACGAGATTATCCGACAACAAATGACATTTACAGTAGCCTCTTTAATGTAAGAATTTGCTTTCAGGCTGCATAATGCATTATTTATTCACTAACACATCACAAAGAAATAAACTGAAATGATCTAATGTTTTGAAGCCAAGAACTTGTTTCTCTCTCTTCTTACTCTTCTGAGATCCTCTTCCAAGTTCCAAGTACACAGAAACATTCATTCATTCATTCCTCCATTCCAATCTCTTTTTTTTCTGTATTTACTTTTTTCTTTCTTTCTCTCCTGCCAAACACACAGGGCAGATTAGACACCATGGCTTGTCTGTTCTGTTCATCTTCCAGCTCATTCATTATTTTTCTCCGTGAAATTAGTTTCTGCCCAGCTTTGTTCTAGTTGTCCAACATTGTCTGCCGTGACCCATTTGTGTAAACGTTTCTTTGCGTTTTGGGATAAAACTGTTTGGGGAAATTGCTATAATCTGATAGTCAACATTTCACTGTTTACCCCACTCTTTTCGAAACAAACAATTTCAGTGAGGTAATTTCAGTCTCCAATATGCCTTTGCGACAACGACAGTACAGCTCTGCAACTTCTACACTGGCACAGTGGACTGCAATAGTGAAATTGCCCAAATGTGTTTCATTGAGAAACATACTATAAATGAGGCCAATTTGCTGTTGTGTGTTTCCTACCCTAAGCTTCAGACAAGTAGTGAATGTTAGAGTAAAAAAGGAAATGTCACTACAAGATAAAATAATATTTTATGGTTAGGGCAAATGAGCAGGCCTACACAAAGATGCCAGTAAACCATGGCCATGCATAAACACCTTTTAAACAATAAATTACATTCAGTGAACCAGACCTAGACAGATAAGGCCAGATTCATAAGCAGAGTTAAGCAGATGTAGTAAGGAGATGCAAATATATATATATATATATATATATATATATATATATATATATATATATATATATATATATCATGAGCAACCGAGAGACGAACACAACAGCCTTAGCAGTTAGCCCGTGTTGCGTGGATGGTAAACCCAAACACGGAAGTAGCGTGAGTCGGCAGGATAACCACGCGTTTACTCTTAGAACTCTCTTACACAAAGAGCAAGGATCTACACAAATAAACCCGCATTCTAGCAACACACACTCAATCAAGAAAGCAACCTGAATAGGTGAGTACTCACGAAATAGTCGGCGAAAGCGAAGGCATGAATGACTGAGTGATGTGAAGCGCCATCTTGTTTCCTTTTATGCTTTCTGAAAGCGCGACTGTCTTACGTCCGGGTCCTCGTGCCGGTCGCTGTGCGAAGGTGCATGACAGTACCCCCCTGTCCAGGACCAACTCTCGACGGTCCTGGGGTGGAGGATACCCGACGACGGTAGTCCCGTATGAGCTCAGGGTCAAGGATGAACCGGGCCGGAATCCAAGACTGTTCCTCGGGGCCATAGCCCTCCCAGTCAACTAGGTACTGCATACCTCTGCCCCAAGGACGTGAGTCGAGGATCCGGCATACAGTATAGGCAGGACTACCCTCAATGTTTCGGGGAGGGGGAGTAACCATTGGTGAAGTGATGAAGTGTTTGAGCTGGGACGTGTGGAATACCGGATGGATTCGGAGCGCCACAGGCAGCTGGAGCCGGTAGGTGACAGGATTGATACGGAGGGTGTTGCGGTATGGACCGATGAACCTGGGTGATAGCTTCTTGGATTCTGTGTGAAGGTGAAGGTTTTTGGTTGAAAGCCATACTCTGTCACCTACATTGTACAAACTTCCCGGGGGTGTCGACGGCGATGTTGAATGGCATAGCGGTTGTTGGCCTGTTGGATGGCGGCGTTAGCCTGGCTCCACAGCCATCGACACCGACGAATGAACTGTTGGGCTGATGGCACTTCAACCTCCGGTTCTTGATGATCGAACATCGAAGGTTGGTGCACACTGGGCACGCATGGACGTACTCCTTTACATCACTCGCTATAGATGGCCACCAGAAGGCGCGTCTAATAAATTGGAGGGTGCGGTTGGTGCCGGGATGTCCAGATAAGGGCGAGGAATGACCCCAGCGCAACACCTCAGTTCTTACGGTGTCCGGCACGTAGAGTCGCCCAGGCGGTCTCCATCGCCTGTACTCGGCGAACCCTCATTTCCAGGTCCCAGTGAAGTGGTGCAATGATCTTGGTGGGTGTAATGACAGGCGCGGGGTCCACCCAGGGGGCGTCCTCTTCATGTTGTCGGGAGAGGGCGTCAGCTTTGGTGTTCTTGGACCCCGGGCGGTAGGATAGATGGAAGTTGTAATGTTCGAAGAACAGTGCCCACCGCGCCTGTCTCGGTTTGAGCTGTTTTAAGTTGCGGATGGTGATCAGGTTCTGATGGTCGGTCCAGACGATGAATGGCTCCCTGGCGCCCTGGAGCCAGTGTCACCATTCTTCCAAAGCCCACTTTATGGCCAGCCGCTCGCGGTCCCCTACACCGTATCGCTGCTGAGTGGGGTCAGATTTTTTGGAAAAGAAACTACAGGGATATAGCTGGCCACACCCTGGGGCAAGATGACAAAACCCAGGAACGTGGTGGAGCGCTCTTGAAAGGCGCATTTTTCCAACTTACAGTACAGTTGGTGGGCGAGTAATCTCTTAAGGACCGCTCTGACGTGCTGGGTGTGTTCCTCGACTGTGCGTGAATAAACTAGGATATTGTCCAGGTAAACGAACACCCACCGCCCTAGCATGTCCCTGAGGACATCGTTGATGAATTGTTGGAAGGCGGCGGGTGCGTTGCAGAGTCCGAAAATGGATGACCAAGATTTCATAGTGTCCAGTGTCCAGTAGTGGTGAAAGCCGTCTTCCACTCATCGCCCTCTCTGATGCGCACCAAGTTGTAGACGCTCCAGAGGTCCAACTTTGTGAAAATGGTGGCGCCAGAGAGAGCGTCCAGGGCTGAGTTGGTAAGAGGCAACGGGTGTCTGTTCTTGATGGTGATGTTATTAAGCCCCTGATAATCGACACAAGGACGTAAGTCGCCCCCTTTTTTCTTCACAAAGACGAACCCGGCGCGGCGGCAGGCGAAAAGGAGGGCCGGATGGTGCCGTGCCGTGGGGGGACCGTGCCCGGCTGAAGGTCGGTCGCCAGATCATAGGGGCGATGAGGAGGAAGATGTGTGGCTCGTCTTTTGCAGAACACTTCAGCCAGGTCTCGGTAGGCGACGGGGATGGCGTTGGTGTCGTCATCGGGTGCCTCGGACTCCCTGGAACACATTCCAGCCGAAGCCCTGGCAGAGTTCGGTGCAGGTCGGCCCCCACTGGAAGATCCGGTTTTGTGTCCAGGAGATGAGGGGGTCATGTTGGAGAAGCCAGGGGTGTCCGAGGATGTAGGGTGGCGATGAAATGGAGATGAGATGGAATTGGATCTGTTCATGATGTTGGCCGATGACAAGGGTGAGAGGCTGAGTCTGAGTGGTGATGGAGCTGGAGGAAAGGGGCCGACCGTCGACAGATGTGATACGAACGGGCTGGGATAACGCCTCAAGTTCCACTCCCAGCTTTTTGGCAAAAGAAGAGTCAATAAAGTTACCTGCAGCACCGGAATCGATGAATGCAGTACTTCCGACCCGTTTGTGGCCAAACCGGAGGTGTACTTGAACCGTGAGACGGGAATTATTGGGTGTCGTGATCGAGAGGTGGAGGGGGCCCGGGGAACTGCCCCGTCTGCTCACCGGGCCTGAGCGTTTCCCGGGCGAAATAGACAGATGGCCCTGTGGTGTGCCGCTGACCCACAGTAGGCGCAGAACCCTTCTCTAAAGCGCCGTTCCCGTTCTGCAGCGGTCAAGGAGGCACGTCCTAGTTGCATGGGTTCCCCGGCTCCCGTGTCAACCACAGCGGGAGGTGAAGAACCGACTGATCCCGTAGGTGCAGTAGTGAATGAGGGGCGAGCTTCCGGAACAGGCATACGAGAGAGGGAGGAAGGAGTTTGGGACGTGAAATGGGGCAGTGATGGCATGATGGGCGGCAGGGTGCGAGGAGCTGACGCGGGCGAGCAGACGCTGGTCGAATCGGAGGGCGAGTTGAATTAAGCCCTCCAAGAAAGCTGGGAGTTCACGTCCGGCGAGCTCGTCCTTAATGCACACCGCCAGTCCCTCGTAGTAGGCTGTCCGGAGGGCGGAGTCTCCCCAGTCGGTCTGAACAGCGAGGGTTCGGAGAGACGCGACTTCACCACGTAGCTCATTGATCAGCTGGGCTGTTGGTCAACCACAGCGCAGAGGCGAGTAAGCTCCGCTGGGTTTACTGCTTTAAGCTCAGTCATTCTGTCACGAGCAACCGAGAGACGAACACAACAGCCTTAGCAGTTAGCCCGTGTTGCGTAGATTGTAAATCCAAATGCGGAAGTAGCGCGAGTCGGCAGGATAACCACGAGTTTACTCTTAGAACTCTCTTACACAAAGAGCAAGGATCTACACAAATAAACCCGCGTTCTAGCAACGCACACTCAATCAAGGAAGCAACCTGAATAGGTGAGTACTCACGAAATAGTCGGTGAAGCGAGAGCGAAGGCATGGATGAACTCAATGACTGAGCAATGTGAAACGCCATCTTGTCTCCTTTTATGCTTTCTGAAAGTGCAACCATCTTACTTCCGGGTCCTCGTGTCGGTCGCGGTGCGAGTGATGACAAAATATAGGACCCAGAGGGTTTGAAGAGTCATGCCTGGAGTGGCCAGAATTGCCCAGGTGGCGCAAAGGAACCCTACACAATACTGGGCATAATGTCTTATGCTGTAACGGTATAGGTGACCAGTGCCTGTCTGTCTGTCCATCTGTTAAACAAGTTTACATAACACAAGTTAAATTTAGGTGATTGTCTGAAAGTCCGTTATGATATTTCTTTGTGTTATATAATGATGCAAACACATATGCAGATTTTGAGCTATTTGGGGTGTTTTCACATTGTCAGTGTTGTTTTTTTTCTACTAGGAGAAAAGTGGGTCACCTTGCAATTTCTTTGTCTTGTGTAGGTCTTGATACACGCTCTCAAAATGTAAAGACCTAGCTATCGTTACAGAAAAAAGTGTCATTCTGAACAAAAAAATTTGATTAATAAATGTCACTTATACGCATGGCCATATTTTGAGTGCTAAAAAATAGGCTATGCTGCAGTTTCCTGCCATGTCTTCATCCTTATGCTCCTGACGTTTTTCTGAGAGAAAAAATACCTCAGCCTGTATTTCAATAGTTCTGTCAAGAACACCATTTAAGATGTGTGCTCAGCCCATATCTCCCATCCTTTCCTCTGTAAACATGCTCAGAAGAGTTTTGTGGATCGTGATGGCTCTCTCTCTCTCTCTCTCTCTCTCTCTCTCTCTCTCTCTTTCTTTCTGTGTGTGTGTGTGTGTGTGTGTGTGTGTGTGTGTGTGTGTGTGTGCAATTTATTGTTAAACTGTTCCATTAAGTAGATGTTTTTTCCTTGATCTTTCTTTAGATTACATTCAAAGGACAAGCCTCTGTTCTACTGCACTTGCTTGTGTCTGAGGCCATGTGCTTTCCCCACTAAGTTTTGATGTTTGATGTTTTTTCCCCCAGATCATTTTTTTCCCTTTGATACTTGCTTGTTATCCCAATAATAACTGCAAAAGCTACTGAACAGCTGTTGCTTCTAATGCTTTGCCTGCTTGGACTGTTTTGAGGAGAAACGTGGGGGCCTTTGGTGATAAACCACCTATTTTAGGTGAGCAATCGTATTGGAACACATAGTCTTTTTCCACCCACTGACATCAGCAAACATTTGCATTGTTTTGTTATAATACATTCCCAAGCTTTTACTGAAGCGTCCAGTTGTTGACATGGCCAGAGCAAAACTACAAAACTTCCCAGTTTGTTTCCCCTGAGGCGATCACTTGTTGTGTTGGCAGAATGTTTTTAGTCATTTTCTTGCCGCAAAATGAAGCTTCTGTCAAATAAATTCGATTCAGTAACTTGGCAGAGAGTATGATTTTGTTTTCTAAATGAGTTCTGCTGCCATCATCATGAGCACAACATCTGTAAAGATTAGAGCCCGTTGCAGAAGAAGCCATTCAAACGCAATCCATTACACTACACTACCTCTACTGCACTTCATCAACAAACTTGTATGTTTTGGGTCATCAACAGATCCTCTCTTTCTTCACACTTTGTCCTTTGTTTGAAATGAATCTCACTATCACGTAATCTGTATTTATGTATTAACTTTTTATTTGTGTGTGCTTGAATTCCTTGTCTTTTTTAATGCCACAGTAATAAGATGCTTACATACATACTGTCACCCTGGCCAAAGGAGGATATTGCTGATGTGAGTTTTTTTTTTTTTTTTTTTTTGAGGAGTATTGACACAGCTCTCACAATGTTTGTCCTCACGACTCATGAAAGTGTAGTATAGCAATAATTATCTTCATTAATAATTGTTGATTAAGGGTATTTACAAGGATAGTATGATATATATGTGTGTATGAGGTTATAAAAAATAAATCCTTAGCATGTAACTCATGTTCAGTGAGTTACTGTAATATGTTCAGTTCCATGCATTTCATTCGGTCTCATTCACTCATTTTCTATAGCGCTTTATCCTGTATTAAGGATCCAGGTCACGTGGGGCCTGGAGCCTATCCCAGGAGACTTAGGGCACGAGGCGGGGTACACTCTGGACAGGGTGCCAATCCATCACAGGGCGCACACACACACGCACTCATTCACACACTATGGGCGATTTGGGAACACCAATTAGCCTAATCTGCATGTCTTTGGACTGTGGGAGGAAACCGGAGTACCCAGAGGAAACCCGGAGGAATTCATGTCTCTATGTGTATGTGCAAACAAGAAATTCAAAATTCAAATTCAAATTCAAAATTCAAATTTTCAAAATTCAAAATTTCCTTGTAATTGGTTAATTAAAGCTTTTAGAATCCAGTGTCATTACAAAAATACATAAATTCACAATTTGACAGTGACATAAAGACAGTTAAGAAATCTAACTGATAGGTGCTGCAACACACTTCTTTATAGATGCATTTGAGAGTTGCTAAGGTACAAAACATAGATTTTATTATACATTGTTATAATACAGTGTATAGGCTATAAAACAATGCATAAATTTTTTATAAAATCTTTGTGTATTGTATTATATATAGAATGGTTGATGGTTTTTAATGTCCCAGAAGAGCTGACTTTCATCTTTTAAAATAACACTGTTTGTTGTTGTTGTTGTTGCTATTGTTAATTAATTACTGTACCTAGTGCCATATGTGTTATTTCATAGTTTTGAAAAAAAAAAAAGACATCAGTGTTCTAGAAAAATTGTGTCCAAACTGGCTGGTACTATACACATATAAATGTGTGTGTGTGTGTGTGTGTGTGTGTGTGTGTGTGTGTGTGTGTGTGTGTGTGTGTGTGTGTGTGTGTGTGTGTGTGTGTGTGTGTGTGTATGCGTGTGTGTGTGCGTGTGTGTGTGTGTGTGCGTGTGTGTGCGTGTGTGTGTGTGTGTGTAAAATAGAAAAAATATGGAATGCTGCTATACAAAAATCAACACCTTGATCCTTTCCTAGTGACAGCACATGCTGAAGTGCTGTTTTCCAGTTGTATCAGCAATTTACTGACTATTAAAATGTTTAGACTATAAACAGTTCACTTTTTTCTTTAAGCATAAAAATATTTAAAAATCTATTTGTTATTAAGAAAGTTCGAAATGCCACATCAGTGCTTACACTTTTCTTTGACTGTTTCACGTTGTTAAAAATTACAGCTACTTAACTAAATCAATTTGATTTTATTGTTTTTATTTATTTGTTTGTTTGTTTGTTTGTTTGTTTGTTTTATAATCAGATTAACCATGTATTGCTCTTTAAGAAGAAATGAATACAGAAATAAATACATTTAAACAAGGATTGTGGCACTTGCACCATACAAGCATACAGACATTAGTATTAGTATTAATAATCTGTGATTTGAATTGCGGCCATCATTACAGTTTGCGCTACTGTTATAGAAATTTAAACATGATTCTAAGAAATCACTGCGTTATATACAATGCACATCCCCAAATATTGAGAAGTTATACTGCACCATCCCTGATTAGTATAAATCCATTTCCTTTATTAATAAAGAATGCAACTACCTGTTAGGGAAGATTTCTCACTAAGGCATATCCTTGAGCAGGTCAATACTGGATGTCTGCTGTTTGCACTGGCTGGTCTCCCACGTCACTGTCAGAGACTCTCGTTTACAGCAGTTTCTGTGTTCCTGTGGAAGAATGCAAATCGATTCTTTTTTCAGGGCTAATGTTCATTGTCAGCTGCTGAATGATGAGGCTTGGCTAGAAATGTGACTTTATTCATCATGACAGTAATTATTAGTTCAGCATATTGGCACTGAGGTGATATTGAATGTTGTATTGTCCGTTGTGCTTGCAAGTGGATAAGATTACACTGTACACAGAGAAAAACACTGACTCAGTGAATGATTTAAAAGTCTGACATCTTCCATCTGACAGGCTCCCTTCATCGCTCGGAGCAGTTCACATGTAATTGTGTGTCAAAACAAGCTGAAGTGAAATTCCCTATTGTCTTGACCATCATAACCCAGACTGTTCCTACTGTATCCTCCCATCCAACTCTTTTATTTACCCTTAAATAACTAAAGTCAGTGTGTCCCGATGTATTTCATTTCCTGTTTGCTGGAGTGTGAGGGAAAACCGTAGGAGAAGCAGCATTTCTGGAGCAGTGTGGGGTTAAAAGCTTTTCTCAAGGGCATGACAGCAGCCATGTGTTTGACAGCTCCAGCCATCAACTCAATGTTACTGTGACCCTATGGTGCAGTTCCTGTTCGTATAGTAATGTATTGGAATGCAGGATAGTTTCTGTGTTTAACATTTCAATAGGATCTGGAAGACATACAGTATTTGTAGTATAGTTTGCCACTTATTATTATTATTATTATTATTATTAAGATCTTATGAGTTAAGATAAAACTTTATTAATCCCAGAGGAAATTCAGGTGCCATTGACTGCTTCAAGAACAAACAGTGTAATAAAATATGCAGGCAACAAATAAATAACTAAATAAACAAATAAATAAACAAATAATGTCAAAATAAAAATAAAAAATTCAAAAAGTACACATAAGAATGCAACAACCAGTATTAATAATCATAGCAGAATGATGAATTGTAGAATTGTACACGGCAACAGTGAGGAGTAAAATTATGTTAATTGATGTATTTTACTAACACTTCTTACAAAAATGTAGTATTCATTAAACAACAACAAAATACTGTAACATACACTTACGGTATATACGGTATACTGCGTATTGCTGGATTTCCCAATGAAATTTCAGGCCTGATGTACAGTGTCCTCATGTAAACTACTAAATCTACAGAGATTAGTGTAGTGTCTGCTAAATAGGTCACATGGGATGCTGATCAAAGTCCAGTCTCATTTTAGCTCAAAACAGCTAAATCAGTCACATCATATGACCAAACAGAATCCAGTTCATTACTGGTCAGCCAATCAAAGCAGTACATGCATCATCTACTAGATCGACAATAACATTGAATGTATACTGTAGAAGTGATGACTGTAATGTAAATCTTATGTAACTGTACTCATTACTTTAACCATAGTCTTTTTAAAAACTTTTGTGGTGTGTATAGGCGTCCTACAGATCTGATTTCCATAGTTTAAAGACATGTGTCCTGGCCAGTCTAATTTCCGCAGTTAAAAGACACGTGTCCTGGCCAACCAACTTTGGGCAAAATTGATGGTTATCGAATAGAATAAATACTTTGTACTTTGTACAGTAAATACTATGAGTTTATGTGTGTCAGAATATGTAAACAAAACCAACCCTATATATACTAACCCTATAGAACCAACCTCACTAAATGAACCTCTGCTACTAACGAAACTCTCCTAAAATAATGCTATAGAACTAAACCTACAGAATGCTAGTAGGCACAGATTTACCCTACTGAACCATCCTTGCTAAACTAATGCTAAAGAACTAATCATACAGACCTAAAGCTACTGAAATAAATAAACTGATCCAGTCCTACTAAATTTACTGAATCAACACTACTCAAATGTGTGTGTGTGTGTGTGTAGACTCTGGAATAATCATATTCTGTTTAACCACCCCTACTAATCTAATCATATTGAAGCAACCTACTGTAAATGAACTAACTACTGAATCAATACTACTGAACCAACCATACAAAACTAGCCCTCCCCTACTAAACTAACCTGACTTACCCCCTTCTGAACTAAGACTACTGAACCAATATTGTTGAACTAACCCTATTCAACTAAACTATTCAAACATACTGAACCACCTTGACTTTACCAAGCTGAAATAAATAAAGCTATTTAATTAATCCAGCCCTCCTAAACTTAAGCTACTAAACTAACCCTACTAATGTAAAGCTACTAAACTAATCTTACTGAAACCTTTTGATCCAACATTACAGAACTAACCATATTTAATACTTCTGAACCAACCCTACTAATCTAACTATACTGAACTAATACTGCTTAAAGTTACACTAATGAATAAACCAGTCTGAACCAACCATGTTAATGTAAGCCTAATGAATCAAGCTACTGAACTAACCTTAGTAAGTAACCCTACTGGATTAACCCTACTAAACTACCTTTACTGAACCAACTTTATTGAACTGAACATACTGTACTAACCCTATTAAAAAAACTAATAATACCATACTGATCTAAAGCTTAAATTAATCCTAGGAACACTGCTTCTGGTCGGTAACCAGTATGGCTTGGTGCTGTACTGTACTAAACCAACTGAACTAACCCTACTGACTAATCCTACTAAACGAAGTATACCTAATTTCTGCTACTGAACTCACCCTACTGAAATGTCTCCACTTTTTAAACAAAGGCTTATGTCCTAAATGTTTAACCTATCAAAAATTTGTTGTTGTTGTTGTTAAACTATACTTTATTTAGTTCATTGTGTATTTTTTCATGACAATATGCTCTCTAGGGTGTGGCACAGAAACACTTCTTCAAAGAGTCTCAAATAGCCAAGAAAACTTTTTGTTTATGAGGAGATGCAATATTGGTAGATTTTTGGTTAAATATGCTTTATATGGAGACCTGTCATTTTCTGAGCACTGCAGATTAATGAATCTGGTTGCCACGACAGCACTGATGGCACTGCTGGATTCACAAGATTAACACAGCGGTTTGTATTATTATGGCCTCAGTATCAGTCCTTATACCACTCTCTCTCTCTCTCTCTCTCTTTTAGACAAATACATGTTTATAACATGTCTAATTTAAAAACAAGAACAATTGGCCAAATATCACCACAATGTTCAACCTGTCTTTGTTAAAATATTTAATTTCCACCAAGATATAAAATTATGTAACCTACACACACACACGCACACGCACGCACACACACGCACACACACACACACACACACACACACACACACACACACACACACACACACACACACACACACACACACACAGGCATCTTTATTTGAAGCCATAGACATAGATATTTTGGAATGAGAGAGACAGAGAGAGAGAGAGAGATGGAGAGAGTTGTTCTCCTTTCTCTTTTAGCTGCTGCAGATCATAATGTTTTATTGTATGAAAATGACTCTTTCTCCTGCATAATTTAAATAATGATCACGTCTCCTTTTCTTTAAATTCAAACCTACAAATACAAAATAAAAAGCAGTATGTGCAAGGGAAGGATACCAACTAGCTATCTAGACAGGCAACAGACGGAGAGAGAGAGAGAGAGAGAGAGAGAGAGAGAGAGAGAGTAGGAGGTTCTATGCATATCATCACCTTTTGACAAACATCAGATGAGAAGAGATGAAGAACCTGTCTACTGAATCTCTCCAGATCTATCTCCTCCCTCTTTCATGCTCCAATCACCATTCTCTCTCTCTTGTTCAGGTACTGGGGAGAGTAAACATTCTGGAGTAATCATGTTAAGTTTCAGGACGACTGATCATGGTGATCATTGATCCTAGTCTTGATGAATGTGAAAGAGCGTGTGTATGCTCTGCATTGTATGTGTGAGCGGGGAAACAAGAGCGTTCCATCATCCAACTCCTGCAGCTCTTGCTCTCTATGATATCCTCCTCCTCCTGAAAAGAGAGAGAGAGTGAGTGAGAGAGAGAGATTGAGAGAGAAACCACTGAGAGAGAGAGAGAGAGAGAGAGAGAGAGAGAGAAGGGGGACTACAGCAAGAAGAGAAACAGCGTAGAGAGAAAGAGCACGCTCTGTTTTTTTTACCGTGCTTCTCTTCCTCACGTCCCCAGCAGGGAAAGAAAGGAGGACAGGAGGTGACTGTCCATCTTTTTCTCTCTTCTGTCCCTGCGTATGGGTGGAAGTGTGTGATTTTTTTTCCATCAGAGGGGGACAGTTTGGAGCGAACTCTAGGGACCAGGAAAACGAGGAGAAGCTGAGAGCCACGATGCTCAACAACCTCACCGAGTGTGAGGAGGGAGAGGGGGGAGCAAACAGCCAGGGTGAGTGGTGGAATCTCTCTCGCTCTCTCTCTCACACACACATGCACGAGTATTTACATACAGTCCGGAAAACAGTGCATGCAGGTAAATACGCTATACAAGCAGTCACGCACATGCTATGCACACATTCAGCCACAAAGTGATTTTTTATGTACAGATCATACACATGCAGGAGGAGATGAGGCAGAAAGGAGGAGAGAGAGAGAGAGAATGACAGAGAGCGTAATAGTAGGAGGGGTGTGTTCTGGTGTTGCTGCCTGCATTGGATTCTCTCTCCGCTTTTACTGCATGTGTGCCGTGCCTAGAATAGTAATCGGGGCTTTTGTTTATGCGTGATGCCCTAGTGCATCACTCATGACATACTTCACTGAGCCACCATGGACAGCACCACGCTTCCCAAAGTCACATCCTTAAAAGTGGCTCACGAGCCCTGTGTGTACCTAAACTGCACGAGTAGTGCTATACCTCAACCTTTTACAAAATCCTATCTCCTAAGAGTAGTGCTCCACAAATAGCTCAGGCAGAGTAGTACAGTAACACTAATAGCATTGACCTTAGGCTAATGGAGAACAAAACAAGTCCAGTCACTTTCTTAGCTTACTTGTACTGGCAAAATTTTAATGATATGGAATATGCTTTAATATTCATGAGTGTTACGTTTTCTCTCAATTACAGCATATTTTATTGGATTGTTTGCTGTGGAAAAGCATGTAATACTGAATCTGAAGCTGTCTAGCATCCATTAATCCGCTTTTTTTGTTAAACAAATCAAATTATATAATCTGTGTGTGTGTGTGTGTGTGTGTGTGTGTGTGTGTGTGTGTGTGTGTGTGTGTGTGTGTGTGTGTGTGTGCGTGTGTGTGTTGAGACATTGGGATGGGTATGTGCCATGTGGTAGAGTATCCTCTATAAAGAGTTAAAATTCCTGTTAATGCAAGAATCTACAGATCTGTTCCAGTATATACATGTTGCCTGTGTGGCACACCATGTCTCTAAATATGACTACAAAGCAAAAAGGACGACTTTTTGGCACAAAATATATATATTTTTCTCTTTAACACAATCCTTTTCCACATCATTTTCCCCCTCTTCTGACTTTTTTTCCCTCCTCATTCTACATCCACATACTACAACCCAAGAGTGTACTTCCTGCCTCTCTGTGCTATAAAAGTATGCCTCTGTCCGTGGTACTGATTTGTCCTCTTCATTACACACCAAGTAACAGCCTAAGTGGCTTTATCAGGAGATTTGTGCAAGAGTCTTTCTATCTCTCCCGGACACAATGAAAGTCGTTCGTCTCCAGATGCATTCAGCATCCTCTGTGTTAGTGTATTCATGAGCCGCCATCTGATTATACCATTTTATTCATTATCGAGAGAAGAGTCAGCTGTTCACTCAACAGGGGGGAAAAAAATAAGAAGCCTACTTTTATCTTTGATTCAAGTGGTCTGATTTGAAAATGCTCTTTTATTATCATTATTAATATTATTATGATGAGGAGAGTAGCGGTACATACAGTATGAGGTGGTCAGATTTAAACTTGCTGTTTAGGTGTTTGTCACATCTTTGCAATTTTCACACATCATTAATTATTCTTTTTTTTGGCATGTATTGCTAAATCCATTTTTTTCTACTTAAAAATATTATATACTGCAAACTATGAGATAAGGCCGCTCCCACTGGCAGTAAACTGTAGTAAAATTGGCTAGGCAGCATACAGAGAGGAACAAGTTTATAGATTATACAAATACATCCTGCATTTGTTTTGTGTCATAAAATCACTGACAACCTTATGACCAGAGCTGGGTATTATGGCAATAAAATATTATTACTGTTAGTAGTTTCAACAATCTCCTACTGTTGGTTGTTTTCTTTCCTTGACTTAATTTTCTTTTGTTAAAATCTTAAGGTATAGTGTTGACCCATCATCTTCAAGGAAGAAATGTAGTCGAAAAAAAAGCATCCTGAATTGAAATCAAATTGTAAAAAACATAACAACCGTGGAACTCAGATAGCTAATATATCTATAACTTGAAGTTTAATAATAAAAGAAACAGCATTTCCACACACACTCAAAGAAAACTCAAAGAATTGGGTCTAAGAAGTCTTATGATGTGGGGTTGTTTCTGTTGGTCAGGTCTAGGTTCAGCAACATTATGTGCACAAAAAATGACAACCTCAATATACAGAATAACCAGGATTTTCCCATCAATTATTTTTTTCTTCCCTGGTTGCATAGGCATATTTTAAGATGACAATGCCAAAATTCATCAGGCTCAAATTGTGAAAGAGTGGTTTATGGAGCACATGGATTGGCCAGACCTTATGCCAATAGAGAATCTTTGGGATGTGCTGGAGACAGCTTAGACTCTCCCATCATCATTACAAAATCTGGGAGAGAAATTAATATAACTGGATGGAAGTAAATATTCTGAGATTGCATAAGCTTATCGACATGTTGCGACAGCCATAAACAAAACAAAAGGCAGTCCAACAAAATATTACAGTGTGCAACTTTTTTGGCTAGGCAGTGTATTCATATTTATAATTATAAATGTATATTCAAATCCACCTTATTGATATTTTGCATGCATCACCATATGTTTTTATAAATTTTTAACAAATCAGTTCATGATTGTTACTAGACCAGGGTCCAGGGTTCAATCCTGACCTCAGGTTATCTTTGTGGAGTTTTGCATGTTCTCCAATATAAGTGTGGGTTTCTTCTAGATTTTTTCTATTTTCTCACAATTCACTAACAGATGCAGACATTTTGGTTGGTGTCTCTTAATTGTTACCAATCATGAAGGGTTGTGTGTATGTGTATGCAAGGTGCCCTCTGGTAGGCTGGGGTGCCATCTATGGTGTATTTCTGCCTCATGTCCAGTGTTCCTGGAAAAGGCTCTGATCAGGTTAAGTGGTTGGAAACAGTTGATTGATGTAAAATTTGTGCAGATGATTTTCAAATGTAAGTAATATTGAGCAGGTTTTCTTTAACACAACACTTTACATCATGTTACATATTTTATATATCAATCATAGAGATGTCGTCAGGTATAAAAAATATAATTATTCTGTCATTTTTCTCAGCTCTATACTTGACCAGCTATTAGCAGATATTTTGTCAAAGTTTAAGTTAGAAATGAATGTATACACTATAATGGGTCATTTATTTTACAGTATAATTGGACAAACTGACATGGCGATTGAAATCCATAAAAAATCACTAAATGTTGAGCTTCCTAAAGATCTAGAGATGCTTTAACAGGCATTTATTAGAGCTACCTTTAATTGCGGCTTGTTTGTGAGGCTCTTTGCCTTAAATTTTCTCTTCAGTAACTGAAATGCTACTCATATTGGTTGAGGTCAGATAGAATCAGGTGACTGATTCTATTTGCAGTCATGCGTGCCCATGTCTTAACCATGTTTGGCAGCTTGTGTGATATGAGGTTAGTCTTGAAACGAACAGGGTAGGATTTCTGGGTAGGAAGTCTAATCTGGCCTTTCTGTTTGCAGTTTTAGGTAATACATCTATATTCATATTCATGAAGGTATCTCTCGGTTGCAGACTTTGATAATTATACACCTATCTTCTTGAGGGTATTCTTACCTTGCCTAGATTTTTTTTTACATTGGTAAGATGTGTTTTTTTCATCACAGACATAATTCTGTGATTATCCAATTTAGATTTCTTTAATGGTCTTATAGGCCTTTTGTTGTTGCTCAGCTCACCCATGCATTTCTTCTTTTTAAGAACGTAACCAATTGTTGATTTGATCACTCCTATAGGTTTGGCTATCTCAATGGTAGTTCTGTTTTGTTATTCTGCCTAATGATGACCTCCTTCACTTGCAGTGACACCTCTTTGAACAACACATTGAGCGTTGCCATGGTCAAATGCAAATTCAAAACTTGGAACAAACTTCATACCTTTTATCTCCTTATTTTGTCATGAAATAATAAGGTAACAGACTGCTTCGGCATCAAACTGCATATCGGTCAAATGTCCAATTACGTTTAAGCCTGTGAAAATTATGTAAAAATATGTTGTTTTTTTTCAAAAGCCCATGCAATGTTTTTGTTAAACCCCTTGAATTACATCTCAAGGTCTACACTTTTTTTAATGTCTTGATTGCTTCATTTCAGATACATTTTGGTGATGTACAGAGGTAATTATGTTACAGTTGAAATACTTTTGGACCTTACTCTATATTCACATAAGAATTAGTAAAAGGCATCTTCTTGAGCCTGCAAAACATTAGTATTTTCTGTTATACAATCTGTTTGTGTTTAAAGTATGTTTCTTTAAAACATAGTGTACCATTAAAGCTGTGCTCAAAAAATGTATGAAAGAAGCCTTTGAACCATGAACCTTTTCTGGAAACTGAGTCATGTCAACGGGTCTTCTTTTTGTTTGGTTGAACCATTTCACTACTCATCATTCGAGGAGGTTGGTTAGGGACACTAAACATATCCTGCATGGGCCATTTCTCATCTGGAAGGTTCATTGATGGACAATTGAGATGGTGAGAATGAGGAGAAGTCTTTAAGAAGTGATGGTCACCCATACTCCCTTATGATCGCCAACAGGAAGTTTTGCTAGTTTTTGGCATCCGTCCAGTATACGGTATATAAAGTGTTCTTAAGCCTCCTGGAGATGGATGAGAGGGCAGCATGGGGAGACTGTTCCTGTATGAAGCCTTCACCTCTGTTGAGGGAAGGATTTTCCATTTTCATATAGACGGCTTCCTTTACCAATCTGTCAAAACATCAAGCCTTTCTGTCCAACATGTGCACAGTGTTGTCCTCAAATGTCTATCTATATTTTTAATTAAGGTAGGTTGCTGATTGAGGTCCTGAGGTGTTGGTTCCCCTGTGCTGATCCATCATTTTGTGCAAAGGCTGTATGGTTTCTCCAATATACACTCCAATGTACACTCCTCACTGCACTGGACTGGACAAGTCTCTCTCTCTCTCTCTCTCAGTGTGTTTGTGAGTTTAAAATAAAGTGGTATGTGATGCTTTTCAAACATCCTCTAGAGCTTTTCAGATACACCCACCATGTAAGGAATGACATGGTTCTTCTTTTGACTCTGGGCCTCAGCCAGGGGTGAAAGCAGTTTTATGTTTTACTGGCACTACAGTATGTAGCCAAAAGGAGAATAATCCAAGGAGGTGGTAGACAATCCTGTAAATCTTGTAAGTTTCTTTTAATGTCTGTCCACTTTAGAACATCCTCAGCTAACTAACAGGGGTTGAAGCCTAAAAGCATAAAATGAAAAGCTAGTGCACTATGTAGGGTGTACAATCCCTTGTTCCATACACAAAATAGTGTCCTTGTTCAGGGGTTAGACTCAGCTTTGGGATTCAGCTTTGTATTAGAAGGTAGTTAGCTTTGTAGCTCACATAGCAATGAAAAAGAGGCGAGCTGTGCTCACATTATATAGCAATAATGAAATACAACATGGTCGGTTCAGAGGCAATTTGCAACAACTTAAAAGCAATTAATAAGCAGAAAGAGTGTCAATGATGTAATGGTAGCAGGGCATCATAAATGGAGATGCTGGTAAAGAGTTTCAGCCTGCAGCAGTGAATTGAATGAGTAGCAAAATATTTCAAGTGAACAAGAAGTCCAGTTGATATGATTCAAGTTCCAAACAACGTCTTCTGGATGACTGAGAATCTTCAATGACTGTCATAAACCTTATGGCCCAATTGTGGCCCAGATTCCCGGTTATCACCACAGCAACAAAGAAAGTTTTGTTGTTGTTTTTTTTTCTGTAAATGTATATGACTTGTTCATGTATTATGCGCTCTGAAGAACTTCTGTACTGTATCACGCTCCAACTGCCATGTGCTCTCTCTCTCTCTTTCTCTCTCTCTCTCTCTCTCTCTCTCTCCTACCAGTTTGCTGTAGACAGTCATTAGTAATGATGTATGTAGTTTTGCCCGAGTGCACACTTAAATGCCTATTGGGAGTCAATTTTTCTTTCCGATATTAAAGCACTTTATGTGTCAGTATACTACATGAGAAAAAACTTTAGGTTGTGTGTTAGCGATACCTCTCCTGTAATACCACGCAGAAGTTTATTTCCTATGAAAAAAAAAAAGAACAAAACTCTATAGATTGATTCAACGCCTGTTTAAATGACCTGGATTTGAATCCATGTGGCATTTTGTCTAATAGAGCGGCATGAAAATTGGTCTAAATAAATAATGAATTGGTCACCCAGGGTTAGCCAGGGAGGAACAGGACACCTGTTTCACACACAAACGCACAACCTCACATACACCCAGGCTGGCAGAGTGTAACAGTGATTAATGAGATCTGAGAATCTCAAATGGTAACACTGCTGTGCTTGTTTTCATTCTTTCAGTGCTCTGGTCTGCATTAGCATCTTTTACACACACACACACACACACACACACACACACACACACACACACACACACACACACACACACACACACGAACACATTCAATTATAGTACAAGTTAATTGGTGAGACATAAAGAAAAAATGGATTACGCTAAATAAAAGATCATAGGTTCTATATTGAAGGGGAATATGCACCGATCAGCCACAACACTAGCACCACTGCCAGGTGAATGGAATGACATTAAATATCATTAATATACAGTAAACTGGTGACAGGTTCATGGGCTTCAAGAGCTTATCTATGCCTGTGGGGAGCAGAAAAGCCAATGCTTGTGAAAAAAATTTAATGCTGGCCATGATTTTTTATCAGAAATTTATCATTCTGCCACGTATGAGGCTTAGCAGACAAATAATACAAAGTTGTCGATTCGGGATTTCAATCCGACTGAGCAACTATGGTATGGAATGTGCTGGACAAGCCCGCAACCCGCAGTACCTAAAGGATCCGCCGCTAACTTCCCAGTGTCAGACACTGCAGGACACCCCAAGAGGAGTCAGAGCTGCTATAAGGGGAATCGACACAATAAATGTTTTGCATTTTAATGTTACAGCTGATCAGTGTATCCAGTACATGGACCCTTTTTTTTAAGCTTAATTATGTCAATCTTTCATCATAAAGAACAAGAGGCCTGTTTCCACACATGTTTTCGTCTGAAGTGGCTCAGTGAGGGAGGGCTGTAATTACTAAAATTATACTTGTTTTAGATGGCTACACTTTCTGTACACCTCTGTCACCGAGTCTGACCATGAGTGTGGTCAGAAAAATCAGGTCTCTTGTAGTATCACCAATTTCATCAAAAGATCAGTTTCAGTTCCTGGAATAATATCACTTGTAATGTTCTCTAGTTGGATCAGGCCTTAAGTGTTTGTTAATAGTGAACAAACTGGATGGTTTTTAAGATGGGAATGTGTGTGTGTGTGTGTGTGTGTGTGTGTGTGTGTGTGTGTGTGTGTGTGTGTGTGTGTGTGTGTGTGTGTGAGAGAGAGAGAGAGAGACTGTGTGACAAAGTACTATCAACACAGTGACTGCTGTCGCAGTGAAGCAGCCACTGTAAACAGTGTGTGTAGGTGGAGAAGGCTAGTAAGAGGTGGATGGAGAAAGAGAAAAAAGGACTGAAGGATACTTCAGTGAGACTGACAACAGGTTGGGGAGAAAGGAAGTGACTGAAGTGGTCATAAAGATGTCTGCCGCTAGTGTGACGCACCTGTAATGATAGTGGGAGCTCCTATCTCCAAATCTACAGCTGAGGTGCGATCAGGATGGTGATAGGACACAGTTTGCTAGGCTGATTAATTAGCTTGCATGGATGATCCTTCCAGACTGTTGGAGCTATTTTGCACTTTTGACTCTTTGTTTTAAAATGATGGTTGTACTTTTCTCTAATGATTTGATATATAATATATCGTCTGTACCGCTTTACCCTGTATACAGGGTCGCAAGGACATGGCACCTCTCCCAGGAGACTAAGGGCATGAGGCGGGGTACACTCTGGACGGGGTGCTAAACTATTGCAGGGCACACACACATACACACTCACACGCTTAGTCACACACTACGGGCAATTTGGGAACGGCAGTTATCATAACATGCTTGTCTTTGAACTGTGGGAGAAAACCGGAGTACCTGGAGGAAACCCACCAAGCACGGGGAGAACATGCAAACTCCATGCGCTCAGACCCGAGGAAGGAATCGAACCCGGAACCTGGAAATGCAAGGCAACAGTGCTAACCGTTAAGCCACTGCTCAGCCTTTAATATATAATATCTTAATTTGAAATTGTTATTTTTACTAATAATTGTATTTATGGTGGCACAGTGGTCTAGTGGTTAGCACCGTGGCTCTTTGTGTAAGCGTTTGCATAGTCTCTCCATGCTTTTTGGGCTTCCTCCTGGTACTCTCATTTTCTCCGCCAGTTTAAAGACATGTAGAGAAGGCAAACTGGCATTTCTACAACTCTAGATCGTGGAAACAAAAGCGAAAGCTGGAAGCAGAAAGAGTCATGGTACAAAGTTTGAATCGTATGCTGCATTCATTAGAACTTTTCAAATTTGCAAGTTGTAGTAATATCATTCCCCATTTCAATCCATTTAACATACAGTGTTGTCAAATGATGTAAAACTCATGAAATGCTAATTTAACCACACTTTTAAAGTTATAAGCCAGAGTGCCTGTTGGGACTCTTATACTGTATTGAACTGTTTTATGTTGAACCAAAATTGAAACTCAGTACCAACAGTAGGCAATAGCATGTACTGTAACTTAGCTACAAGCAAGTTGACTAGTATTAGTGATAACTCCAGTGTTTACGATAACTTACCTTCTCAAAACAGTGAATAGATTACATATTTAATCAGGTACCAAAACTGAAGCCAAAACTGCTACAAAGTAATCTATAATTAGTGAATGGGCACTTGACAGTGTGTGTGTGGCCATGCTGATTTGAAATCACTGTGTAAATAGAGAAAGGACTTGGTTTGAAAAAGACTACCTCAAGTTTTTTAAATAAATACTATATTTATACTAAATACACGATAAGGGGGTTTTGTGGGTTTTATTGGTGGTTGGCTAACTTTGCTGTGAATGCAGCCATCATGGGAAACTGTTTCCGATCAAACATAAGATCTGCCATATAGTACACCCATCAACAACAGCATTACAGACAAAGTGAATAACATTAATTATCTCCTTAGAAGACATGATGGGTAGACAACCTAAGTTAGAGCATCTCCGAAACAGCAGGTCTTATGGGGTGTTTGTAGTACGCAGTAACAGGGTCATTGATGTGTGCGGGGAGCAAAGGCTATCCCGTCTGGTCCGATTCCAACAAAAGTTCTACTGCAGTGAAATTGCTAAAAGAAAAACAAAAGACGTTCCTGCTGGCAATGATAGCAAGGTGTCAGAATACACAGTGCATTGTAGTTTGCTGCACATGTTTCTGTTTCGCTAGAGTGCTGGTTCATTGCCAAAGGCATCTACAACGGGTATATGAGCGTCAAAACTGAACCATGGGTAAAGGCAAGCCAACGGGGGCAGCGTGACGTTGTAGGTAAGCTAGGAAGCCTTGGGAACTGGCATTCATGTGGGTGTTACTTTGACATGTACCACCTACAGTACCTAAACATTGTTGCTGACCAAATACACCCCTTCTGGCAGTGGTCTCAGCAGGATATTGCACCCGGCCATACTTCAGGAATGGCCGGGTGCAATATCCTGCACCCGGCCATGAGGAACATGACAGAGTTCAAGGTGTTTCAAAGACTTGCCGTCCAAATTTCCCAGATCTTAGTCTGATCAAGTATCTGTGGACTTCCAACTTGAGCTGCTAACATCTGTGTGCAAGATACCCGAGCATTCCTTCAGAGGTCTTTTGGAGTCCGTGGTTCTGTCATGGGTCAAAGCTATTTTAGAAGCAAAAATAGGACCTACATGATATTAGGGAGGTGGTTTTAATGTGATGGCTGATTGGTGTATACAATAACTGTCCTAAATGTGATGGATTCTATAGCAACTGTGAAGTGCAGGATACCTTTGTATAGCTCTATTTCACATTTAATCATTTAAAAGACACTTTTATTCCAAGTGAATTTTGACATGCCTTGGTTTTGTACATTTTATAGAGTATGCAACAGTGCACCATGATTTAAACCTGCGTTTCTGTCTGCTCAGGAGATTCCGTAACCATATCTGTTCATCAGTCGTGTTCACTCTATCATTAGAAGAGAGAAATAAGGAGTTAGCACAGCACAGTTGTGTAACATGGAGACAGCATGTAGTGTAATTATGCAGCAGTGAGCTGCTTTTTGATGGTTACACAGAGAACACCCACGTCTTTCTCCCGTTCCCTTTTTTCTCTTTCCCTTGCACAATACCTTTCTACCTGTTAGATATATTGTATTTGTCTCTATTTAGCTGTCTGTCTGTCTTCCTATCTATCTTTCTACCAATCTCTGTCCTTATCCCATATCGGTCCGTGTATTATTTTATGCAGATAAAGGTTCAAAAATAAGATTATATATTTTATCTATACTATCTGAGCCGTCTGACCTAAATCTGTTATTATTATAGGGTTTCTAAATACCTGGAAAATCAAATCACAAAAAACAAAACAAAAAGTTAATTAACATATTTCTATAATTAGACTTACTTTCTGTTTCTTTTTTCTCTTGTATAAATTTGCATTGTGCTGTCACTCAACACATGCATTAAACAGCTCATTATCCACGAGCCTGGAGCCGATACTGAGCTTATAATGGGTGTGCAGGATGCTCATAACACAGCTTGGAAATTTTAATGTGTGAGCACTTCTCTCTGTTCACTCACTCACTCACTCTCTATTCAATCCCTCACTCACTCACTCACTCACTCTCTCGTTCTTTATAACACTTATCCTGTACAGTGTCACAGGGGACCTGGAGCCTGCCCCGGGGCACTAAGCGGGATACACCATGGAGTAGTGCCAATGCATCACAGGGCACAAGCGCACACACTCACTCATTCACTCACTCACTTATGTACTCACTACAGGCAGTTTGAACATGCCACTTAGACCAACATGGGAACCAGAGTACCCACCAAACATGGCACATGCAAACTCCATGCACATTTATGTATTATTATTATTATTATTATTATTATTATTATTATTATTATTATTATTGAGTATTGAGGAAGAGCATGTCTGCTTATAAATAATGTAATTTTTCTGAGAGGTCTGAGGAATTTATTGTTGAGTTGAAGGGTCTCTGGCTTCAGCAAGCTTGAAGCTTTTTATGGACTAAGTTCCTGAAATACTAAAGATTAGAGCTGGTCAGTGAGAGAGCATGATATGTGCATGTGTCTCTGAACAATAACTAGTACATAAACAATCAATATCTTTTTTTTTAAAAGTGCATGTTATCATGTTATGGCATGATGATGCGACATGATGCGTGCTGTGTGATGTGATCTGTGTCTCTGGATCTTAACCCAAACCTATAGACTTGTTTGTGCGAACTGTTTGTCTTCCCTCAAATGCAGAAATAGACAATATGCATTGCCATGGTTACCCTGTGCTAGCAGGGACCTAGATGGTAACCTCATCACACACACACCTCCTCATATCTCCACTGCTTATTTGAAGAAACAGCCGAATCATAAAGTCATAGAGATGACACCATTGAAATATTTGCCGTTGCCGTGTTGAGGTGTATACTGACATGACACAATGAGTTGACCGATGCTCGTTGTTTTGTCATCGCCTACTTGTTCCCATACACTGCCTACATCCTGGCAAAAGGCCTTGAGCCATATGTGTGATAAACGATCGGTGTGTGCAGAGGTCCCTTGGAGCAAAGTCCTGCATCAGTGGTTTGTGTGTAAGTCTTTGTGCAGACAGGCAATCTGCTCGAAAAACACTGTTGATTTCTCTGGTGTGCATAACCAAGTGCATGCAACCTACACACTCAAGTGCTTGATTAAATAAGCACAGACCTTTTTTTTCTACTGCAGTGCTCAAAACACATTAGTGTGTGTCCGTGCATGTGTATGTGTGTGTGTGTGTGTGTCCACTGCTTATTTCTAGATCATCTCATTTGCTATATGATGTGTGTCAAATGAGGAAGTTGGAATAGAGGAGTAGAAAACTGGGGCAGAATTAAACAGGTAGAGAAGAATCGAGCAGAACTGAAGAAGAGTGTGAAAGAGATCAAAGTCTGGGCTTCCTGCATTCGCTGCCAAAATCTCTATCGAACCATGTACACACAGAAACTCACAGACATACACTTCCAGTCTGGAGCATCAGTTTTCTAATTACGGAACTAGTGCTGATGCTAATGCAAATGAGGGATTACTAAAGATAGCTGTATGAAAGTATACATTAGGCATTGTGCAGAGAGTCTCAGAGACGGAAAGACAAACTGTCTGTTGGAGATGGTTGGATGAGGATTTCTGCTTGTTTTTGCTGGGATTGAATCTTTCTGTACCGATATCTCAGCATGGTTTTAGTGCTTTCATACTAATAGTTGGCTAACTAAGGATTCTAAAACTTTAAATGTGTTTGGTGTGTTTGAAAGTGTTATTTGTTTTACAGTGCTGTGAAAATCTACCCGTCCCTTCCTGTTTGAATATTTGTCACATTTAAATATGTGAGATCATCAAACTAATTTTAATGTTAAAAAATTAAGGTTTTGAAGTGGCCTAGTTCAAAGTGATCTCAAATCCAATTGAGATGCTGTGGCATGACCTTAAACAGGCTGCTCGAAAACCATCCATTATGGCTGAATTAACACAATTCTGCAAAGACGAGTGGGCCAAAATTCGTCCACAGTGAAGTGAAAGTCTCACGTTACCAGCTATCACAAATGCTTGATTGCAGTTGTTGCTACCAAGGCTGGCACAATCAGTTATTAGGTTTATGGGCAATTACTTTTTCAGGTTAACATGAGTAAATGTAAAAAGTGCATTTTAAATCACCATCAAGTGCATTTTGTATTTTCTTGGGTTATGTTTGTGTAATATGAAGATTGGTTTCATGATCTGAATCATTAAAGTGTAAGAAATATGTATAAATAAATAAATAAATAAACAAAATCAGGAGGGGGCAAATACTTTTTTTACAACAAAAAAAGAAAAAATGCAGTCCTTTGCATTTGCATGCATACTCTCCCTCTTTCTCTCTTTCTCAAAGAAGACTGGATATGATTGCACTATCAAGCTAAATCTGCATCTCTCTGTATCACATCTAATTTTATATTTTCTGCCCCTAAAGATTCTTGGGAAATAATTTTAAAAAGTAAGCTATTACTCAAATGTAAAAAAAAAAAAAAAAAACCTTAAGTAATCTTGTGGTGATTTGGAAGTCACAAAAAATCTATCAAATAGTATAAGTCATCTAGAAGTATGAACTCCACTACACTTCACTGCCTCCCTCAACACTGAACTCTATCACAAAAACAGTTAGCATCTTTCTCAGGGTTTGTCAGACTTCTTTGCGGAGGGGGTTCAAGCTTATTTAAGCCTTTTGTTTGCTCAAAGCTGAACTGATCATATTTTTATCCTGTCAGCTTGTAATTACGATTCTGTCACTATTCCATTCTGTCTCATCAGTTTCCACACTATATGGCTATTCTATAGACACTTGAGCATCATACTGTATGCTGTAGACTTTTCACTTTCCATACGTTCAATACAAACATCTACACATTTTTGCTACAGGAATTTCTGCCCATTCAGCTCAAGGAGTGATCTCAGGTGTCCTGGTGGAAAGGTGCTTAAATGGGGTTTGGGTACAGGCTCTGCCCAGGCCACTTGAGTTCTTCTATTCCAACCTTGGCGATCCATACAGTATCTTCATGGAGTCTGCATTCCATACAAGGGCATTGTTATACGAGAACAGGTTTGGGGAGAGAAATTCTGACACAATGAGAAATTGTAATACTACAGCATTCAAGGAAATCCTGTGCAGATGTCTGCCTCCAACACTGTGCCAACAGTTTAATGAAGACCCTGGTGTGACAGTCAGGTGACCACATACAGTACAGTACCTTTCTCCATATAGTTTATTTCACATGCGAAAAATGGGGTACATGAGGCAATTCTGTACAGTACCATAATTTGAGGCAATTTACTGTAGAATACCTTTTGGTGACAGGAAACCAGAGAACCTGAAGGAAACCCTCACAGATATGGGCGAACAGGTGAAACATGCACAAGCAGTAACCAGGGATTTATTTTTAAACCAGGACCCCTGGAGCTGTGGTGCAGCAGCCCTACCCACCATACCCCACTTAGATCTGGTACAAGAGCAAAATGGAGTAGCCACTGACTCAGACCAGCATGGTCCCCGATATCACAAAGATGCCCCCTCTGATGTCAAAAGTATCCCAGGCCTGATGTCATGTTCCCTGCTGTCTATAACAGACAGAGAAAAAAAAAGGCCTATTGACACCTAAAGTGCCATATTGTACCAGACAAAGCACCCCTGATGATTCTGCTTCCTTGTTACTGTGTGTGTATGTGTGCGTGATAGCGAGAGCGAGAGAGGTGTCAACATCAAACCATTCTAGCCCCCACTGTGCTCTAATCCCTTTAGTTCTGCAAGGTCACTCGATCCCTCGCTTCACCAAGTCACCCGGCTCCCTCTGATCAGAGATTACAGAAACAACACTGGCTAATCCCTCTCCTTTCTCTCAGTGCTATGTGACTAAGCACATGCTTGCCAGGTGAGCATTCACATGTCCCGATACAATCCTACCTGATAGATCCAGTCACAAATGTAGAGTTTGTACACCATTTGTCCAACCCTAATTTTAAATTGTGTAAAACCGTAAAATCTTTCATGTCTCTACATAAATGTATATAAAAATAATATACACATTTTTATATATATTATTTAATAATTATGTATTATCAGTTAATGTAGTGGTTTGCAGTGTGGCCTCGATGATGGCAAATGAACCAGCCTGTTGATTAGTGCACTGGCGATGTGGAAAACTGGGTAGTTGGAACAACTACGCAATTTTTTTATTGTGACTTTAGGCACAATTCCAGCCTTAAATTTTATTTACATAATTGAATGTAATATAATATAAAGCACTGAGGGGTGATTTAAGACTGTATATTTAATATTTTATTTCTGTAGTGTGAAATTTCCACAGTTAGCACTGTGGCCTCACACCCCCAGGGTGAAGGGTTCGAGTCCCGTCCGCCCCCTTGAGTCTGTGTGTATGAGATTCTTGTTCTCCCTGTGCTTGGTGGATTTACTCCTGGTACTCCGGTTTCCTCTCACAGTCCCAAGACATGCAGATTGGAGTTCCCAAATGTTGTTTGCTCATATTGTGTGTGTGTGTGTGTGTGTGTGTGTGTGTGTGTGTGTGTGTGTGTGTGTGTGTGTGTGTGTGTGTGTGTGTGTGTGTGTGTGTGTGTGTGCAATCAGTTGGATGGATCTACCACCTCATGAGCAGTGTCTCCTGGGATAGGCTCCAACTCCCCTCCGCCCTGTACCAGATAAGCGGTATAGAAGATAAAAGAATGAATGAAAATTAAATTTCCACAGTAGCATCAACTCGTATCTGAGGCGTTTACATCAGCTGGGTAACACACAGATGAAGTGATGTCTGCCTCACTGATGTAATTCAGCTTATATAATGTACAGCTCCTAAAAGAATGCCAGAATTAGGGATGCTACATATTTTTGACATTAAGGATTCCCTTTAACTACAATTGTTTTATTATTATTATTATTATTATTATTATTATTATTATTATTATTATGCGTAACACATATACTGCTTAGCATTCCAGAACCCTCAGTATGAAATGATTTCCTGTGTCCCTGGTTTAAAGTGCCTCTGAAGACTATAATGAAGACTATATGTAGAGACATTTGTAAACTACTGTAAGTGCTATGGACACAGATGGCGTGTGCTGAAAGGTTACATAATTGTCTTGGTCAGCCACAGGCTTATGGACTCCACACCCTGGATAACCCTGTGATTTCCCAGAAGTCTAATAAAGCATTTTAAAACTGCGGTGGACATTTGTTGTCCTATCCTTGGTAAATTCCATGTTCACATCATTTATGGAGCTTTGACAATCCTAACCTCATAGTGACCCCAATGTGTGGCAGATACGCATACTTAAGCCTGCCAATCACATCCAACCGAGCTGGTATGTATGGTAGAGGTTAGGACTGATGACACTAGCCCTAATGCTAATTCTTTATAGTGTTTTTAAAAATCGTAAAACATGTCCTTGTCTCAGACTCTATCGTTCAAGACTTTTTTAAAGAAGGGTGTCTGCCCAGGGACGTTTCCATTACAGGATGAAGACGCAGTGCTAAAAACAGCTCCACATGTTGATTCGCTCATACATCATCACATTGTGATGATCAGCTATAAACATCATGGCTGTGTGATTCTGTGAATCCCAAATACCTGATAGTGTCCAAATACCTGGATACCTTCTTGTGCATGTTAGAAAAACAAAGCACAATAGTGTAGTGGTATATGCAAGTGTGTATAATAAATAACAGCCCCTATTTTTCCCGTCAAAATCTCTTGATGAGTTCTCACCTGGTGAGCAGAGGTGTCCTGGAATGTAATTAGAAGAAAATGTTAGCAGCTCCCTCAACTTAACAAAGAGACAGAGAGAAAGAGTATTTAACCCTGAGCTGTTGAGCGGAATGTCACCATGACCTCACCCTTTGCAAATGTGAGTGTTGCTTGCCTGGGCAGTGGTGATATAGTCTTTGTCTTCTTGTCTTCCTACACAGTCAGTTACCATGGTGATGTGACACTGAATTCCTTTTCACCTGCTGTTTTTATCAATTCACACTGGGAGCTCTCTCTCTCTCTCTCTCTCTCTCTCTCTCTCTCTCTGTCTCTCCCCATCAATTCTAAGTACACATAAGCTACGCTGTGCAACAACAATAACACATCTCATTAGCAATGTTCTATCTGGTTTATACACAGTCGCAATTTGCAATATACGTTTACTCATGTATGGACTGTGATCAAGAATCTTCCTTCTCTTATGCTGGGAGGGATTTTAAAGTTTCAGCGAGGACTCTACCACTCTTTAAACAGCCTAGTTCTTCCCCCGCTGCTAAAGACACTCAATTCGATCACCTCTGAATGATCACGTATGACCCTGAGGTGTTTTGGATGGTGTCGTTGGCCATCTGTGCTCTCCTTTGTGGAGAATCCCAATAGTAAGGATGCAAGCAATGCACAGTTATGCTACAATGGCGACTGCTCCAAAGGCTGCTCTGACTGTGCTTTTAAAACGTTTAAAAAGACAATGTACAATGAAAATCCTTTTATAGAGAGTCTGAAGAAAATCGCCAAATCTTAAATATAAAATTGAAAGTAAGAAGTTTGGAAATCCAAAAGGAGCTCATAGTAGAGTAGTTTCTCTGCTCCTCTGCAACGAGAAAAGACAGTTGAGATGGTTCAGGCGCCTGATAAGGATGTTCCCTGGTCGAGTTCCTTTGGAGGTGTCCCAGGCATAGCCGTCCTGGGGCCAAACCAGGACATGCTGAAGGGATTATAAATTTCGGCTGATCTGGGAGCAGTTAAAGGTCCCCCAGGAGAAGATGGAAGAAGTTGCTAGAGACAGGGATGATGCAGGGATGATGCTGGGCATCTCTACTTCACCTGCAACCACCTTGACCCTGAATTGGTGGTATAGTGCAGATACTGGATGCAAAAATGGATAACTTGACATCAGTTTATAATTTACATCATCTTAAATCTTGAACATTCCTAAGAGACAGCATTTTACCTACTTTAATTCTGATATTTAACAATATACAGTCAAGCCCACACCAGATCCAGGACCCTTCAATTATTAATGTGTTTGAATAGAAAAATGTTGTACTGTATACACGGAAGGAAAATTCACAAAATGTATATATACATACACACCAGTTGCTTTATTCAGATCACCTGTTCACCTGAACCCTAACCCTAACCCATCTAAACATCCATTCCCATGGAAAAAGAATGAAATCATGCATACACAGGTTAAGTTACAGTTTGCGTTACACATCAGAGCAGGGTAAAATGTAATCTCAGTGATGTCCATTTACATTTACAGCATTTCGCAGACATTCTTAAGGGTTAAGGGCCTCCTCGAGGGCCCAACAATTGTAACTTGTTGGTGCTGGGATTTGAACCTGAGACCTTCTGAACAGTAACCTGTCCATGAGCTACCCCATAGCATGGTTTTTGGTGGCAGACTGGTTCAAACTGTTGGTCACATGGGATTTTCACACACAACAGTTTCTGAAGTATATGTAGTAAATTCTACATTAGTAGAACGGTGTGTGTTTCTGTGGAATGCATGAAAAACATTTCACTTCCATATGCGAGATATCAAAGTAGAATGGGCAGGATAGTGCCACCTGATTGGACACGATGGCTTAGACATTTAAAAAGGATCTCAGAATGCACAAGACATCAAACTTTCAGGCATATGGTCTACAACAGCTCCACTGGGTTCCGGTCACTTCAGCCAAGAACAGTTATTAGAGTAGATTAAGCATGCCTGTTCCAGAGAACATCAATGTACTCAGGTCAAAACATAACCAATCATACAGTATACGCACATACTGTTTATGATAATCATGTTTATTCTGCGTGTGCATAATGAGATGCACTCACGGTACATGGACCTGTACTGTAGTTAGGATATCTCAAACAGACAGAAGCACTGAGTCTTGGCCTGGGGTGAAGATCCCGCTGTGATCAGTGGGATTGTAAGCAAAGCTTTGTTGTAGAACTCAGCCATTCAGGCTTTGTTTTCTAGTTTTTCTAAACTAGCAGAGTTATTGTAGCCAGAAACCACGGATAAAAGAAAGTCCAACACTACACAACTTCCTATATTAACTTACAGTGACTTTATTTCTTGGTCATTACCTTGCGTCCTGTTAAGGTCTGCCTGAAGCGTTTGCTTTATGTGGTCCAGGTAACTACAATTACACAGATTTACTGTTATGTTCTACATTGAACTGAACATTTAACATTCCGAACACATTTTCAGTTCACACTGTGTTCTTACAGTATGAATAGGTTGAGGAAAATATGTTGTTTTTATCATTCTTAGGGAATCTTTGCAATGTAATGTATGTCATTCATTTACATCAGGATATTTGAACTATTTTACTTCGACATGCTCACAAACACTCAATAATATGGCAGCCTTAGCAAGTTTCTGTCTTCCCCTGAGAGAAGCTTATGACAACTTAAATATAGCTTGGTTTGTCTGTTCTGTCTGGGTCTGTATATTGTGCGTGTGTTTGAAAAAGAGCAAGATAAACTCCTCCAATACAGACTATGCGTTGCATATTAATGCCTGGATGAGCTGTACAGTAAAGGGTCGAGCATAACCGGAGTACGGAGGATGTGGTGATGGGGTGTGTGGTGGGAAGCTTTGGTAGCTGTACATACTGAGAGGGATTGAGATAGAGATTAGTGGATTAATAATAAAAGAGAGAGAGAGAGAGAGAGAGATGGAGAGAATGAAAGAAGACAAGGAGAAGGAGAAAGCAAAAAAAAAAAAAAAAAAGAAGCTGCTTGGTTGCCAGATCTGTGGAATGACAGAAAACGTCACCACTCTAAGTAGGTCAGGCAGCAGGCTCCATGGTGAGGCACTGTGCTATGGGAAAAGATTATGGTGTGTGTGTGTGTGTGTGTGTGTGTGTGTGTGTGTGTGTGTGTGTGTGTGTGTGTGTGTGTGTGTGTGTGTGTGTGTGTGTGTGTGTGTGTGTGTGTGTGTGTGTGTGTGTGTGTGTGTGTGTGTGTGTGTGTTTGCTTTTCTATGCGAGTACTCAGTTGTCAGCTACCATAAAATAGGATACAGAATATAGTTATATATTGTTTTTATGAATGGTAGTCATGAGGATGAACTAGCATTCAGTGGAACATAATGAAAAGAGACAGGTTGGTGATAGCCAGCAGTGAGGCGAGGAAGATGGAGCAGGACATTTTAGGACTGAGGATAACAGGAGCAGATTTGAACAGCAAAAGGCAATTTTGAATAGCAGGCTTAGTATCTAGATAACTGCAGGAGCATGGATACCTCAGGAGCAGGAGCTGGCACTGTCGTTCTTATGCTGTCAGGAATACTGCAGCAACTACGGAATATGCAGCTGCCAAAAACTCCCAGAATGAATATGAATAGAGTGCCAATAGTTATTTCTATTCATGAGTACTTTCCATCAGGGCTCATGAAAAGTTTCTGGAATTAAACTAGAAACAGACTGGACTTTTGCAAGGGAAAACCAGCCATAATATTGCAGGACAGAAGCATTAATTTAATTTGAAATCTGTGTTACCAGTTGTGCCCTTCAGTGGATTAACACCATGTCCAGGGAGTACCCCGTCTCATGCTCTAAGTCTCCAGGCCCGAAGCAACCCTGTATATAGGATAAAGCAGTGTAGAAGATGTGTGAGTGAGTGTTACCAGTTATTAAGTTACTTTATCATTAGTGTAAGCCCCTGCTTATTATGCTCTGCCTCCTTACGCTTCACAAATGTTGTTAGGTTATCACCTCGTCTTGCATAATAATTGCATAATTTTATTCAATGCATCATTTTACACTTACCGTGCAGCACAGGCTATAATTGTACACCTCTTCAGTTAGGAAGGAAACGGTAAATGTAACTCATGAAAGGTCATAATGTTACAGTACGCATTAAGCTGAAAAAAAACAACCTGTTTGTTTTTACCCTACACTTGTGAGAATGGGGGAAAAAATGCTTAGAAATAGACCCCTGAGTGAGACACTCTATTTGACGTCAGCCAGACCTCCTGGTGTCAGAAAACGCGTGGGAGACAATAGAGAGACATTTTTTAAAATGTTGCATTGTCCGGTCGGAGGTCATCATTTCCAAAGTGTTCATAAACACATTGCTTTTCTATTACATTTTGTCCAGACTGACACCTTTCCCCAAATACGAACGGACAGTTGAGATGGAATTGTTATGAGGAGCCACATCTTCACATTAGTTATGTACCTAACTATAATATCAATTCATGCAACTAATGCTAGCTTACAGTACATATACCACTAATGCTAGCTAGTCTGCCGAGACGTTGCCTGAAAACCCAGATGTTATCGCTTTCAGTTGGACGACATCCTCAGTGTTGTAATGGTAGCCGATCAGCATTGTCTTTTAATGATGATCTATAATAATAGCTCATGTCAATCTGAACTTTACAATTCATTAACTCCAATTAGCCTAATCTGCAGGTCTCTGGACTGTGGGGGGAAACTGGAGTACACGGAAAAAAAACAACCAATCACGTGCAACATGCAAACTCAGTGCCGAGGCAAGAATCGAACCCAAAACCTAGAAGTTGCAAGACGAAGTACTAACCACTAAGCCACTGTGTCGCCTAGTAACAATGTACTTGGAATCAATTTGAAATTACCTGCCAATTTGCTATTTCACAACTATATATTGGTGCACAGTTAAATTCCGCACTTGTGGATAGAAATATTGATTTCCTTTTAAGTTCTGAAGTTTAGGAATCAAAAAGAACTACTGTGCAATTTTTATTATTTTTGGTTTTGATAAGAGACCTACATTTAAGGGTCATAGACAGTGCAGCAAATTATAAAAAGGATCATGAGGTTACACAGATACACCCAAAGCTCACTCACTCACTAATCGTCATTACCACTTAATTCTGTATTCAGGGTCGCGGGGAGCCTGGAGCCTATCCCAGGAGACTTACGCATGAGGCAGGATACACCCTGGACAAGGTGCCAATCCATCACAGGGCACACAGACATACACACACTCACACACTCATTCACACACTACGGGCGATTTGGGAACGCCAATTAACCTAACCTACATGTCTTTGGAATGTGGGAGGAAACCGGAGTACCTGGAGAAAACCCACCAAGCACGGGGAGAACATACAAACTCCATGCACACAGAGACGGGAATCAAGCCTGGCCCGGGATCGAACCCGGACCCTGGAGGTGCAAGGAGACAGTGCTAACCACTACACCACCGTGCCGTGCCGCCTTACACCCAAAGCTGTTTACAGAAATTAAAATGTTAAAAATAAAATGTTGTATACCAGCGAGGAAGTATAGACTACACAAGTTCAGGCATCATCATTCTTACAGTATTTTAGACCAGTAGATCTTGTTGATGTGTATGGCAGAGTGACAAACTAACTAGTGCACTGAAGTACAGTAATCTGGTCTAGAAGTTATGAAACCTTATTGCAGGTTCTCTGCATTACTGTATATATGCACTACTTGTTCTGTATCTTTTCTTTATTCTGACTATAGAGGAAATAACATTAATGGATTGTAACATTAAGCCGATAAATTATGACACCAAGGTTCTTAGTGTAGGATGCTATACATTGTACTAATGTATGGCATTTGGTATGTACTGTACAATTAATTCGGTAACACAAACTTCTGATGCTTGACTCAAAGAATCAACAATATTGCCCATATTAATCCACCAAACTCCTTTGAGTGTGCCCTTCAGCAAGACCTTTCAGCTCAGTTGTACCCCCAATCAAGAAATAGAGCAAATGTAGTGTGTTATATGTTGTTTACACTATGTACAATCCTAATATATTTAAGCCTAAACATGTCTAAGAGTTTTATTAGCAATTACTATCACAATTACAATTACATATTGCTAATATTATAATATTTTGGTTAGTTGTTTTTTCTCATGAAATAAAGAGTACAAGTTGCCGAGGTCTGACAGTCTAAATATTCCATTATAGAAATTTCCCTCTTTGCAAGATTGTACGTATGGTAGCTATATTGCACAGGGAAGGTTTTCTGCCTCCCCATTGAGCCTGAGCAGATTTCTTACTGGCCTGTTTATTGCCGGTTGTAGTGATAAGCGTCCCTTCATTGCCTTGCTTAAAAAGCAGTTTTTCCTTCAGTTGACATGCCATTTATTACTCGCAGCCTCAGCTAATATAATTTTCACACTCACAGATGGGCCACTGTCATCTGCCCTTTTCATTGCCAGAATGAAAAGTAGGGTGATGAGGAGTTGGAAAAGGAGAAGGAGAAAGGGGTGGCATAAGCTACAACTGAAATTCCTCAGGCTTCACAACATGCTCCAGTAAAAAAAAAAAAAAAAAGAGGATGAGAGAGAATCAGACTGAATTTTCAACAGTGTTTTCTGCATTATTTAACATTGCTAGCTCAGCTATGCCAGCACAAAACCTGGGTATGGAATGTAACCAGACGGATTTTAGATCATCAAGCTCTTCTCGGACTTAGCATTACTCGCATGCTGTTTCCTCATTACCACCCACTCTTGTTTAAGAGTTCAGTAAAAACTACAAAATTATGAAACAGATTTATTTATTTATTTTTACACAACATCTTGGAAGGCTTTGTGAATCTAAATATCACTATCCATCCGTCCAACTAGGGACTGTGGAGTCCAATGGTGACCATCGTATTTAATCCCATTTTCACAGCCGTGGTAGGACCTCTGATCAAGATTGTGATTAAGCTTTTCGATATCATTGATCTGAACCCTAATTTCTGTGTTTTTAAGTACCATTTAGTGAATAAAATGACAGAACATTGCTGTGAATCACAAAAATAAATTCTGTAATGGTCAGCGAATGCAATAATCTCCCTCTAAGCCTTTTACATTATCCAAATGGAATTTCTTAGCCTGTGCTCAGCGCCATCCTGTTGCATCATATTGTAGTAATAAGACAAATCTGTCTACCGAAACTGCACACATTAGCCATATTTTTTCTTTTGGAATTCAGACCCAATCAGCTAGGGTATAACATGTATTAAAATAAAAACCAAACATCCTTATCAATAAAAGCACCATATCAAATTCTTGGATTTGATTTATTAGAAATAAACTAATAGTAAAAGAAACCATGATATATTGGTTTGGTCTGCTTATTCCCTCATTGATAAACTGTCCATGCAGTGGTAATATCATAAGAAATATTTGATAAAGGAAAGCGATGAGCAGGCTTGATTAGTGTTGTAAAAGAGAAGACCACGCAGAGAAGGGAAAATAAAGAGCGGGCATCAAATATTGAGTCTTTTTTACTTTAAATTACTTTCCACCTTGGTCTTGACCCATTAAAGAGAAACACTCCTTTATAATTACTAACAGCTTTTGAAGCAAAATGGGTTGGTTACATTCACTAGCTATGAATTAATCCATCCTTCACCAGCAAGGCCAATACAGAGCTTGAGGACTGACCAGCCTAAAGGTAATTACCTCCACCTGCCCAATGTGCCCAAAGGTCCTTTTTTGTTGCTATGAGAGAGCTCTGACCTGATGTACCATGATATCTGTTGCCAAGAGATTAGCAGCAGCAGATACTTTAACTTGCAAGGTAGATCCTGGTCTTGTTTGTCTAGCACATCCCACAGATGCTTGATCAGACAGAGAACATTGTTTTCCCCAGCAGAAGCCTGTCCAGAGTATCATTGCCTCTGCCGGCTTTCTTTGTTCTCACAGTGCATTCCAGTGCCATCTGTTCCCAAATAAACCAACACACACACACAATTGACCATCCACATGATGTACAAAAATTTGATGAATCAGGCCAGGCCACCTTCTTTCATTGTTGCTCCATGGTCCAGTTCTGGCGCTCACAGGTTGGCATGGACACTCTGGTCTACAGAAACACAGCCGCACACAGCAAGCTGCAATACACTGTGTGTTCTGACACATTTGTATTTTTCCTACCATTTCCAACTCAACCTGTCTTTTTGTAGATACCTTTACCCAATCATCTTGCCATCGCAATTTATCCCTGGTTAAAGATGCTCAGATTCTTACACTTGCCCATTTTTCCTTCTTCCAACACATCCACTGTGTTGGTGGAAGCCGGGCTTCCCCTGTTTGTTTGTTTTTTGTTTGTTTGTTCTTGATTTTTCTTCAGACTGCACTGGACATTTTAATGAAAACACTTCATTCAACAAGTTTCAGTTATAAACTCCTCTGTATTGTTGCTAGTGCCATCTTTTCCTTATTTTCCACTGAGTATTGTTACAGTGAGTGAAACAGCATGCACCTAAATGTTGTGTGCTGAAACACACTGTAGTCCAATTTCATGTCCAAAGCGAGGCCAGGCCGCCGAGTTGGTTTCTCTTGGTGAACAGTTAACCAATCATGAGACTGTATTCATACCATTATTATCCTATGATTTGTTAGGACTATACAAAGGGAAACCAGGGCAAAGTGGATGGCTCCCATTCCCATTTCGAATGCATGTACTTCAACCATGAAAGGCTTAGATAGATCGAGATGTTTAAGGATTGGTGCTGAGGTGAATGCCTCTTTGAGCCATTGAAAAGCTTCTTCAGCTGAGTCATTCCATGCAAGGCACTTAAACCTCTTCTTCAACAAGGACATGAGCAAGTGCGTGACTGAGCTGAATCCTTGAATGGATCTTCTATAGAAATTCGCCAAATGTAGGAAATGTCACAGTCTTGGTAGCACGCCATGTTGTCACTGCAGAGACTTTGTATTAATTTATTAACATTCCCTCTGAGCTGATAATATAGCACAGGAAGGAAATCTGTGGCATGTGGAAACATTTATCACTTGTGATAAAGGGCTGTTTTTCTAAGAGCCTCTGTAGTGCTCGATAGACTTGGTGAACATGAATTTAATAAGACGGGATGTTATGAGTATATAAAAATGGCATTTTTATGTGACAGTGATCAGTCAATGGTGCAAGAGAACATGTGTGCCATGACACAATACACATAGTGTCCGCAGGTGGCGTAAAATGTTTTCCACTCATTTTCCTCTCTGACTCGGACCAAATTACTCTATATGCACTTCTTTGCAAAGATCTTGGCGGTTAAGAGTTATTCCAGTGCTGAGAAGACTAGTGATTAGGTCCTCAGGAATCAATAAAGGGTCTGAGGCCACCCTATTTTTTAAAGCATATGAAAGGACCGATATATCTTTGCTGGGTGTCATGGATGTAGCCATCCATGACTCTTGGGTAAATGTGATTATAAGGTGGGGCTGTCCAAGGCAGAATACATTGTATTCAATATATTGTTGGAAACTAACCTTGGTTTTCAACACGTTAATGAGGCCTTGGTATTCCATGGGGATATCTGGATGTTTGGCACTCAAGGGTAACATCAACTGAAGTTGTTGGCATAAGGATACATTTTTAAATGACCCAGGAGATCTGTTGGTTATGTAAGCTCATTACATACAGATTCTCCAGGATAATAAGATGTTTGTGAATGTAAAGGCGATTTGTTGTTGGTGCAAAGCCTTGGCTTGGAGGGGAAGGGGTTGGGTGCAGAATGTGATTTTATCTCTTTTACAATGCCCTAGTGAGTCAAATTGAAGTCCCCAAGTCAACCAACACTGAAAAGATAGAAAGCAAGCATAAGTGTTCGATCATGGCAGAGAGACAATGAAATGGTCCCATCAAGTGAATGTGTGAGGAAAATGTGTGTGGTATTGGTATTGGTCAACGCTGGGTTGCCACAGTAAAAGCACAGCCTTTCCCTGCAATGTCTTTCTCTCTCCTCGGCATTCAACCAGGTGACACCTAGACGCATGAGCTTGAGGCTGTTGCTAGGGTTCTTTTAGACTTAATATCCTGATAGATCAGTGGGCAGAGTTTTTGACATAGCATTGACCTTAGCATCTATTTCTGCCAAATGCTGTGGTCTTCTATTAGTCAATAGTGAGCTGCAACAACCTCCCACCAGTTTAGATCTGCTGCATCCATTACGTTGGCTGTCACAAACAGGAGATTCAAGCAGATGCAGATGCATATTAGTGTCTTAATAAGGGATGCAGCAGACAAATCCAGATTGTATTAAAGATGCATTGCGCAAAAAAAAGGCATCTACACGCATAAACAATGGGAATAAAGGTAATATCAAAGACAGGCAAAGTAATAATAATTTAAAAAAGGTAAAGGTACACTGAGTGTTTACTTCTCAAAGTGGATATGACAGAGCAATTCTTATACACTGTAAGTGGTCATCATGAACAGGTGGGTGGGATTAGAAATCAGGTAACTGAGACCATGCTTGGAAGTGCTGTTGCTGGGAGCCATGTTTGTAAGCTGCAGAGTTGGCTGAGGGTTGAGTCCTGTATGGATTCAGGGTGGCATAAAGATGAGTAGTTGCATTTTACAGAAAGGTCTTCAAAAGTCAATACAATATGAAAACTGTATATTTTTCATATTATATTATAGATAGTATGTTGCAAGAAAAACAGAACATTTTTGCATTATTATTTATTGAATGATTAAATATGCATACTGAACGGTTAGTACTGAACTGAAAGGTTAAACTGAAAATCCCTGAAAATGATGAAGGCCAATCAGTAACGAAAAGAGGAATTTCAGTATTGCTAACCAGCCTGGGTAAAAATGTTAATTGCAACAGCAAACACAAATGCTAGATGGCTAAAGTGTCTATAAAGAACATGAAGAAGAAAATAAATTGCATAAAACGAACTCAACCCCATGCACAAAGACACCAGATACAGTACAAGCAGAACACCATAGTTTGTGCAGACTTGTACATTAGTAGAAGAAGAAGCATTGCCCTGGCCCCCATACCGTATGTTACTTTGTGCATGAGTGCCAGATTTCAGATCAAGACACAAGTTCAAAAAGAAAGAGAGACCATATTTTAAACATTTTGGACATCAATCAATTACGCAAAGAAAAAAGGGTCATGTACAGTATGTTCTCTCTACCTGTTCACGTCTCCATACGACAATGTAAAGTGAATTTGACAAGTCTTATGATGACACAGGTGTCACACATGGTATTTAAATGCTTTTTCTTTTCAATAAGATTAAAAAAACATATTTATTATTTTATTTAAAAAAAAACAATATTCTTCACTCTTTGCAGCAGTTACTTTAGAATATATCAGTATATCATATATTTCCCTGATAAAAACATTTATCACCTCTGATCCATGAGCTGCATTGCACTTGTGCATATAACCACCCAATATCAAGCCTTTGAACCTCTGCCTTTTATTTATTTATTAAGTTTATTAAATTTGCAATGTTTAATTAGGGTTTGACTGGGCCGCATGATGTTTAAAGTGCTAGCTGAGCTTTGAAGACATGAAAAAGTAATGGCCGACACCAGATGCCACATCAGGCATCGTCATCTTTAATAATCACGCTTCTGACTTTCTACAGCCAGGCATTCGTTTCTTCGCAGGCATTCATTGCTCTTCACAGGCCGTTTTGATGGCCTTTTTTATACCTATTTTTGAAGGCATTTTAGTATAATGAAGATGAAAGCACTGTAGTCTGCTTTAAAGGGGCTGATGCATTTTCTCACAATAGAGCAGGAAAACGAATGGGTTGTCACGTAAGTGTCCTTGGATAGAACCCTCGGGTGTTCAGTGTATCGGGCCGTTTTGATCTTATTTATGTCACCTCCTTCAATTGGACCCTCTAAAAGATAGAACATAAAAGCGTAAATTACCTTTCTTTTTTTGCACCAGTATTTTAATTATCATATTATTTTTATAAAGTGATGACTCAGGCCATGCTGAAAAAAAAATGACATCTTAACAAATGAATGTATCTCTCCTATGATAAGATCACTCAAAAATGTCTTATATCAGTGATTTCTTTTATTGAGTATATTTAAACAACTAATATGTATAGTGCACTACATAATTCAATGTAATGTAATAATCTCCCACTCAATGTCATTACTTATGTTCATTCGTCTTTTTCTTCTTATTATTATTATTATGTTCTCTGATCTTAGCATTGCTTACTGACCACTTGAGAATTCTGCATTCCATGATTGTTTGTTTTTTTGCCATGTCCATTGGTTCTTCTTGTCCTGTCCTCACTCCTGAATTGTCACTGGTTTTCTTCTTCACGTGCCGTAATCATTCACAGGTGTTTTCAGTTTCCCCTTTGATTTTTTCAATGTATCTATATCTCTCTTATGTGCTTGTCTCTTTCAAAGTGTTGCGTCTTTTGATCTCACAGAGCCCTCTGTATTACTTGCATTTGATTCCTTGTTTTTGATCCTGTTCCCGTTCTCCTTTCAGATTTTTGCCTTAGCCTTGTTTAGAATATTTGCTGATTGAAATGACTCTTGCTTGGTTTTTCACCTTGCCTTTTTGATTGCTGTTTTGGCCTTATTTACCTCAGCTTCTTGTATTAAAATACAGATGTTTGTATGTATTGCACGGAAAACTTTGATAGACTGCCAAGCATAAACCTATATATACTGTATATAGGTTTGGCAGCCAATAGACAACACTGCACTTTGAAAGAGACAAGCATAAAAGAGAACTTTATATATATATTTGGCATCCTGTTTTAAAATGCTTGTACACCTTCCAGGCTTTTCTTTCTTTATTTGTATTCTTTTGGCAAATCATTTTACTTCTTTACTTTAAAATAAGAAAATGTCTTTAAATAGAACAAAACTATATTAAGCCTCAAACTTTACTATCATTCAAAAAAGAAAAACTTAGAAAGTGAAATACTGTTTTCATTTTTAGTCAAATGTTATTGAAACTGCAAGAAAAAAAGGAAGTTATTTTTGCTTCTTTAAAGAAATACATTTCTAAAAACTCGCAAAATTATCTGCCAATAGAACAAGACAATTGTTCTTTCAATTTTAATAACATTTGACATGAAATAGTCTTATATTTTGTTTGCTGCAAACTTGATTTAAGAAAATATAGATATGTTTGGCTAGATTCAACAATATTACACTTGATACGGTGTCATTTTTTGCAGTGAAGATATTTTCCCTCTGTTATCATTTGCAGTGTGCTTGTGTTGTGTGCATAATGATAGAGCATTGAGTGAAGTCCAGTAAGAACCGCAAATCAAGATTAAGTGTTTTAATCAGACTGACAGGCACTAAGGGATTACAGTCAGGGTTAAAAACTGCTCTAAACTCTGGCTAGAGAACAGCTTACATAACAGTCCTGTGGGATTGTCTATATATGTGTGTGTGTGTGTGTGTGTGTGTGTGTGTGTGTGTGTGTGTGTGTGTGAGAGAGAGAGAGAGAGAGAGAGAGAGAGAGAGAGAGAGTCTGTGTGTTTGTGACTGTCAAGCACTAATTCATCATTAACACTTCCTTTGCCAACACTTTCATGCTGGCGCACACCACCAATGTAGATTGCAACCAAAAAAATGCAGTTTTTATAAATCTGTGTTTTTCCAGTTTTAGCTTTTTCCTTCACCATGTACTGTACAGTCATGGCCAAAAGTTTTGAGAATGACACAAATATTAGTTTTCACAAAGTTTGCTGCTAAACTGCTTTTAGATCTTTGTTTCAGTTGTTTCTGTGATGTACTGAAATATAATTACAACCACTTCATACGTTTCAAAGGCTTTTATCGACAATTACATGAAATTTATGCAAAGAGTCAGTATTTGCAGTGTTGGCCCTTCTTTTTCATGACCTCTGCAATTTGACTGGGCATTCTCTCAATCAACTTCTGGGCCAAATCCTGACTGATAGCAACCCATTCTTTCATAATCACTTGTTGGAGTTTGTCCCTATTAGTGGGTAATTGTTTGTCCACCCGCCTCTTGAGGACTGGACACAAGTTCTCAATGGGATTAAGATCTGGAGAGTTTTCAGGCCATGGACCCAAAATTTCAACGTTTTGGTCCCTGAGCCACTTAGTTATCACTTTTGCCTTATGGCACTTTGCTCCATCGTACTGGAAAATGCATTGTTCTTCACCAAACTGTTGTTGAATGTTTGGAAGAAGTTGCTGTTGGAGGGTGTCTTGTCACCATTCTTTATTCATGGCTGTGTTTTGGGCAAAATTGTGAGTGAGCCCACTCCCTTGGATGAGAAGCAACCCCACACATGAATGGTCTCAGGATGCTTTACTGTTGGCATGACACAGGACTGATGGTAGCGCTCACCTTTTCTTCTCCGGACAAGCCTTTTTCCAGATGCCCCAAACAATCGGAAAGATGCTTCATCCGAGAATATGACTTTGCCCCAGTCCTCAGCAGTCCATTCGCCATACTTTTTGCAGAGAGAAGTGGCTTCTTTGCTGCCCTTCTTGACACCAGGCCATCTTCCAAAAGTCTTCGCCTCACTGTGTGTGCAGATGCGCTCACACCTGCCTGCTGCCGTTCCTGAGCAAGCTCTGCACTGGTGGCACTCTGATCCCGCAGCAGAATCCTCTTTAGGAGACGATCCTGCCGCTTGCTGGACTTTTTTGAACGCCCTGAAACCTTCTTAACAAGAATTGAACCTCTTTCCTTGAAGTTCTTGATGTTCCCTTTCAAAAACACTCAATGCTGCGTGAAAACGCTATGGGAACATCTCTTTGTTGCCCGCTTGTGAAGCCTGTGCATGTCAAACCCGCCGAATACCTTCGGCTTATAACCTGTGCCAGGCATGACGTCACCGAATAAGGTGCACCTGCAGGTTATAAATAGGAGTGAACCGGAAACATCCTCAGATCTTTTTGTCTTCAGGACCGCTTTGTGTTTGCGTGTGCATGTACAAGCCGTAGCGAAAGCGAAATAAAAATAACAGCATTAACTCACTGATATGGCGGAGTTGCTTAAGAGATGCGTGCCTCCGTGCGATAGATCTCTTTCGGAGGGCGATCTTCACGAGTTTGTCTCGAGTGCTTGGGAAGAACACGCTCGCCTCGGGCTTCAGGGAGAATGTGAGTACTGCGATCTTCTCCTTATTAAGGTGCTTCACGCGCGGCTCGCTTTCTTTAAAGAGAAAGAGAGCCGCGGCGCATTCCTGAGGCTCGCGTGTTGATCTGGCAGACGCGCACGAGATGGAATTTCCGATTTCTCTCTCGCTCTCTCCGGATCAGGAAGTTTTAGCTTCCGCTTCGCAAGCACGCTCCTTCTTGTGAAGGAGCGGAAGAATCTTCCTCTCTCGCTTCCATGGAAGTAGCCTCCTCACAACGGTCCTCCAGTGCTGACAGAGCTTTTGAGGAATTATTAGAGGCTATAACGCGTGCGGTCGAGCGATTGCATATCGACTGGCCGCAGCAGCGAGATTCCCCCAAGCGTTCGAGATTGAACGACAGGTGTCTGTCTCAACGTCTCTCCCTCTCCTTCTTTGGTGACGTCCATGATGAATTAAGTCTTTCATGGAGCAAGCCGTATTTATCGCGTGTTTTTGTTCCTTCGACTTATTCGAATGATATTATTGATGCGAAGGCACGCGGTTATATGATGATGCCCAGATAGAAGAGACGCTTGCGGGCTATCTCTCTCCTGGGACATCATCCTCCCTGAAAAAGCCTACTCTCCCCTCCAAGTCGTGCAGATTGCCACCTGCTTTGGTGGGTAAAGCTTTTCAGGCAGCAGGACAGGCTGGTGCTTCACTGCACACCATGGCGGTTTTGCAGGTTTACCAGGCTGACCTGCTGAAGGACCTGAGCAGCGGCGGGGCTATTGATGACAGGGCGTTTGCAGAGCTGCGCCGAGCCACAGACCTGTCTCTCCGTGCAACCAAGCGGACGGCCCGTGCTTGATGCCGTTCCATGGCTGCCATGGTATCCACGAAGAGGCATCTGTGGCTGAACCTCACGGGCATCAAGGATAAGGATCGTGTTGTCTTCCTCGATGCCCCCATCTCGCCTTCCGGCCTTTTTGGCGACGCTGTTAATTCCGCCGCCACTACGCTTCGGGAGGCAAAGCTATATGAACAGGCCTTTGGGAGGTTCCTTCCCCGCTGTGCTCAAGAACCGGGACCGTCGGCCACCCGGCCCCGGCCAGGTCTGGCCCCTATCAGGCGTGAGGTGCAGAAGGAGAGCGTGACCAGCCGCGCACCCCCCCGTAAAGACTGGGGTGGGGCTTGCCGCTCTTCTCAAAAATCTGCTTCGAAAAGACCGGATCTGAGTAGTTTCCTCTCTTCAAAGAAGAAGCCCTGAGTTCGTGCGCCTGGGGCCATGGGGGTGCTGGATTTTCATCACAAAACAGGGCCTCCTCCCTGGCACTCCCGGGAGGCCGGTGTTCAATCTTCGCCACCACTGGTGTTCGGAAACGCTGGTCTCCAATGATAAGTTGGGTGTTCAGGCATCATCTGCCACACTTCATCTCCCAACACCTAACTACTGCCAGGTGTATCTCCTTGGGTATAAAGGACTGTAGGCACAGGCTACGGGATTCAGTTTGCACATCGTTCTCCGCGTTTCAACGGCGTGGTCTCCACTTCCGTGAAACCGGATCGAGCACATCTGCTGGCCCAGCAGTTACAGACTCTGCTGGGCAAAGGGGCCATAGAACATATTCCCCTCCCAGACAGAGAGTCGGGCTACTACAGTCGGTACCTTTTGGTGCCCAAGAGAGGGGGAGGGTTGCGTCCGATCTTGGATCTTCGCGGCTTGAACCGCTATCTCAGAAATCCAGATTCAAAATGTTGACTGTCAAAATGATTGTTTCTCAAATCCAACTAGAGGATTGGTTGTGACAATCGATCTCAAGGACACATATTTCTGTAGAAATATTGCCACAGCACAGGAAGTTCCTGAGGTTCGCTTTGGGGGCGAAGCTTACCAGTATTGGGTCCTTCCATTTGGCCTAGCTCTGTCACCCCGCACATATACAAAATGCATGGATGCAACTCTGGCTCCTTTATGACTCCAGGGCATCCGTATTTTGAATTACATAAACGACTGGCTGATTCTGGTCCAGTCTTAGGAGCTAGTGCTTCGACATCGGGATGTCGTCCTAGCCCATCTTCATTCTTTAGGATTGAGACTCAACGCCACAAAAAGCGTTCTCCTTCCTGTTCAGAGGACAACATATTTGGGTGTCACATGGGATTCGGTCACAATGCGGGCACAGTTGTCTCCTGCTCGTGTCGAATCCAAGCTAGGCCAGAAGGTCACTTTTCATCACTTTCAGAAAACTTTAGACCTCATGGCAGCTGCGTCCACGGTGATACCTTTGGGCCTTCTGCACATGAGAGCGTTTAAGCTGTGGCTAAGAGCCAAGGGGTTTCATTCAAGGGCCAACCCCCAGAGGCTAATAATGGTACGCGCCGGGGGCTTCGTACCCTTTCTATGTGGTTCAGACCCCAGTTTCTGACTTTGGGTCCCACTCTAGGGCCGTCTTGTCGTCGCAAGATGTCATCTTCTCGCGTGGCACATCAATTGCCTCGACATGATGGCTCTGTTTCTGGCCCTGAAACACTTCCTCCAGCAGTTGAGAGGCTACCATGTCCTAGTGCGGGTGGACAGCACTGCGGTAGTCTCGTACATAAATCGCCAGGGTGGACTGTGCTTGCGCCGCTTGAACAAGCTAGCGCACCAGGTTCTGCTTTGGGCACAGGACAAGTTCCTGTCCCTCAAGGCGATTTACATTCCAGGGCATATGAATGTAGGAGCAGACTTGCTATCCAGACAAGCTGTAAAACATGGGGAATGGAAACTCCACCCCGAAGTAGTCAGTCAATCTGGAAAAGATTTTACGTAGCAGAGGTGGACCTCTTTGTCTCATAAGAGGCAGCAGAATGCCCCCTTTACTACTCTCTGACTCCTCCAGCTCCCCTGGGTCTGGACGCAATGGCCCACACGTGGCCCAGATTACGCCTTTATGCGTTTCCACCTATAGCTCTGCTCCCAGGAGTCCTGGCGAGGGTCCGTCAACACGACTTGCGCCTCTTATTGATAGCGCCCCATTGGCTGACCAGAGTGTGGTTCTCGGATCTTATATCTCTCCTCGACGGCTCACCCTGGGTGATTCCAGTGAGGAGGGATCTTCTGTCTATGGCGCAGGGGACAATACTTTATCCCCGGCCCGAGCTCTGGAACCTTCACGTTTGGCCCCTGAACGGACCAACTAAGACATGCTGGGCTTTCAGCCAGCGTAATTGAAACCATTTTAAGTGCCAGGGCTCCCTCCACTAGGAGAACTTATGCCCTCAAATGGAGTGGATTTGAAAATTGGTGCATGGCAAGACATGTAGACCCAGTTCACTGCCAGATTGTTTCAGTGCTGGAGTTTCTGCAAGAAAGGTTGTCCTAGGGCTTATGCCCTAGTACGCTCAGAACGTACGTAGCTGCTATTTCGGTTTGTCACGCTCTGAATGATGGGGTTTCTGTGGACAAGCACCATTTAGTTGCCCGTTTTATTCGTGGAGCTAAACGGTTGAAGCCGCCCACTAGAGCGACGGTCCCTTTGTGGGACTTAACTATCGTACTCGAAGGCCTGGCCGACACCCCTTTCGAACCACTAGAGTCAGTGCCTGTCAGGCTTCTGCCTCTTAAGATGGTTTTTCTTATGGCTATTACTTCTAAAGCTATTCTGCATCCTCACCCGAACTGTCTTCCAATGTTCCATTCTCGACCATGCACCCAGTTGTTCTCGAGGCCTTCTGTCCTCCGCCTTTCACAGCTCCGGAGCAGGAAAGACTTCACTTACTGTGTCCAGTACGTGCTCTTAGTATCTACGTCCACCACACTAGCCAGTGGCGTAAGTCAGAGCAGTTCTTTATTTGCCATGGGGGTCTGCCACTAGACAGACTCTGTCACACTGGGTGAGAGATGCCATTGCCCTAGCCTATGAGGTGCGTGGTCACACTTCGCCTCTGGGAATCAGGGCTCACTCAACCAGGGGGATTGCCTCATCAATTGCCTTGGCAAGAGGCGTTCCCCTGCAGCAGGTGTGTGATGCAGCGGGCTGGTCCTCTCCGCACACGTTCGTTAGATTTTATAGTCTGGATGTCAATGCTACTCCGGGTTCACGGGTCCTTGAGTCAGCATCCCAGAGCTGGGTCTGAGACCTCCTCGGCTTGTGCGCACACGCTACACAACCTGGGGGTCCAGACACTTGCAGTGCGGCGGCGTTGGTATTCTCGTTCCCATAGCGTTTTCACGCAGCATTGAGTGTAGCTTTTGAAAGGGAACGTCTCGGGTTACTTGACTGTAACCCTGTTCCCTGATAAAGCGGGAACGAGATGCTGCGTTCCGATGCCGCACTGCTGGCGTGCCTGGACGTGAGGACCTGAGGATGTTTCCGGTTCACTCCTATTTATAACCTGCAGGTGCACCTTATTCGGTGACGTCATGCCTGGCACAGGTTATAAGCCAAAGGTATTCGGCGGGTTTGACATGCACAGGCTTCACAACCAGGGAACAAAGAGATGTTCCCATAGCGTTTTCACGCAGCATCTCGTTCCCGCTTTATCAGGGAACATGGTTACAGTCAAGTAACCCGAGACGATCCTATAAATTGTTGATTTAGGTGCAATCTTAGTAGACACAATATCCTTGCCTGTGAAGCCATTTTTATGCAACGCAATGATGGCTGCACATGTTTCTTTGCAGGTCACCATGGTTAACAATGAAAGAACAATGATTTCAAGCATCACCCTCCTTTTAACATGTCAAGTCTGCCATTCTAACCCAATCAGCCTGACATAATGATATCTAATATGATATGACATAATATATCTAATTTATATATATTAGATATATAAATTACATTAGATTATATATACTATATATATTTATATCCTATCTTCAGGATAGGCAAATGTAACTAATTTCTTGACTAATATTTTATTCAATACAGAGATTTTGCCTTTCTCTAAAAAATTTTTAAACAAATCTAAAATTATGTAACATATTTAAAAATATTTTTACTAATTATAAGGGATGAATTATGTCATTTTAAGATAATGTTGCTTACTTCAAGCGTTTATTTCTTGAAAAAAACATGACATTATCTGTCAATAAAATAAGATAATTTGAATTAGTGATATTGTGTAGAAATATATGTAATAGTCTTGCATTTGTTACAGATAACCTCATAATATTACATAACTTATTCTTTATTACAGATTCAATATACTAATGTTTGGACAAAGGTTTGTGGACATCTGACCATCATACCCATTATTAGACGTTTTCATTCCTGATGAAAAGCACTGTGGATGGAGTTTGCATGTTCTCCCCGTGCTTGGTGGGTTTCCTCCAGGTTCTCCAGTTTCCTCCGAGTGTCCAAAGACATGCAGATTAGAATTAGTGCTTGTGCCCTGTGATGGATTGGCACACCATCCAGGGTGTACCGCACCTAGTGCCATGAATTTCCTGGGATAGGCTCCAGGCCTCCTTTAACCCTGTACAAGATAAGCGGTATAAAGAACGAGTGAGTGGTTGTTATAGTAACCACTGATTCTTCTGGTAAGGCTTTCCACTCGAACACAGTATTTGTGGGAATTTGAGCCTTAGTGTGGTCAGGCACTGTGACGTTGGATGAAAAAGGCCTGAGATGCAGTGAGGTGATTAGTAGGGTTGAGGTCTGAGATCTGTTCAGGACACTTGAGATTTTACCTGCCAGTGTTCGTGTACCATGGCTTTATGGAGGTCACCCCCTTCACATGGAAAAGGGATATTGTATGGGGACTTCAAGTCAAGTCAAGTCAAGTCAAGTAGGCTTTTATTGTCATTCCAACCATATACAGTTAGTACACAGTGAAACGAAACAACGTTCCCCCAGGACCAGGGTGCTACATACATGTAACAACATAAATGTACAACATAAATTTTACATTTTTAAGTTACTCTAAAACAAGAACTATCAATATCTATACAAAAATACAAAAATAGACAAAGTGCACGTGCAAATGTGCAAACAAAGTGGTACATGACAGACACAACAATGTAAGACATAACAGTACTTTTTTGATGAAGGATGAATTGAGGTAGTGGGAAGAGCAGCAGTAAACAGTTTACAATTTTGACAGAAGTATTGTGTGCAAATAGCAATAAATAGCAATTTAAATATTGTGCAAAAAAATTGCAAGGAGCAGCACAGGTATGTAGGTATGAGCAGATTGGGATGGGTGTGCATCAGTGTGATTGTGCATGTGTGTTTATCAGTTCAGTCCAGATGTTCCAGATTTAGTTCGTCTGAGTGATTTGTGTGTGTGTATGTGTATGTGTGTGTGTGTGTGTGTCAGGTATCAGTCCAGTCCTTTTGTGTTTAGGAGACGGATGGCTTGCGGATAAAAACTGTTTCTCAGTCTGGATGTGAGTGCCCGAATGCTTCGGTACCTTTTTCCAGATGGCAGGAGGGTGAAGAGTGTGTGTGAGGGGTGTGTCCGGTCAGCCACAATGCTGGTGGCCTTGCGGATGCAGCGTGTGGTGTAAAGGTCTTCGATAGAAGGGAGAGAGACCCCAATGATCTTCTCAGCTGTCCTCACTATCCGCTGTAGGGTCTTGCGGTCTGACACGGTACAATTCCCAAACCAGACAGTGATGCAGCTGCTCAGGATGCTCTCGATGGTTCCTCTATAGAAGGTGGTGAGGATGGGTGATGGAAGCTGGACCTTTCTCAGCCTTCTCAGGAAGAAAAGACGTTGTTGGGCTTTCTTATGCAGAGAGCTGGTGTTGAGGGACCAGGAGAGGTTCTCCTCCAGGTGGACGCCCAGGAATTTTGTGCTCTTGATGATCTCCACAGAAGAGCCGTCGATGCTGAGCGGGGAGTGTTCGCTCCGAGTCCTCCTAAAGTCAACAACCATCTCTTTTGTCTTTTCGACGTTCAGAGCCAGGTTGTTGTCTTTACACCAGTCCGTTAGCCTCTGCACTTCCTCTCTGTACGCTGACTCGTCGTTCTTGCTGATAAGACCCACCACGGTCGTGTCATCAGCGAACTTGATGATATGATTGGAGCTGTGTGTCGCTACACAATCATGAGTCAGCAGTGTGAACAGCAGGGGGCTGAGCACGCAGCCCTGGGTGGCCCCAGTACTCAGTGTGGTGTTGCTGGAGGTGTAGCTCCCGATCCGCACTGCTTGAGGTCTTTCGGTCAGAAAGTCCAGGATCCAGTTGCAGAGGGAGGTGTTCAGGCCCAACAAGCTCAGCTTCCTGATCAGGTGTTGGGGGATGATTGTATTGAATGCTGAACTGAAGTCTATGTACAGCATTCTGGCGTAAGTGTCTTTCTTTTCAAGATGTGACAGTGCCAGGTGGAGTGTAGTGGAGATGGCATCGTCCGTTGAACGGTTTGGACGATATGCGAACTGCAGGGGGTCCATTGAGGGGGGCAGCAGGGCTTTGATGTGTCTCATGACAAGACTTTCGAAGCACTTCATGATGATGGGTGTTAGTGCAACAGGGCGGTAGTCATTGAGACAGGACACAGAAGACTTCTTCGGCACGGGGACGATGGTGGTAGACTTAAAACATGTGGGAACGACGGCGCTACTCAGAGAGATGTTGAATATGTCGGTGAGAACACCTGCCAGCTGTTCTGCGCATTCTCTGAGCACTCTGCCTGTGATGTTGTCTGGTCCAGCAGCTTTACTTGGGTTGACTCTGCGTAGAGTTTTCCTCACATCAGCCGTGGTGAGACACAGCACCTGGTCATTCGGCGGAGGGATAGTCTTCCTCGGCGTCACGTCGTTCTGCATGTCGAACCGTGCGTAGAAGTTATTCAGCGCATCTGGAAGGGAGCCGTCACTGTCACAGGCAGGTGATGAAGTCCTGTAGTGAGTGATGGCTTGTATACCCTGCCACATGCGCCGTGTGTCACCACTGTCCCTGAAGTGATTGTGGATTCTCTGGGCGTGTGCGCGCTTCGCCTCTCTGATGGCCCGGGACAGTTTGGCCCTTGCTGTTCTTAGGGCCGCCTTGTCCCCCGCTTTGAAGGCAGGGTCTCTGGTTTTCAGTAGTGCACGCACCTCCGCAGTAATCCACGGTTTCTGGTTGGGTCGTGAGATGATGTTCTTGGAGACAGTGACGTCATCGGTGCACTTGTTGATGTAGCTGGTCACTGATGACGTGTACTCCTACAAGTCGGTGTAGTCGCCGTAAGTTGCAGCCTCCCTAAACATGTTCCAGTCAGTGTTCTCGAAACAGTCCTGAAGAGCAGAGATGGCTCCTGCTGGCCAGGTTTTCACCTGCTTCAGAACTGGTTTTGAACGCCTGACGAGTGGTCTGTATGCTGGAATTAGCATGACAGAGATGTGGTCTGAGTAGCCGAGGTGGGGGCGGGGCTCTGCCCGATATGCGCCGGGGATGTTTGTGTAAACAAGATCCAGCGTGTTTTCCCCTCTCGTTCACATACTGATGGAATTTAGGAAGCACTGACTTGAGATTTGCATGGTTGAAATCTCCAGCAACAATAAACAGTCCGTCCGGGTGTGTGTCCTGCAGATTACTGATCTTAGCATACAGTTCCCATAGCACTTCCTTAGCATTAGCGCTAAGTGGAACGTATACTCCGATAATGAAAACAGTGGTGAATTCCCGCGGTAAATAAAAAGGTCTACATTTAAGTCACAAAATGTTGATGTAGACACACAAACCGCCGCCGCGAGTCTTACCGCACAGAGCTGCGTTTCTGTCGGCGCGAAACGAGGCTAGTCCGTCTAGCTGAATGCCGGTGTCTGGAACTCTGTCGCTGAGCCATGTCTCCGTGAAAACAAACACACAGCAGTCCCTAACCTCCCTCTGTGTGGCCTGTTGCAGTCGGATGTAGTCCAGTTTATTTTCCAGAAGCAAGCCGAGGTCGCGTAGCTTCTCCCGCAGCTCATCTTGAATGAAATATGCCGGTTTATTGAGTTGCAAAAGTTTCTGGCGGTGGTATGTATGAGCACCGTTTGTGCCGGTGTCCATAAACTTTGCAAAATAAAAACGCTACGACACGACATAAACAATGTAGCACCATTTTGGCTCCGGAGTGGCCGCTGCGTGCTACTGCCGCGCCGCCATCTTGGATTCATTTTTTGGTGAGAAAGCTACCCAGAAGGTGGGCACAAGAAAGCAACAGACCAGGGCAGAAGGGCTCAGGATCACTGGTAGCTCACGGGTGCCATGCTTTCTAGGTGTGTGGATCAGCCATTATACGGCGCCCCTGAACGGGGGCGCGGTTTAGGGCCTTGCTCAAGCAGCACCAGCAGCACCCTGGCTGAGCTGTGGTTCGAACTGCTGACTTTCCGATCTGTAACTCAGAGCCTTCTCACACCGAGCCACCACTGCCACATGAATATCACGAACATCCCAATGAAGAACTTCTTTATTTTCAAATACCTTTTACACTGTTGTTACACCAACTGAAGTTCATTAGTTTACCAAAACTCAACCCTGTTGCTTATTTAAGAGCAAAATGCAGCCAGAAAAAGAAAGAAGTGCTTTATTTTTAGTTAACCTCCCTTGTCAGTGCATGAGGCCAGTGCCTGTTTGCACGTCAGCAAAGTAGCTAGGAAACCCTCGGTGTAAAGGTCAAGAATTGTGTAACAATGCCAAGGGCTTTTGTGCCAAATTAGCTCCCTTGTTCTCTTGCCACCTCTGGATTTTTTTTATTTTTTATGTCCTGTCCCTAACTGCCCCCAACCCCACTGATGCATTTATTTATTTATTTGTTTGTTTGTTTGTTTGTTTATTTATTTATTTATTTATTTATTTTCAGTCGGTGCTTGCTTTGCTACCTGATTAGTCTATTTGCTGTTAGACTTCTATAATCCAATTTAAACTAGAAGAAGATTTCTATGTAGGGTTTTGCGTATATCTGCGGAAAAAAAAAACATTCCTGCTATCCATGAGGATGATCCTGGTGCGATGCTTTTAATTTAGACGTTTTCTGTTTACATAATGTCCAGCAACTCATGTTCCATGTCTTATGAAGTGATATGCATTCAATACCATGGTGCATTTTAACACCCAATCTACCTTATCTATTTTCAATAATGGCTAACATGACCACTAATTGGAAAAGTACACACACTCACACACACTCACACACGGAAAACCCTTAACCTGATAACAGCCATGTGTGCGCAGATGGAAGACGGTGGTCACGCGACAAGAAAGAGGCTAACCTTTGTGAGGCATATCTACTGTCAGATATTAACAGAGATGCTAAACATGTTATAAACGCTTCCTGGTTGAGCTTTCAGTTAAATTGGAGAATGAGAACGAGGATGAGGCATTATCACTAAATGGTGTTACTGTGTTGCAGCGTTAGCGCTAATCCTACTCATTTCTCTGGCCGAGCCGAAGGTGTTCTCTCATTTCATGCTGAGAAATTACCTTATTCTCTCTGTAGGACAAGCCTGGGTGCATAAAGAGTCCTGGACATATGTTCAGTTCTAACGACTGAAATCCTTATAGGGATTGTGGGATGTGCTGAAGCTTGTTCTTTAGCTCCATATCATCCTTAGGAAAAGGATTCGCTAATAATAGTTTTCACATGGCACTTCATATGGCACTTGTTCAAGTCGTTGTTTGTCGGTTATATGACTGTATAATGTTTATTAGCCTAGTAGACATGAATCCTTTTCCATTAATATGACAAGTCAGTGCTTTAAGTTAGCATCAGCATTTTTTTTGACATTTTAATGAAAACTGGAACAAACTTACTTTAGAATTTAAGAAGTGAAATAAACTAGCATTTCCTCATGGTTTTCATGGTCGCAGCTTCCAGTTTATGTAACAAATTTAAAAAAGAAATAATAAAAATACTCCTCGCACATCGCTGTCAACATGGCCACCAACACATGAAAACTGTTGGCCATTTGCAAAACACTTTGTATGTCTTGGGAATTATTTTTAAATCATTCACGATACCTACATTCTTTGTGCATGAACCTACATTTTTTGTATGGATACATTTTTCTAAAGGAGAGGTTTTTAATCAGGTAAAAAAAACAAACAAAACACATTTGGTAACTTCTGTGGGATTTGTACATTTTTATGGGATATAAATCCTGTAAAACCTAGTTCCTATTACAGCGGTGCCACTGCATAGGAATTCAATCCATGCCCGAGGTGAGCTCTTAAAGTGAAAACTCTTATTTCAAAACGCATTTAACAATAGGAAATAATGTAAACGCAGAAAATCCGTTCCAACCACCCAAAAAATATTACCAAATATTCCAACACTATATTTACATTCTGGTCTATAAAAACAATCAAAACTTTTAGAAAAGACATGTAAATTAAGTAAAATATGAAACAAATAGGCATTAAACCTCACCTAAATCTTAATTTATGATGGCTCTGGCTGTTTTAAAAATCCTTTTCTTCTTGCTACCGTCTTTGCTTGACGCAACTTAGTCCGGCTCCGTTCAGTTGCTCGTATGCAGAAAATGCTACATATGCTGTGGCAAATTTCTTGCAAGTAAGTATATATTAAAGGAAATGTATATAAAAATAAATAAATAAATAAATAAATAAAATTATATGATTAAATAAAAATAAAATTAATTATAATCTTATAAACTGCCCAAATAAGGTAATGTGCATATGGTAACTTTGCTGACCTTGATTTACAACAATGAAGAAAAAAAAAAATTGTCCTGAAATGTTGTTTAATTTCCAAGTACTTTAATGAGGTTAAGTCTTGTTACTGTTTCTGAGATTATTTTGAAACTGATGCAGAGATGCAGATTTATGAAAATACTGTAATGTCTCAAGAAGCAAAGAATGTGTGCTGTTTATAATGTTATGTAGCTGATGGACCAGAATGAGGCTAATTCAGACCGACAAGCTTCAGACAGCAGTGACCATGCCGATGGCGTTCTGTGGACCGGCTTCATCGAGCTCAGCTGCAGATCCTCAGACCACCTCTCTTGAGAATATATCCAGAGGGGCTGTCTCATGAGGGTTGTGGCTGTTTACCTATTTTTTTTTCTCACAAATGGTGAAGAATGACATATTCAAACAATGTACCACAGCAGGCTATCAGATCTCCTACATGATGATTTTGAGAAGACAGAGCCCTTTCTGACATTTTAATCTCTAGCCAGGCCGGCATCCTGATGCTCTCGCTGCATTAATATGGCTGGAAGTTCACTTTTCATTTTCCATTTCAGTCAATCCGATGCTTATCTCAGGGCCCATAAAGCCTTCTCTGTTGTCTCTGGAGTAGGGTGAAAGCCTATCTGTTCCAGGCAGGCCAGTACTCTTGCTGTGACTGGCGTATTCTGAGTCCCCACTGCATACACGCTGCTGTGTTAAACCTCGCCAAAAAAACAGGAACACGTGATCAGCCTGCATCCAGGAATTACCATCTGCTGGTATAGAGCTGGTGTGGGAGCAAGCACAGGCACGAATAGATTATTAATTTAGACTTTGATTAGATGTGCATCCAGAAATTGGGTTAGTGAAAAAACACACCTTGACAGACTCTCAGGATCCAAATATACACCTACTGGGTGGGCACGGTGCTTCCAGGCGCTGATTAATGTCTGTGACAGCTGGTCATGGTGTTAGATTTTAGGACTATAATTTATATCTCTTAATAATCATTTAACCATTAGGGACTAGTTATTAAGCTAAAATACCAACATCATATTGTAAAAGGTAAAATGTCAAAATAATACATAATTATGTTGAAGTAATGCAATAAGTAATGCAAATTAACAAGTCATTAAGTCAAAATAAAGAGAGATTTAAAAACAGATGAATTAAATGAACTAGAAAATACACTGATCTAACTTATCTAACTGTAAAACCATTAATATAGAAAATATCGAGCTTTTAGTTTTCCCTTGCCACTGGGACATCTCTGGGTGCTTAGGCCGTGGCTGCAGGGGACGGACCTCTGATGGTATGTTTTGTTGTCTGGCACCAGATCCTATGGATGCTGTGGGTTTTTTTTTTTATATTTTAATGAAAACTGGAACAAACTTACTTTAGAATTTAAGAAGTGAAATAAACTAGCATTTCCTCATGGTTTTCATGGTCGCAGCTTCCAGTTTATGTAACAAATTTAAAAAAGAAATAATAAAAATACTCCTCGCACATCGCTGTCAACATGGCCACCAAGACATGAAAACTGTTGGCCATCGGCAAAACACTTTGTATGTCTTAGGAATTATTTTTAAATCATTCATGTTACCTACATTCTTTGTGCATGAACCTACATTTTTTGTATGGATTATTTTTTCTAAAGGAGAGGTTTTTAATCAGGTAAAAAAAAACAAACAAACACATTTGGTAACTTCTGTGGGATTTGTACATTTTTAAGGGATATAACTCCTGTAAAACCTAGTTCCTATTACAGCGGTGCCACTGCATAGGAATTCAATCCATGCCCGAGGTGAGCTCTTAAAGTGAAAACTCTTATTTCAAAACGTATTTAACAATAGGAAATAATGTAAACGCAGAAAATCCGTTCCAACCACCCAAAAAATATTACCAAATATTCCAACACTATATTTACATTTTGGTATATAAAAACAATCAAAACTTTTAGAAAAGACATGTAAATTAAGTAAAATATGAAACAAATAGGCATTAAACCTCACCTAAATCTTAATTGAGGGGGCGGGGCCTAGGGTTAGGGTTAGACTTGTTTGTCCGGCACATTGCCATAGGTGCTTGATCAGATATGGATCTGGAGATTTTTGAGGCTCGGGTTTGCCTGCTCTTTTAATGAACACTATTCATGCTGGCTACTCAAGATATGATAGAAACCGTGCATATCTCTGGAACCGGACAATAATAAGCTGATACACTAATGCAGTTTAATACCTGATTGATGTGATGGGTCACAGATATTTTGTAAAAAAGAGTGAAATATAGGGAATTACGAAAAAAATAAGTTGATAGTACATCCAAATAGCAAGTTGTTATTTGTCAAAATACAAAATATGTTGAGTCTAAATAATGAGGTGAAGGTATTAGGTGAGGCAAGATTAGAGTAATTAAGCAAGTTAATATTAATGAAGTAATATCAAAGATGTTAAGTCAAAATAATTAGATAATCTGTCCAAATAAATTGATTAAACTGAAATATAATTCAGGTTATATGAGTTAATAAGTTATACATGTTATTAAGCTAAAATAAGAACATATTAAACTAAACTAAAACAACAAGATAACATAATAAGTAGCTTAAGTCCACATTTCTTTTCAGGATACGATTTATTGGGTTTGATGTGCCTTTTATTTCTCTATTTCCTCAAGTGAACAAAATTTATTCTGATCAGCTGTCTTATATTTATCTTTTTTTTCTTATTGCAAACCCAAATATCTGAACGATAGAGCGAAAACAAACAAAGAGACAAATAAAACAGGCCTTCCTGTACCAATGCTTTCAGGACTGTGCCTGAGGGGGATCTCTCTCTCTCTCTCTCGCTCTCGCTCTCGTCTTTATATCTCCCTCTGTGCCAATGACAAAATGATATGTAGAACATCATTGTCCAGATCTATTTTCAAAAGTGCCCGTGCTTAGCCATCTGCTATTATTACAGCATTAGTGCTTAAATGAAAAGATTACTCTGCCTCACTGCAGGCTCGTTCCTTCTAGCCATTCCGCATAATTCAGTTAGCAGCATTGAATTTCACGGCACTAAAGCGGAACACAGACCAAATGAGATTACGTCTAAATTTTAGATGATAGCATGAGTGTATAACGAAACCCTAGTGGAAATAGAAATCGAGCTCTCACAGTGTGATGCATGTGTTCACACATCACTTAATAATCTACTCATCACTTGACGGTAATGAATGCATCATGCAATAGTCATTATACGGTCATTTAGATACAAAGGGTTCACTCACTCACTCACTCACTCACTCACTCACTCACTCATCGTCTATACGACTTAATCATGTAATCAGGGTCGCAGGATATAAGGGTTCTGCTTTGGTTAAATGTGAGACGTGCGTTAGAGTGGCATGTACAGGTAAAAGGTTTGCAGTATGTTAGCTTGTAATAAATGTACTCACTAGAAAAATTCAGGGGTCAAAAAAAATGACTGTGAACTAGGACACAAGACCTTTGAGGGTTTAATAACGCACAAACGATTCTACGAGACTTATATAAGAAAAAGATGAGGTGAACACATGATATAACAGAACAATGACATGATAGAGTGCAGATGTGATAGGGTGGACGTACTGTACAAGTTGTCTTTTTTTTTTGGGGGGATTTTCCCCCGATTTTCTCCCTAATTTAGTCGTGTCCAATTCCTCCCCGTCACTAGGGGGCGCCCACATTAAGGCTACTACTACCACTCAACCGGGAGGGCCGAAGAGCTCGCGCAGCGGAGGGAGCGGATAGCGGATAGTGTTTTCTCCGAACCACGTGACGCCAGCCGACCGCGCACCGTTGGGGGCGGCGTAACACACTCGGAGGACAGCGCTATCCGCTCCCTCCGCTGCGCGAGCTCACAGACGCCCCTGACTGGCTGTAGAGCCGTGATTAATGTGGGAGCACTATGTACCTCTCATCCCTCCCCTCTGAGAGAGCTCGGCCAATCAGCTCTCTCTAGACCTCCGGCTGCGAGAGGTTACAGCACCACCCGGGATTCGAACTAGCGATCTCCGGATGATAGGGCGAGCGTTTTAACCACTGCGCCACTCGGAGGCCCGACAAGTTGTCATTTTCAACAAAAATTCCAGTGCCAAAAAGATTGAATGAAATGTACTAAATCCATATTCCCTGGCACAAGTAAAAAAAAAAAAAAATTAAAAATCCTCTTATGGTCCCTTTTCACATGTACAGTCTCTGTCATGGTTTGTGCTTAATTAGGAAAACATTTTGTAGCTCTACAGTTCATTCAAATCTTATCTGCCAATACTTAAAGCTCCCAGGTTTGCATGGGCCTCTAATAATGCATTGAGGTACAGTAATCGCTCAAACTCCATGTTTCATTCCTCCTCTTAATGTGCCATTCCTGTATCTATGTAAATGAGCTGCAGCCTAGCCACGCCCCACTAGAGAACATCAGAATGGAAAAATGGAAAAATAATAAAAAGGTAGGGGATGCGTTACTGTATTCATGATTTTTGCTTATTGTACTTTGCTTTTTCCTACCCTGTTAATCCACGTCAAAGAACTGATTAGAAGCCTTGCAGTCGGGTCTACAATTATTGAACAGTTGATAAGGATGAGTCAGAACACTTAATAAAATTGATCATTAAATTAAAATTGTATAGTGCAAGGAATGCTCCCTGTTCTATATCCTATATTCTGCCATACCAAACAGGTTTCGTTCAGGACAGTCTCGTACTGCATACTGAAAGCTGTTTGATCATGATGAATATAAAATCCTGCTTGCATAAATATTGATTTCATAGATTGACAGTCTATTCATTAACAGGCAGGGAAATAATGCAAATGTTGCGGCGGTTTGGATCAGTGCGGTTTGGTTGTTCTTAAACTATACTGTGTTATGTTTTCCACTAGATTATGCTCTTTTGTGTTCACCGCTAGCAAAAAGTTAATGGGCCACAAAAATAGAAAAAAAAGATCACAGACACTCTGTTATGACGTAACAATATTTTGTATATAATCAAAACCAATATCAGCTGTATTGAAGTCAGAGTCGACCACTGAGCGGTTTTCATCATGCCCTCGATGGTTCGGTTGAGTTTAGCACCGTGTGCAAATTGAATTTATCATAACTTTTAATTTGTTACAAAATACACACTGTGCTCGTTTTTTCGACTCTTTACAGCTGTTTCTGTCTAACGTTAATTATAGCAGTTTCAAACAATTCCATTACCAGCTCCTCTTTTTCATGCAAATGTAAAATATGAAAGTCCTTTAAAAAGCACATTCTGCTTAGCACCGTTGACATCATAAAACAATCATCTCTGGAAACCAAACCCTAATCAGCTAAATATAGAAATCCTTTGCTTTGGTCATCTGCGTCATAGCTCAAAACAGTTCACAATCATCAGTAGATAATAAACATCATAAGGCAGCGCACTCTTCTTCTTCTTCTGCTATTTTCTCAGATGTTAGGTGCTGAAATTGGAATAGGTGGTAATGAGCTGTTTTATGATGAAAGGAGCTCAGAACAAAGGACTCAGGTAAGGGACAAAACAAACATTTACCGCAATTACAGCATCCCTTTTCCACAGCATGGCATTGTATTATTGATTATATAGACCATAGATACATCCTTGTCAAAACAGCGATCCAAATACAAAGACACAATCACCACATGAGACTTGTTAGATGGGAAGGAAAATGACTAAAATACAAGAGACAAGATGGAATGGCATGTCAGATTAATTCCATTACGTTTTAGAAAAAGCTGTTTTTCTGAATTAGGAGGAAAAAAAAAATCAAAGGCAACATTTTAATTACCTAAACCTAGACTAAAGATATGGGCAAAACTGTAATTAGTGCGTTAGGCCTTATACTCAAGAACACAGTTATCAGGACCACTCACTAAATGTTCACAGGAAAGACATCTCGGACAGTCGTCCATGGACTTACGGCCTTCTTTACAATGTTTGCATTTAAATGTTTTACTGTGGCTAAGAGTTTCATTAGTGTTTTTCGATTCAAGTCTTTTATAAATCTCAATTGGTTTTATGTCTTAATTCGCAAGAAATTGAAAGAAATTAAGTCCTGTTTGACTTGAATGCCTGCCATATTTTCATGAATAATTGTGCTGGCTCAAAAATGGAAGTATAAGAATAAATTCTGTAACTGCACTTAGGTTATAATAGTTGCTTACACGACATAACAAGCCTGGGTTCTAATATGAGGTCACAATACAGGGAAAAATCTGATTTTTTCTTTCAATTATGACCAGTGGAAAAAGAATAAAAAAGTAGGGGATGCATTACTGTATTTATAATTTTTGCTTATCGTGCTTTGCTTTTCCTTACCCTGTTAAGTCCAAGAACTGATTAGAAGCCACGCAGTCGGGTCTACAATTATTGAAAACAGTTGAGAAGTATGAGTCAGAACACTCTTGATCATTGATAATTAAATTAAAACATGCACTGAGTGACTCTGAGTTATATAGGTTGGTTGGTTTTCATTATTTCTGCCTTGTCTTTGTTAATCACACTGTGGATATTTTTATTTGACATTCCTGGTTATATTTAGCATTTTTCCCTCTCTCGTCTTCGTCCCCTGGTACCTCTGCTATTATCGAGCACCTTGCATGCTCTCTGGATTTCAGATTTGTACTCGCGCTTCTGGATTTGTTTGCTCCTGCTGCTGAACTGACTGACCCTGCCCGGTAAAAAGATTCAGTTCATCCTCCCCCCCCCCCCCTAATTTTCTCTAATTTTTTTCTAATTTTTTAAAATTTTCTCCCTAATTTAGTCGTGTCCAATTCCTCCCCGTCACTAGGGGGCTCCCACATTAAGGCTACTACCACCACTCAGCCGGGAGGGCCGAAGACTATCACGTGTTTCCTCCGAACCACGTGACTCCAGCCGACCGCACCTTTTCGAACTGCTCGCTCGCGCACCGTTGGGGGCGGCGTAACACACTCGGAGGACAGCGCTATCCGCTCCCTCCGCTGCGCGAGCTCACAGACGCCCCTGACTGGCTGTAGAGCCGTGATTAATGTGGGAGCACTAAGTACCTCTCATCCCTCCCCTCTGAGAGAGCTCGGCCAATCAGCTCTCTCTAGACCTCCGGCTGCGAGAGGTTACAGCACCACCCGGGATTCGAACTCCGGATGATAGGGCGAGCGCTTTTACCACTGCGCCACTCGGAGGCCCCATTCAGTTTATCCTTTGCTGTTTCTTTCTCCATGAGCCAACTCTTGGGGAAAAAGGGTAATTTATTTAGGATAAATGAAGAAGGGTTAAAGGAGGGAGGATGGAAAGAAGGAGAAGGAATGATGTGCACATGAAGGTCAAGGTCATGGGCAGACCCCGGCTGGGAATAGGGGCTGTCTCAAAGGTCTCTGTTACTCAAGCTCTACCCCTCAACCCTCAACTTGGAGCCCATTTGTCACAGGTGTTGACTATTAAATAAATAAATAAATAAGGCTGGCCTTGTCAAGTACAGCACCTGACAAAATTATGCAAAATGATAATTCATGTTTTTATGGGGTTGCAAGGTAAAATATTAGCCCATTAATCATATATTTAAATAAAATATCATTAACTATTTCATTGAGTGACAAAGAAGGAATCACGTTGAACTGAAATTTATGGCTAACAAAAAAGTGAAGTCCTATCCTCTTCAGACCCACAAGTTCTACATTGGATATGATAGCATACAAGAATGAGCAGGTTTTAATAAAACAAATAGAATACTGAATTTAGGCTTTATTTATTCAGCTTATAGGTCTATGAACACACTCAAGCACACATGAGATATAAATAATTACATTGAAACAGCAGGTTATACTACAGTACAAACAGACTGACAGCTTTTCTTTTTTTTTCTCTTTACTTGCCGACATTTTTCCTTAAATGTGATTTTATGATAATATTTTTTACCTATGCTGTACAGATGCAGAAGCGGCATAGTGACACATCCCGCATTGTAGAAGCAAATTCCAACTAAGGAGAAATCGCAGAAAAACACTTCTTCGCTTATTGGCAATATTTCTGCAAAAAAGAAAATGATAACCGGTGGGAGATAAATGATGAACGTCATTACAATGCTGGTGAAGATGGTATCAAGAGCTTGTCTTTTTTGTGCATGGATATTGTTGTTTCCAGACGTGTCTGGCTTTCGCAGAGCACAAAGTATAGAAATATCACAAAACATTATGACCGGTAGGGCCATGGCCAATGGAACAGAGATCAAAGAGCTAGTGCATAGTGATTGTACCGTGCACATGAGCGCCCCAAAACACCCTATGACTAACCAGACCATTAAAGTACCAACCTTTCTAATCATACTCGCATTCTTACACGTTTTGTAAGTTATGGGGTGAACAACGGCAACATAGCAGTCACCACAAATACAAGCCATTAACAGAGGTCTTCCACACACAGGGAAACAGTGGATGAAGTTGGTGAGGTTGAAAAGAGTAAGGTTTTGAAAATACATCATATTAGCGACGACAAGCAGGAGCATGAGAGCAAAGATCAGATCAATGAAGTGACGATTGAGCTTGAAGAAATCATTGCATGCGCCTCGTCGGTGTCGCTGGAAAAGCTCTCGCAGAACCACCAGAGATGCGGGAATCCCTAGGCTGAAGCAAACACAGCAACACCGAACCCAAATCTCAGCATGCTGTCTCACACAACTAAACAAATCAGTCGAACCCTGGCTAGCATTCCAAGATGAGTCATTCTGTACTCTTGGTTCACTCATTGTTTTTTCTCCCACAGATGAACCTGGGTAAAGAAGAGATTATTATTAAAACTCTTATCTGTGCATGTTTTGCAGCTTTATGCTTGGTTTCCCCCCACGGCAAAAGGTTCTTAGGAACTTTCCAGCGATGCTTGCGTTTTTATCGTTTGGCTAAAAGTCAGAGCAGAATTTGATCCCATGTGGACCTCACACAATTTATTTGTTGTTATATTTTATTTGTTTCAATTTCTTTTTCCCCTTTTCCTCAAAAATGCAAAAACTATTTTTTTTCTATTAAATTTCAATTTTATTTGTCACATACACAACCATGTACACACAGTACGACATGCAGTGAACTGATTTTACGTGATTGCTAGCGACCGGAAGAATAAGATAAATTACGTCAAATCCACAGAAAAATAAAAAGACACTAAAGTAAGGTTTATGCAAAAAAAAAAAAAAGAAAATGAAAAACTAATTTTGTGAGTTTGTTTGTGAGATGTGTAATATTATATAAATGCATCAATAACAGGAGTAATGTAATAATCTTTGTTTTTAGCCACACGTTTTCACCAGAATTTTTATTGAGTCATGTGCTATTTAGCTAGTGGTTATAGCATCATCAGGAAAATCTCTATTTTAAAATCTCTTTAGACAATTGAAAAATAAAGTTATCTAATAAGATATTTACATCCACGGAATTTATACTTCTGATCGTCTTTGCTTTATTGCACCGTTGTTAATAAACTCTAGAGACTGTTGCATGGAAAGATCCCGGCAGCCATCATTTAAAATACAAAATATGTGCACAATATTTGAACAAATTTTATTGTACACATCCTCCGATGTGTTTGCCTCACACGAAATACATGTTTCTATGATACCACAATGTGTGAAACAGAGACGAGAGACAAACATTGAGTTACTACTGAAATATGTCTGTCTAGTTTTCATTACTTTTTTTTTTTTTTTTTTTTTTTTTGTACTATAAAATGTCTGAATCAACGGACTTTTGTGGCATCAGCTTCAGATATATTTTTTAAATAAGTTCTTCAACCTGGCAAGCTTCCCAACAGAGTCCAGGTATAGAAGTGGCATTACAAAAGCTCCGCTCATAGAGAACCAAAATCCAAAGCCAAAAACTTTACAATAGTACTCGTGTTTATTAAGTGGTATCACATCTGCTAATGAGAAAATAACCACTGGTGGCAGGTAAACAGTCAACGTTACAAAGAAGCTGTTGAAGATGGTGTGTAGGGCTCGTCTCTTCAGTGAATGGATGTTTTTCTTTCCTGTTGGATCTGGTTTTCTTAGAGCATAAAGTATGGAAATATCACAAAATACTATCACTGGTAGCGCTACAAGCATAGGGATCGAATATAATATATATGGGATAGACTGAGAGTATGTGAATGAACTAAAATAGCATGTGCTTCCCCATACAATCAAAGATGCTACCTTTCTAATTGTGCTACAGTTCTTACTGGTTCTGTATGTTATGGGGTGAATCACAGCGAAATAACAATCCACACAAATACAAGCCATAAAAAGGGGCCTGGAGCACAGAATGAAGGCATCAGGGAAACTGGAAATGATCAGGAATACCATGTAGCTCCACTCCATATAAACAATGATACTAAATGGAGCAATAACCATATATAGCAGATCGACAATAGTCAAGTTAATCATAAAGAGTTCATTAGAGAGTCTTTGACGTGATCTCCTTTGCAGTTCCTTTAGCACTATTAGAATTGAAGGAAGACCCAGGGTGGCACAGATTGCAGTAAAGATTATCCATAGCTTTGTAAATATGGAATCCTCATCACAATCAAAGGGAACATTCAGGATTGAGGAATTCATGTTCCTGGGCAGAGTTTGGTCATCTGCAAAGTTTGGTGAAAGTAATTTTAAATTTGGTCCATATACAAGATGTTGACCAGTTCCAGTTCAGAACAAATTGCAAGATTGCAAGCGCAAAAATTAAAAAAAAAAAAAAAAAAGGTTAAAGTTCAGTTTACCTGATGGTAGGCTTGAGATCTGTCCAACAAATTTGTTGCAGAACTTCCAACACTCAACTACAAGTGCTTGCCCTGGTTGACTGAAAAGTCCAGCCCCTTTTTCAGTCAAATTTAGCAAAACCATGGATATTCTGTTTGCCAAAACACCGTGGCATCAGTAATTTGCCAACATTATGGATTTTCTTATTATGATTGAACATCATTGGTATTTGATTGTTTTCGAAAATTCAAATAACCTTGATTATAGGATGCTGGATCAAATTTTGTTTAAAAACAATATATTTTTTTAAACTCTCGAATGGAATATATCCTTAACATAATTATGCTAGCTATGTTCGACATCACGTTGAGTGACATTATAGTGTGTGATGCTTTTGCCAGCCGCCGCTGCCTATGCTACCTACACACGTACACATCACAAAAGAACGTGTCACTCAATATAATGTCACTCAATATGTCACACAGAAAGTTATTAACCACTTTTCAGCATTCGTTCGAGGTGTAATTACGGCTGACCCGTTTGAAATATCAAAAAATCCTTCAACAATTTTGCCTCCTCAGTGTCTTTAGATCACATCGGCACAGTTTGGTGGCGATCGTATAAATTCCCTAGGAGGAGTATATCAAAATCCTTCGGTGCATTTTGCAAATGGCCCAAAAGAATTGACTTTCTGCTGAGTTTAGCCCAGGACATGCAATGTGAAAGTTGTTCAGCTCAATGAGCTCTAAATGTGTACCAGGTTTCATGTGAATATGTGCAAGTGTGTATGAACTATACAGCAGAATCTCGTGTGAGGGCCCCTGAGAGCCCCGGGTCATGCCTGGGACCCAGACTCCCCCCAAAAACCCCACCAAAAGCCCAAAAATGTGCGGGAAAAAAAATCCTTAAGAAAACAAGAGGGTCCTGTGCTTGGGCCCTAAAAATTGTCAGAGGTTGTATGGGCATGCTAAATATGTACAGGTACAGTATGCACAACATCTAAACTCCATTTATATGGGATACTGCAGTGTAGACTATCCGATGGCATTCCATGATTTTTCTGCCTTTGTGTTGTTTAATAATCTTTTGTTTTACATCCAACTCGAAACATCTCCGGTGCTTCTTGCTCCTGCTATCACTAGCCCTGGAATTGCTGCATTTGTGAACCCTGATGCACTTTTTCTGGACATATTTCTGGAAGTTTTTTCTTTTTTTACATTATAACACTCAAGAGAAATTGTTACAATTCTTTGTGTCCAAGACAAAACAGGGATTTCTGAAATGTCTAATGAGCTTGGTCGACATACAATAATCAGACAGAGGGGTAAAACAGTATAACTTCTGAAAGCCGTTTCAGTTTCTCTGGCTGCTCCTGTTAAGAAGTTGTCACAGTGGATCACCCAATCTGCACATGTGACTTTTACACCATATATCCTTCCTGAAAGCAAGAAAAACCTGCCTTGTCTGGAAATCAAACCAGGGCCTTCCGCGTGGCAGGTGGGCTTATAACTGCGATAGCTGCTGTAAGTAAGATATAAGTCAATATTCTTTTTTTTTTTTTTTTTTGAGTATGTATTTGCAACACTGGGTAAGTGTCATTGAACATTATTCCAACATGATTTTATGAAACGATTTCTAGTTTTCAAGCGCAATGTTTGGATGAAGATGAAGGCTATTATCCATAAAAGGAGAAACCTTGAACTAATGGTAAACCTTCTCAAGAGTGGCCTACAAAATTTACTCTAAGAGGCCAACTGTGACTCATCCAGAAACTCATAAAAGAACCCCTAACAACATCTAAAGAACTTGAGGCCTCACTTGCTTCAGATATCGTCAGTGTTCATAATTCAAATAAGAAAGAGAGCGGGCAAAAATGGTATCCATGGGAGAGTTCCAAGGTGTTAATCCACCATTTTGGGCAAATATTTTGTGCACTAATAAGACAAAAGTTTAATTTTTTTTTTTTAGGAAAGTGTGAATCTGGCATGAAACGGAGCATTTCAGAAAATGATCATCATACCAACAGTCAAGCATGTTGATGGTAGTGTGATGGTCTGAGGCTGATTTACAGATTCTGGACCTGGATGACTTGATGGAAGCATAAATTCTGTGCCAGAATTCATAACAGAATATTCTGAAGAAAAATGTCCAGCCATCAGTTTTGTGATCTCAAGTTCAAGCGCACTTGGGTTATGTTAGCAGGACAATGATTCAAAACACACCTACAAGTCCACCTCTGAATGGCTTTAAAAAACACAAGGTTTTGGAGTGGCTTAGTCACAGTCCATACCAATTGTGATGCCCTTAAACAGGCTGTTTATACTTGAACACCCCCCTCCCCCCAATATGGCTGAATTAAAACAATTCTGCAGTGAAGAGTGGGCCACAATTTGCAACTTCTTGGAAGTTATCACAAACACTTGATTGCAGTTGTTGTCGCCATGTGTGGCACAACCAGTTATTAGGTGTAGGGGCAATTACTTTTTCCACATAAGGCCAGGTAGGTAATTTGTTTGATGATCTCATCATTTTAGTGCCAGGAGTTGGGCTTGGCATGAGGAATCCAGTTACAGAAGAAATCATTGTGACAGGGCCAAATCATTAGACAAAGCTGTGGTTGAGAAAGCAGGAGTGTATATCAGTCCTGTGAGTCCAGTCAGGATGGCAACAGAGTCAAATTGTTAGACAGCGCAGTGGTCGGAAAAAAAAAAACGTCAGTAGTCTGACACAATCACTAGGGAGGTTTTCCTGATACAGGTGTTTCCATTTGATGTGTGTAAATCTGACAAAATACAGGGTGATGTATACAATCAGGGACAATCAGATCATTTAGTTTTATACACAGTCACATTTCATGCAAACATCCATAATTCCTTTATTATTGTTCATTGCTGCTTTGCGGCAGTCACAATAGTTAAAATCGCTATACAAATAAAATTGAACTGAATATTTGACCATGGGCAAAGGGGATCCAGTAAGGGTGTAAGGAGATGGCTGGGCGTTGGTTGTTTGTATCTTAAGCAGATGTCATATGGATAAAGCGTCTGCAGGTGTTTCGAGGGCTAAAGGAGCACATAGTCAATGGCTCGATGATAGTTCATGAACGGGACCTCAGACCTTTCCAGTCAGTGCCGCCAGGATCAATTTGAGGGCTAGGAGGTCTTGATCACCACATGACATAGTTCTTATTCCATAGGGTTAGATAGTGTGAAAAGAAGGAGCAGGGGTGCAGCTTGTTGTCTCCCCATGTCTGAAGCATCAACTTCCACAACAAATTGATGAGACGGATCTAGGATGATGAGGATAGCGGCTGGTGTGAATTGCTTTTTAATGTCCGTGAAAGCTCTCTTGGCTTCCTTGTCCTAATGAAACTGTGTCTTGGGGAAGGTTGAGCCATTAAGGGGCAACAATAGAGATGTAGACCATAATGAAGCAGCAGTAAAAGTTGGCAAAGCCCAGGAACCTACAGTATGAAAATCCTGCCATAAGGTTGGAGTAGGCCACTTGGAGCTTGAAGCGACTTTGATCAAGTTCCAGTTGGAGTCTGAGTCGATTAGCACGTGGACCAGTTGAGCCTGTCATTCATGAATGAGATATAGGGGAAGTAGCTGGCGTTGGTCTTGGAGCCTTTCGGGAGTCTTGTTTCTTTTATTTAATACCAAACATCTCATATTTTGCACCCTCATTCATACCTTTATTCACAGAAAGGGTTCATACCTGTTGATTACCCTTCCTAAGTTTTGGATAAACATGTTAAACATAACATAAAAATATCCTACAACATCCTATATGAGCACATACATATAATTTTATATTTGCCCTACTGGCATACTTTAACTGATTTAGTGTTTACGTGGAGCAGGTATGTTGTTTGTTCTTGAGCCAAGAGATGAAGCAGGAAACGCGTTCTGGGGGTCAGCAACTGCCAGGGGGGTTGTGAAAATGGCTTCTTCCTCATTAAAAGGGAATAGCTTGGTTGGATTTCCACCATTTGAGTGGAGATGTGTAACTACGTATATCTTGTTTGCTGATGTTGTGAAACTGTCTCTTTCTCTTTCAGTGGTTTGCTGATTTGTACCATTTCAGGGTTGGTGAAAGCCATCTGGGTTTTCTCTTTTGACAAGGTCACGCTTCCAGCTGCTTTGTACCACTGAGAGAGATAATGTTGTCAACATGGCACCGTCACAGATTCAGGCCTTTGAGGTGGCCTGCTAGTCCCTACAACGTACACCACATTATTAGTTAGAATTTCTTTTTATCCCTATAAAAAAGGCAGAAACAGTTATAGACTGGGAGACAAAGGTCATTGGAGTCATTAATCAAATTTCACTCTCACTCACTCACTCACTCATCTTCTATACCACTCTATATCCTGTATTCTGGGTATAAATAAATAAAACTGTTTTGAACTTGAATGTAATATGTATAATATGTTTTTTTGTATGATCTCAGACTAGTATACTTATTATCATAACCAAAATAATTAAACTCATTCCCAAAACCTGTACAGTGGAATCTTGGATTTTGAGTAAATTGGTCTGCAAGCGTTTTTCAAGACGAGCAAAATTTGTAACTAAATTTTAACTTAGTAAAAATTTAAAGGAGTAAGGTCTCGACATATGAGTAGTACGCATGCGCCTTGTCTGCCGAGCGGCACATGATCACAACTGAGCCAATGGTTCTTCTCTCTCTTGCTGTGAGATTGGGGGTAATTGTCTCCCATGCTCAGTCTCAGTGCACATGCCTTGTGGAAGGTCTTGCGTTAATGAGAGAAATTCACAGTTTTAAAGTTGTGTAGTAGAAGAAGTGAGTTGCTTGGTCTGTTGCTTCGGAAAGCTTTTCTGGCACCAGGAGCGACTCAGTCAAACACACTCGCATCCTGTTTGTTAGAAAGGTCCCTGTTTATCGACAGCAAACCGTAACCCTAGGGTTGTTATATGCTTGCCTGAACACCTTTGCCATCAACATCTGTTACTACAAAGAACATAAACCATTGTAAAATGTCCTGGTGAGATCCTGAAAAGAGTGGAAGTTGGATAGGTGTCCGTACAGAGACAAGTCGGGATGTGTTGGTTCGAATTAGGGCAAAAGAGACAGAGAAGAGACATGAAGAGAGAATGAGAAGGTGAGCGTGGGAGTGCTAGCACCTTTAAGAACAGATGAAAGAGAAGATTTAAAGATAGCAGCATGGAAGATTTAATATTAGTTGTTCTAAGATGTTAATTTTATATAAAATAATTCTCTTACAGAAATAAAAAAAAGCTGTTCAATTAAAATGAAATATTATTTCAGAACTTTAACTAAGTATACACAACTATTTATAATCCAATTTTAAAAATGTGATTTTTTTTTTATTTTTTATCAACTTTGAATATTAAGTTGATGTTTTTCAAAGTGTTGCAGTCATGAGCATTTTTAGGACTTATTCGAAATTTTGTTCAAAAAGGTGTCAAATGGTATGTAAAAGTTTTTTCAATTAATGTTCACAAATACTCCTTTGTTGCTAATGTCTGAAAAAAAAAAAAAGTTAATTTAAGCATTTTATGAACAAGATTACACCATACACCTTACTTAAATTTACACATAAAACATGATGGTACAGAAGGCACATGCAAAACCATACATTTAGGGTAAAACAGTGCAACATGAAAAAAGGGTGTGAGGTTTTTAAAAGCCAGCTCTTTGTTCATTTTTGTTTTTCTCCCTTTGTTTTTGTGTGAGGAATCTGAATGTGTAGGTGTGAACAGCTGAGAGGTGTTCACACCTGGGGAAGTGGGGAATGGTGCATTATTTGCATTTAAATGTTGTCTGACATGTCTAACCCTAACCCTGTAAAGCACACATAGTAAAACTAAAAAAAACAAACAAAAAAAAACAAACGAGAACGAATAGCGAATTAAGAGGTCCTGATTATACTGCATAAATATTATTTAGTACAACAAAATTGTTCTATTCTGAAAATCTTTATTTATTTATTTATTTATTTTTACAGTTGTTTCTATATTTAAAGTTTGATGTCAGTAAATACCTCTGCGATGGATCAGCACCCTGGCCAGGGTTTACCCCGCTTTGTGCCCTAAGTCTCCTGGGATAGGCTCCAGGCCCCCCGTGACCCTGAATACAGGATTAGGCGGTATAGAGGATGAGTGAGTGAGTGTCTTTAAATGCAACGTTTTGTAAAAATAATAACAATAAACAAGCATTTTTTTTTTGTTATTGTATCTTTAGGCACATTTGGTCCAATTTCTTCAACTGTAATCTACATCATTTAATTTACTGGAATGTGAATGCATTTTGCTCACACAAATAAATATATACTGTACATTTAAGCTCTATGAAGAGCTCTCATGAAGAGTGACAAATCTTGGGTTATTATTTAGATATAAACATGTGTTTAGTTTCCATAGATAGCATAAAATCTTCAGAATTTGAACCTATGAAGGGTTCGTGCTATTTAAAACGGTCCAAAAGAAAGAACACAGTTTTGAACAATACATTAAACATCCCTAACATTACTCAGACCTCTTATTATGACAAATGACTATTATGAACTTTTGTGGTATCAGTCCAGATATATATATATATTTAAAGTTCAGCCACTTGTCAAGCTTACCAACAGAGTCCAGAACAAAACTGGCATTATACAGAGCAAAAAAAAAAAAAAAGAAGATATAAAAAGATATACAATAGAATTACTGAACCCATATCCTTTGAAATAAAGGGTTACAGGCTGACGTATTTCATCCCCCCTCCCTAATTTTTTCCTCAAATGTGATTTAAGACAATACTTTCTAGCTGCGCAGTACAGATACAAAAGCGGCACTGTGACACATCTAACATTGTAGAAGCAAATCTTAATGATGGAGAAAAACACTTCTTCGCTTATTGGCAATACTTTTGGCAAGTTTGTCTTTTTTGTAGATGGATATTGTTATTTCCAGATGGATCTGGATTTCGCAGAGCATGAAGTATACAAATATATCATAAAACATTATGTCAGCTCATAATCATAATCATTGGCCATGGTCAATGGAACAGAGCTCGAATAGCTACAGTATTGTACAGTATAGTGCACAAGAGCACCCCAAAACACACCTTGCCCAACTAGACCATTAAAGTAACAACCTTTTCCCTCATTTTGTAAATTATAGGGTGAACACAGCAGTCACCAGAAATACAAGCCATTAACACAGGTCTTCTACACACAGGGAAACAGTGGATGAAGCTGATGAAACAGAGAAGAGTATGGTTTTGAAAATACATTATATTTGATATGGCAGGCAAGAGCATGAGAGCAAAGATTAGATCAGTGAAGTGAAGAGGAATCTTGAAGAAATCATTGCATGCGCCTTGTCTGTGTTGCTGGAAAAGCTCTTGCAGGACCACCAGAGATTCCTAGGCTGAAGCAAAAACAGCAACACCATATCCAACCCTGAATCTCTGGGTATTGTCTCATACATCTAAATAAGTCTGTTGAATGAATCCAGGGTAGCAATTCCAAGATGAAAACTTCTGTACTCTTGGTTCAGTCATTATTTTTGTCCATGCAGATGAGGCTGGGTGCAGAAATGATTATTAAAAATCTAAGCTGCTAATGTTTGGAACGTTATGATTCGTTTTCACTCATGGCAAAAGATGACTCTCAGGAAGTTTCTAGTGATGCTTGTCCCTTTTTAGCGTTTAGCAGATTTTAGCGTTTGGTGAATGCAGATTTTCATCCCAACCTACACCTGGCACAGTTTATCAATTTTATATAAAAGTTTTTTTTTTTTTTTGTCAACCTGCAAAAACTGTTTTGCCGACTGAAAGACAATGGTAATCAGAGTCAATAATCAAACTTTAATCCAATAAAAATTTTATTCATCATGTGAAATGCACGATTGGCAATGACCAGAACAATTAAATCAATAATAAATAAAAATTCACACTAAAACAAAATTAGATTTAGTAGATTTACAAAAAAAGAGAGGGGAAAAATGAAAAGGTAAAGTTAGCAAATATAAAATAAGAAAAAATAAAAAAAATACAAGAAAGTCACATTAGCATTTACAATATATATGTAAAATATAAAAATCGAGAAGTATGTAGAGATATGTAATAATAACAATTACATTACTAATCTTCATCATCTTTTTTTCACCGCAATATTTATGTTGTCATTTTCAGTGGCCGTGGCATTATCCGAAACTGAACTCACGATCTTCAGATGTTAGACCAGTAAGACCAATTCCCTGTTGTCCTACAGTATCTCATCTCTCATAAGTTTATGTCCATAGAACATTTACTTCTGGGTGTCTTTTCCTGACTTTACCATTCTGATAAACTCTGTTGCGTGTGAAAATCCCGGAGTTTCAGCAGTTGTTACACTCAATCCTGCTTTCTAGGCATTTTCTTTTTAGCTTAATTACCTTCATTTACAACTGAAGTATGATCAATTTCATTTAGGTAATATGCTTAGTTTTCATAACTTTGCTTAGTATAAAACATCTAAATCGACAGATGGGTGGGATAGACTTGTGTGGCATCAGCTTCAGATATATTTTTTAAATAAGTTCTTCAACCTGTCAAGTTTACCAACAGAGTCCAGGTGCAGAACTGGCATTATAAAAGTTCCGCTCATTGAACACCAAAATCCAAACTCAATAACTTTACATCGGTAGTCATTTCTATTTCCTGGTATCACATCTGCTAATGAGAAAATAACCACTGGTGGCAGGTAGACAGTCAACGTTACAACCAAGCTGTTGAAGATGGTGTGTAGGGCTCGTCTCTTCAGTGAATTAATGTTATTCTTTCCTGTTGGATCTGGCTTTCTTAAAGTACAAAGTATGGAAATATCACAAAAGGCTATTATTGGTAGTGCTACTAGCATAGGGGCAGAAAAAAAAATATATGGGATAGACTGAATGCACTCGAATGAACTAAAACAGCATGTGCTTCCCCACACAATCAATGATGCTACCTTTCTAATTATGCTGATGTTCTTACTGGTTCTGTATGTTATGGGGTGAATCACAGCGAAATAACAATCCACACAAATACAAGCCATAAAGAGGGGTCTGGAACACAGAATAAAGGCATCACTTATATTGGAAATAAATGGCAATGCGCTGTTGCCCCATTCCATGAAATCAGTGACACTGAATGGAATAACAACTATATAAACCAGATCAACAATAGTCAAGTTAATCATAAAGAGTTCATTAAAGCGTCTTTGATGTAATCGCTTATGTAGCTCCTTTAGTACTATCAGACTTGATGGAAGACCCAGTGTGACACAGATTGCGGTGCAGACTATCCAGATCTTGGTAAATATGGAATACTTATCACAACCAACGGATTTGAAGGCATTTAAGGTGGAAGAATCATTCAGAAATGAAGAACCCATTTTCCTGGACAGATTTAGATTTGCAAATAATTGTATAAGTAATTTTTAAATATGGTCCATTTACAAGCTGTTGATAACTTCCAGGAGAAGAGAAATACATAGTAAAAACGCTTAAAAGGTAAAATGCTCACTTTACCTGCTGTTAGGAATGAGATTTGTCCGGCAAGTGTGGCAGTTCTTACAACTCTCAACTACCAGTGCTTGTGCTTGTAAGTCCAGTCTTTTTTCCATTAGTTCATTTTTAGTCAAATTAAGCAAACCCTGCAAATGTTGGTTGCTAAAACCTTGCGTGCAGTAATTTGCAAACATTATGGATGGTGGCAACACCATTGGTACTGAATTGTTTTTGAAAATTAAAATTAGCTAGATGAAATGATGCTGGACAAACTTTGACTACACAACACTGGGATAACGTTGATGGAACGACGCCGACACAATGTTATAAATACAACTTAAAAAAAAACATTTATTTCTCAACTGAAATACATGCTCATGCCAGATTTCATTTATTCATTTATATACTGGCAACTAAGCCAGTTGCAGGACCTGAACCTACTGTAGTGTGCTGAACGGTAACCATACTAGGCAACTGAAATTCATCAAAACATTTAAATTAGGAGTAAGCCAAAACAAACAAAGAAATTGGCAAGGGCAGTATGAATATGTCAAACCATTAGTTATGCACGACGTCTAATCTCCATTCTGAGAAACTGAACACTGAGCAGCTTGGACGTTATGGGAATTCTGTGTTATATTCCAGTTTGATAGACGCTAAGCAAAGCTAAAGTGTACTGTAGCTGCAGTGTAGGACTGTGACATGCCTAAATCCTATCTGTTGTCATTCACTGATTTTACGTTTTTGCGTTGTTTAATAATCTATGTTTCATGTCAAGATCAATTTCAAAATTGCTTTGTGTACAAGAAAAATCAGGATTTCCGAATTCTCTAAAACTTGGACTACATGTGATGGTTGGACATTGTGCAAACAGAGGGGTAAAGCTGTTCCTCCAGTTGCTCCAGTTATTGGGTTGCCACAGTGGACCACCAGATGCCCTTTCTGAAGGAACCGCTGCTATTTTTATACAGGCTTGAGACTAGCATTGTAGACTGCCCTGCCTTAGTTGGAAATCAAACCTGGGCCTTCCGTATGGCAGGTGAAAAGCTTACCAATCAAGCTTAGCTGCTGTAAGTAAGTTTTGATACTGTCTTTTTTTTGTGTCAATTATTTAACCCTATTCCAGCATCATCTTATGAAAGTAATTCAGGTTTTTAAGAACAACGTTTGCCCAATGTGTTTTGGCTGGATGACAGCACAGCTTACATCTTACATTCATGACAACATCAAGGAACATTAGGGTTTATATTTAGAGTTCCCTTTCAAAAGCTACACTCGATGCTGGGTGGAAACGCTCTTTGTTCGACCGGTTGTGAAGCATGTGTGTATCGAACACGCCAAATCTTGGCTTATGTTGTCACGGAAACACCAGGCTCCACCCTCAATCTCCGTTCACCATCACCCGAATTCTGAGCACACACCTGATTCACATTAGCACTACACCATAAATACACCTCACTTCCCCGCAATCAGCGTCTGCCCTCACTAACGGAAACAGACTCCGCACCGTACCTGATCTCGCACAAGCTACGTTTGTGTCTCGTCTTGTCTCCTGGCTCCTCGTCTTGTCGCCCCATCGTGTCTCCTGTAACTGCGTCCCATAAAGTGGTTATATTAATCACCAGCTGTGGCAGAGTTTGAGAGGAGATGTGTGCCTCCTTGTGAGAGATTTCTCTCGGATGGTGATCTCCACACTTTCTGCTTCGAGTGTTTGGGGAAAGAGCATTAAGAGACTTCCTCTCTTGCTTCTGCGGAGACGGACATTGCCCCCTCAGAGCGCTCTTCTCTTGATGAGCAAGAATATGAGGAATTATTAGAGGTAGAAACTCGCACCGTCGAACATTTACACCTCGACTGGCTGCAGGAGCAAGAGACCCCCAAGCGCTCAAAATTAGATGACAGGTTTCTGCCGGATGGCCAGGGGGGAGGGGCCTCAATGACGGTCTCTCCCCTTCTTTAGTGACCTCCATGATGAGGTAACTCGTTCATGGAGCAAGCTATATTCTTCCCGTGTCTTTGTGCCATCGACATCAGTTTATCCAAATGTCGTTGATGCAAAGGCGCGGGGTTATATGATGATGCCCCAGATTGAAGCAATGCTTGTGGGTTATCTCTCTCCTGGGAGTTCATCCTCCCTGAAAAAGCCCACACTCTGGTGGGGAAAAAGCTCTATGAGCAAGCCTTTGTGTCTTCCCCGCTATGCTCAAGAGTCAGGACCGTCAGCCACCCAGTCCCGACCAGGTCTGGTTCCTTCGAGGTGTGAAGCGTGGAAGGAGAGTGTGGTCGAGTCGAGCTCCCCTTTGTAGAGACTGGGCTGGGACTCGCCGCGCTTCGCAGTTCACCTCAAAGAGACCGGCCTCATCATCTCCTCTAAAAAGAAGTCCTGAGGCTTACGTGCGTAAAAATTCCAACAGAGAATAAAAACTCAGGAGGCTGTTGTTCAATCTCCGCCACCACTGGTGTTTCGGGAGCAGCAGTGTCCAGCGAAATGTTAGGTGTTTGATTCCCTCCTGCCACATTTCAGGATGCCGAACATCTAGCCGAAGTGTCAAAACTTGTGCCCCTTTCAGAGAAACTGGTATGTCTCCTTAGGAACAAAGTACTGTAGAGAGAGGCTATAGGATTCAATTTGAACATCGTCCTCCACGTTTCAATGGCGTGGTCTCCACTTCCATGAAACCAGAAGGAGTGCATTTGTGCCCCAAGAAAGACGGGGTGGGGGGGCAGAGTGCGTTCAATTTTAGATCTTCGTGGGCTGAACATCAAAATGTTGACAGCCAAAATTATTGTTTTTCAAATCCGACCAGAGGATTGGCTTGGGACAATCGACCTGAAGGATGCATATTTTCATATAGGAATATTGCCACAACACAGAAAGTACCTGAGGTTCGCTTTCGGGGGCAAAGCTTACCAGTATCGGGTCCTTCCATTTGGCCTAGCCCTGTCACCCCGCACATATACAAAATGCACGGATGCAGCCCTGGCTCCTCTACGACTCCAGGGCATCCATATCCTTAGATGACTGTCTCAGTCTCAGAAGCTAGTACTTCAACATCGAGATGTCGTCCTAACTCATCTCGATTCTTTAGGATTGAGACTCAACACTGGGAAAAACGTTCGCTTTCCTGCTCAGAGAGGACAACATATTTGGGGGCCATAAGGAATTTAATCGCAATGCAGGCACAGCTGTCTCCTGCGAGTGTCGAATCCATTCTCAATAAGCTAAAGTAAATTTAGCTACGCCAGAAAGTGACTGTTCATTACTTTCAGAGAGTTTTAGGTCTCATGGCAGCTGCATCCACTGTGATACCTTTGGGCCTTTTGCACATGAGATCATTTCAGTTGTGGCTAAGTGCCAGGGCATTTCATCCAAGGGCCAATCCCCAGAGGCAAATAGTGGTTACAAGCCAGGGGTTCCATACCCTTTCTATGTGATTCAGACTCCGGCTTCTGACTTTGGGTCCCACGCTAGGTCCGTGTTGTCGTGGCAAGATGCTAATGACAGATGCTTCCTTCACCGGCTGGGGTGCGGTCTTAGATGGTCATCCAGCCCAAGGGATCTGGAGAGGTCATCTTCTCATGTGGCATGTAAATTGCCTTGAAATGATGGCTCTATTTCTGCCCTGAAATAATTTCTCCAGCAGCTGAGGGGCTGCCATGTCTTAGTGCGGGTGGACAACACTACAGTAGTCTCGTACATAAATCGCCTGGGAGACTGCGCTCACACCGCTGGAACAATCTAGTGCACCAGGTTCTGCTTTGGGCACAGGACATGTTCCTGTCCCTCAGGGCGATTTGTATTCCAAGGCATATGGATGTGGGAGCAGACTTGCTGTCCAGACAATCTGTGACATGGGGAGTGGAAACTCCACCCTGAAGTAGTCAGTCAAATTATGTGGCAGAGGTGGAACTTTTTGCCTTGCAGGAGAAGGCATAATGTCCTTTTTACTACTCTGTGTTCTTTAGCTCCCCTGGTTCTGGACACGATGGCCCATACATGGCCCAGACTGCGTCTTTATGCAATTTAAAGGAGTCCTTAGTTGCCGAAGGTCCATTAACAGCGCTTGTGCCTCTTATTAATAGCGACTCGTTGGCCGACCAGAGTATGGCTCTCAGATCTAATATCTCTCCTCGCCCATTCATTGTAGGTGATTCCAGTAAGGAGGGATCTCCTGTCCCAGGTGCAGGGGACAATATTTCATACCATGCCTGAGCTTTGGAACCTTCACGTCTGGCCCCTGTAGGGGACCGATTAAGAGATTCTGGTCTTCCAGCCAGTATAATTGAAACTATAATAAGTGCTAGGGCTTCCTCCACTAGAAGAACTTATGCCCTCAAATGGAGTGTATTTGAAAGTTGGTGCATGGCAAAACATGTAGACCCAGTCCACTGCCAATTGTTTTAGTGCTGAGGTTTCTGCAAGAAAGACTGTCGTCAGGCTCATGCCCCAGTACTCTCAGAACGTACGTTGTCGGCTTGTCATGTTCTGACTGACCTCCGTCATTTACAGTTCCGGAGCAGTGTGAAACTTGCTGTGTCCAGTATGCTCTCTTCAGATCTACGTCCACCGCACTAGCCAGTGGTGTAAGTCAGAGCAGCTTTTTATATGCTGTTGGGGCCACAACGAGGGGGAGGGGGGCGCTGCCACTAGACAAACACTGTCACATTTGGTGAGAGATGCCATTGCCCTATCCTACGAGGCGCGTCGTCATGACTTCGCCTCTAGGAGTTAGGACCCGTTCTAGCTGGAGGCTTGCCTCATCAATAGCTCTGACAAGAGGCATCCCCTTGCAGCAAGTGTGTGATGTGGCAGGATGGTCCTCTCCGCCAAATTTGTCAGATTTTATAGTTTGGATGTCCATGCTACTCCAAGCGCGTGGGCCCTCGAGTCAGCACCCCAGAGTCATGTCTGAGACCTCAATTGATGATTGTGCGCACACATTACACAACCCTGGGGGTCAAGACACTTTCAGTGCAGCGGCGTTGGTATTCTCGTTCCCAATAGTATTTTCACGCAGCATCAAGTGTAGCTTTTGAAAGGGAAGTTCTTGGGTTACTTTGCTGTAACCCTGTTCCCTGAGAAAACCAGAACGACATGCTGTGCTCTAATGCCGCACTGCAGGCGTGACTGGATGTTCTTTCAGACAAAAATTGATCTGAGAATGTTTCCGGTTCAGACCTATTTATAACCTTCAGGTGCACTTCATCAGATGACGTCACCTGACTGAGTATATATAAGCTAAGATTTGGCATGCTTGAGACACGTGCTTCACAACCGTTTGAACAAAGAGCGTTCTCAATTGCATTTTCATGCAACAAAAAATTGGTCATAAAAAAGATAATACTTTAAGGTCAATGCTGAATTCCTGCTTTTGACACCGAAATGCCATCATGTGCAAATATCTTGATTCACCCCAAATTTTTTCATATTTTTTTCCTTTTTTTTTTTCCTCGAATAGCCTGGATTTCTTGTGTTAATGAGAAACAGTTCTGTCTAATAGACTTTTTTGGCATGTTTTCATCTCTCATTTTCAGTCCAGGCTTGTTAACTATTCCCGTTTTAGGGGAATGTTTTTTTGTTTGCTAAGTCAAGAGGGACATATAAATCATTCTAGCCATTAAAAATATCTAACTTAAGGTATGAGCCTGTGCTAAACAGTTGTTGATGATGACAGATGATCAGCCCAGTGATTAGTATTCTGGTGATGCTGAATGCTGAGTGGTGGAAACAGACAAGAGGGAAATGAGGTTTCTGCTACTCTAAATATTTTAATTTCATATTTATTATAAATACATTTTCCTCACACTTCCGCACATCTTTATCCTTCTGTGATCCTCCTAAAGAGTGGCAGATCATGGATCATTACTGAGATATGACAACGTATCTAGTTTCCATAAATAATATGATGTGCAGTGAAATACTTTACACGATTACTAATCACCAGAAGAATAAAATACATTCTAAGATAAAGTAAGTCAAATACATACATACTAAAATAAAATTACCACAAGTTACACTAGGATAAAAAGTACAGTAAAATTTTATGTAAGAAAATAAAGAAAATGAAAACTTAAAGTTTGCACATTTAAAATAAGAATAACATGCAAGTTAAATAAAATGTGCAAATAACAAGAATAAAAAGTAAAATGTACAGAAAGTATATTAGTATATACAAGGGGAAATGTAAAAATATATAGACGTGTATTAATACTTAATAATAATAATAATAATTATTATTATTATTATTATTATTATTATTATTATTATTATTATTAATAATAATATAATCTTGTTTCCCCACAAATTTTGATCATAGTATTCATGGCACATAAGCTGTTTCCATCCATAAAACTTCCACTACTGTTTGTGTTTTAATTACTGCACCATTCTGAGTACATTCCAGAGACTGTTGCGTTCAGCAGTTGTAATACTCAATACAGCTTTCTAAGATTTTTTATTATCATCACAATTACTTCCACTATTAGCTTTTTAATGATATAATTATGGTTTGAAAGATGGCAAACACTAGAGAACTATGACCGCTATAGCAAACTCTGCTTCCTCTATGAATCTATTCATAGATGAATTCATAGATCTATTAATCTATTCACATATGAATCATGACGAGCATGAGTATACATAATGCATAATACATAATGCCATTATTTTAGAATATAACATATGTGCACAAAATTGTACAATGTTTTATTATATGCATTTTCCTATGTATTTTCCTCATACATATATGTTTTTGTTCTACCATACTTATTGAAACAGAGACGAGTGACAATCATTGAGTTACTACTAAAATATGATACATTTCAGTTTGGTAATGTGTCTGGTTTTCCTAACTTTACATAGTATTAAACATCTGACCAGGCAGATGGTTAGGATGAAGTTTTGAAGCATCAGTGCCAGATATATATTTTTTTTAAAAGTTCCTTAATCTGCCAAACTTACCGACAGAGTCTAGGTACAGAACTGGCATTATAAAAGTTCCGCTCATTGAAAACCAAAATCCAAACACAAAAACTTTACAATAGTAGTCATGTCTATTAAGTGGTATTACATCTGCAAATGAGAAAATAACCACTGATGGCAGGTAGACAGTCAGAGTTACAACCAAGCTGTTGAAGATGGTGTTTAGGGCTCGTCTTTTCAGTGAATGGATGTTCTTCTTTCCTGTTGGATCTGGCTTTCTTAGAGCATAAAGTATGGAAATATCACAAAAGGCTATTATTGGTAGTGCTACAAACAAAGGGGCAGAAAAGAAACGATATGGGATAGACTGAGTGCACTCGAATGAACTAAAACAGAGTGTGCTTTCCCACACAATCAATGATGCTACCTTTCTAATTACGCTGCTGTTCTTAGCGGTTCTGTATGTTATGGGGTGAATCACAGCGAAATAACAATCCACACAAATACAAGCCATAAAGAGGGGTCTGGAACACAAAATAAAGGCATCAGCAAAACTGGAAATATACTTGAATGCCACGTAGCTCCACTGCATGTAATCAGTGACACTGAATGGAATTACAACCATATAAGCCAAATCAACAATAGTCAAGTTAATCATAAAGAGTTCATTAGAGACTCTTTGATGTGATCTCTTATGCAGCTCCTTTAGTACTATCAGAGTTGGTGGAAGACCCAGTGTGACACAAATCGCGCTGAAGACTATCCAGATCTTCGTAAATATGGAATCCTTATCACAATCAAGAAACTGGAAACCATTTAAGGAGGAGGAATAATTCAGGAAAGAGGAATCCATTTTCTTGGACAGCTTCGTGGAAGTAATTTTAAATATGGTCCGTATACAATACAACCCCTAATCCCATCCCCCCCCCACCAAAAAAAAACAAAAAAAAAACAAGGTTAAAGGTTCACTTTACCCCACAGTAGCATGCAATCCATCCGGCAAGTGTGGTAGTTCTTCAATCTCATCCAACTACAACTGCTTGTTGGATGACAAGTCCAGTCCTTTGTCAGTTAATTACTTTTCAGTCAAATTAGGCACCCACCTGGAAATATTGGTTGGCAGCAATAATTTGCCAACATTATGGATGTTGGTATTGGATTGTTTTGAAAAATCAAAATGACCTTGATTATATGATTCTGGACCAGCTTTGACTACATGGCAATTGTGATAAAATTGATGGAAGGTTCCCAACACATCGTTGTAAATATAATATAATGTTCAACAGAAATACATTCTTAAAAAGCTCATGCTAGATTCCATCCATCCATCCATCCATCCATCCATCCATCCATCCATCCATCCATCACTAAGCCAGGTGCATGTCTTAAATCTAGCCCCCAGTGCTGAGAGTGCTGCCATAATACTACACAACTGCCATTCAGCAAACCAGTAAAATTAGGTTTGTGCAGCATATAAGCACCATTCTGTGATATGGGACAACAACACAGTTATTACATATTACAACACAGGACTATAGACACTTACTGTAGCAAAGCTATATGCTTTTATCATTTTTCAACATATTTTTTCAACAACATTTTATGAAAGCAGTTCTAGTGTTTAAGAACAAAGTAGGTTTGTTTAGCGTTTCTACCAAGCAGATCTTTCTGAATTTTAACAGCAACCCAATTACAGTATATCCAAATTTATTTGTATTTTGTTTAACAAGGGTCATTGTCACAAAGCAGTTTTAAAGATGTAAAAAAAGAAAAAAAAATATTGCATATAAACTACAATGATCACCTTCTTCCTGGTGAGCATGCTAGGGGTAATATAGTATATTTGGCTGGGCAGGAATAATAGCTTTATAGTGTTAGCACGTGGTCCAAGAATGTAATATACAGTTGCCAGCCATCTCTGTTCAAGCATACTACACTGTTCAAGAACAGTGGGTCTCTGTTCAAGCATACTACACTGAGACATCGCCAAATCTTTTTTGGATTTTTCCCCGATTTTCTCCCTAATTTAGTCGTGTCCAATTCCTCCCCGTCACTAGGGGGCTCCCACATTAAGGCTACTACTACTACTCAGCCGGGAGGGCCGAAGACTCTCCGAAGTTTCCTCCGAACCACGTGACGCCAGCCGACCGCATCTTTTCGAACTGCTCGCTCGCTCGCGCACCGTTGGGGGCGGCGTAACACACTCGGAGGACAGCGCTATCCGCTCCCTCCGCTGCGCGAGCTCACAGGCTCATCGGAGGCCCTGACATCGCCAAATCTTGCCAAGGATCCAGGAATAATCCATCTATCCATCTTTCATCTATACCCCTCATCCTGTGTAGGGTTGCACTGGGTCTCGAGCCTGTCCAAAGGGGCTTAACAATAGGCACCAATGCATCAAGGCACAACATCAATTTGAAAATGTTAATAAGCTTTTGCTGCAAGACGAAAATGTACCCAGGGACATGGGACGAAACTGTACCCAGAGGAAACACAAACATGGGGAAATTCTACATTATTAAAGCATGATGGCATTTTCATTTATCCCCAACATTCTGTGGTCTTAGGTTTATTTGGTTAATAAAAATTAGCCTTCAATAATTAAGTATTTATATACTTGTATACAGTGTAGTGGGGCATTTGTCAAATATGTGAAAGAAGTAAGCGCAAGGTATGTGAGAAAAATGTCAATTGCATGTTACCATTCTTTCCTCGCTCCATTAGAAAAGCTGACAGTACAGACTATGATTCAAAGTCCATGTCGTATGATCATCACACAGCTTCTGTAACTCTTGAGGTTTGAACATCTCCTACAAGTAATCCTTTACTTATTCAAAGTTATATATATATTATAGTATATTTTAACACATTTCCAGTCATCAAGACCCCAATGTTGTGTTTGTGGATGACTCATTCCTGACATAATATATCCAACACTTTGTATTTCGCAATTGTGCTTGACAATTGGGTTTCATACTTATACCAATCGATGAGGCCTGGATTCACACTCGTGAAAGAAGCTTCCACCTTGCACATGTTGAGTCACATGCTATCTTTCTTTATTCAGCTTCTAACCGGTTCTTTTCTTGCATGCCTCCCACTCATACAAATAAGGTAGTATTTTTAGCAATGTTTTTTTCTATATGACTGTACAGTAATTATTTCTAATTCCAATGCTGTCCAGAATAAGATGGCTTTCTCATAAGGTTTCTTCATCAGATCTGTTTCAATAAGACCTTGAACATGGCTTAGGATAGATAGGACCATTCTCATCAAAGCAGTAACCACAGTACAATCAATAGTGGTGGTGTCTGGTATTTTGTGCTGGTATATGTGAGGCTGAGATGTTGAATCAGCAGAACATGTTGAGAACTGCACAAAAAAAATCCGATGACAAGTTTAGAGCATGGTTATTATAAGGTTTTTGTTGTAGGAAGTGAGGGACATATTTTTGCTAAAAGTACCATAGAATCATAGGGAATTCTATTTCAAAGGCAGTATACAATATTTATTTACAATCATTATTAATTATTAATGCACAAATTATATAGAGGCATTGATTTCAGAAACAGAAAAAGCAAATCTTGTACCTTAATCTTAAATTAATTTTAAAGTCTGGTTGAAGTCTACCGATAGATAACTTTGGTTTTTGTTCCTGTAACCCATGGTGGATTTGGGGTGATTTATTATCTTTTTTTTTAGTATGGAGCAACATTGGTTTGGGTTATTTACACAAATTTTCTTGTCAAATGAGCAATGTTATCACAAATCAAAGAAACATTTGAATACACTCAATCTCACTCCAATTCCAGAAAAAAAAAGAAAAAAAAATGATGGGTTCAGGATTAGAGTTAAACAGGTGCTGACAACAAGTCATGTAGTGAAGAGTAAATTCGGACATTTACTCAGGCAGTTAAAACAAACTTTAATGAAGAGAAATTTGATCATTTAAAATAGCAAGTTAAAGATTTATTTATACCATGATTTTGCATTTGGTAGTGTCATTAGGATTTCTCAGTACCAGAATGCATAATTATTTCTTATTCTTACTACTAATTGGGGGCAGTGGTGGCTCAGAGGGCTAAGGCACTGAGTTACTGATCGGAAGATCGGCGGTTCGATTCCCAGCTCAGCCAGGTTGCCATTGTTGGGCCCTTGAGCAAGGCCCTTAACCCTAACTGCTCCAGGGGTGCTGTACCATGGCTGACCCTGCGCTCTGACCCCAATTACACTGGGATATGCGAAGAAGGAATTTCACTGTGCTGTAATGTATATGTGACAAAATAAAGGCTTTACTTTACTTTACTAATTGCTTAAGAAAGATTTTTTTTTAGGAATGGTGGCAAGAGGACAATTGTGGTTTTGTGCACATGCTAAAAAGACTTTTGGTTAGTAATTACCATGTAAAGCTTAAAGAAAACAAGCCGAGAATTATGATATATTTATTGCATACAAATACGTATCTGACAAAGCTACCAATTACTTATAATAAGTAATAAGTTAGAATATAGGAAAAATAAGTTATCTTTAGGAAAAATAATTAAATAATACAAATAGATAACATCATGTAGAAAATGTAACATGAAAGACATGTGCTATTATATTATATTATATTATATTATATTATATTATATTATATTATATTATATTATATTATATTATTAGCATAATTTGATCTATCTATCTTTATATCTATCTATGAATCAATATGAATATATTCTCTTACATTCTTACATTCACTTTCTCTCACTCACTCACTCTCTATTAAAACATTGATTTCTGAGACAACACATATGATTTGCGTTCTCTATATGCTGGATGTTTGTATTTGCAATCTCAGAAATCTAATGATCAAATCTCTCACCCTGCATGTTTAACAGTGCTCACATTCTTTCATTGCAAAACTGATCCATTCCGTTTTTTACCATTCACCAAAAAATCGGCGTGTTCAATGAACATGCATTCATGCACACACACACACACACACACACACACACACACACACACACACACACACACACACACACACACACACACACACTTATATACATGTTCATGATTTTTTTGGTGAATGGTAAAACTGAATGTATATAGAGTGCTTTTCAAATTGAATATTAGAATTTTGATTTTGATTTGCAGTTGACAGCAATGAAGCAAACATAATATGCAGAAATTGATGTGATTGTATTCAGATGAAAGACCAGTGCTTATTCTTAAAGAGGGTGGTTTAGACGATATTGGCACACTGCTCTTGAAAAACAGCTGTTTCAACCCAAATAAAAACCTGGCAGCCACGGAGCCGTGAACTACCTGCATGCAATTTAAATATATTTGCATAAGTGGATTTTGAATATGTGGAACTTTTCCTGCATTCATACATCACATTGATATTTCCAGGAAAAACAAATAAATAATTCAATAAATATGCAGATAAATTCTTTTAAATACATCTCCAGTTAAGCGGGCATTATCATGGTGACATTTTCCTCAAGGACTGCAAAGTGTTTGACGGCTTGCCGCGGACACCCGCAGGATGTGTTGCTATAGTGTATCAGATACAAACATATTTTCTCAAAAAGTTCTCCAAATCTTTGAGCTTACCCACATTGCGCAGGAACAGAAAAGGCATGATGACACATCCGCTCATGGAAAACAAATATCCGACGACAGCAACCGTACACTTGTACCTCTCCCTCCGCAGGTCCACAAAGGAAATAATGACAACGAATGGAATGTAGACGATTGACAATGTAATTACGCTGTTGAAGATTATTTGAAGAGCTCGCTTCTTCTGCGGATGGATGTTTTTTCTTGTCAGATCTGCCATCCTTAGCACACGAACTACGTTCGAATTGCAGAAGAAGACGACTGTCCCCGAGAATATGACGGGAGTAGAGTTTAAAGGGTGCGGGAATGCATCCATGTCAGAGCATTTGTATGAAATGAAACCGAGTGTGTTGAGCCATACTATAACAGCTGCTGCTTTTCTAATAACGTCTTTCTTATTTCTCCTGTACACTAGGGGATAGACTACCGCAAAATAACGATCCATACATAAACAAGCCACCAAAAGTGGTCTGGTACACAAAGCTAAGGCGTCCATGATCTTCGTAATGTATTCAAATGCCTCATAGTTCCACAGCATGCTATTAAAGACACAGAAAGGACTAATAACTAGGTAAACCAGATTAATAACAGCTGAGTTTACCATAAAAAGATCATTGGATGTTTTTCGATGTGACCTCTCATGTAGCTCCCTCAGTGTTAATAAACTAAGTGGAAAACCTAGCATGAAAAGGACGGCAGACAGCACAACCCAGAGTAGAAAAAACATGAAATACGTTTGGCAGCCCATGAAGAACGGAGAGCCGTTTGACAATGACGATTCATTCAGGAGTGAGGATTCCATCCTTGAGGAGCGGCTTTAGATTTTGCTAAACATCTGTGAAACAAGCACGGAAGTTAAGATATTAATTAAAACATGTCAAGATGGCATAAAGGTTTTCAGCTTACCTGATATTGAATCGGCACACCATTCAGACGGTTCTAAACCCTTTAACTTATTAGTGGTTGCAACCATCGGATTTGTAGTCCCTCCCTTTATTGGTGAGTTCCCAGATGGTTAAATCAACTGCTAGACCACCATGTGTTTCTAAGCAAACAACTTAAGTAAACACAACAAAAGAGAACTATTATTTCACTTAACCAGTCTTAGTAGGCTACTTTCATGAAGGCTACCTGTATGAGTAAGGACACAGTCACAAAATTCATTGAGATGGTTCTGCATTGTCGAAATGTGACGTCGTGGGAAGTAGAATTCGATTTATTACCTTTTTAAAAACCAAAACTAAGCCTATCCAGCGAGTACAAGCTATTATTTTTTATCATTATTTATACACAATCCTATGATCTAATGTGCCTGAGAAAGTGCTAGCGTGTTTGGGAATAGCCAACCTTGGAGATCTAAAATGAAAGCTTAGGTGCTGCTCCTGAGCTCCTTATATTTGAATCACTCATTTTTTCATTACTTTTCTCATTAATCAATTAGAGACTTCACTCACTCATCATCATCATCTATACCGCTTAGTCCTGTATTCAGGGTTATGGGGAGCCTGGAGCCGATCCCAGGAGACTTGGGGCACATGGCAGGGTACACCCTGGACAGGGTGCCAATCCATCGCAGGGCACAGACACACACACATACACTCACTCATTCACACACTACGGGCAATTTGGGAACGCCAATTAACCTAACCTGCATGTCTTTGGACTGTGGGAGGAAACCGGAGTACCCGGAGGAAACCCACCAAGCACGGGGAGAACATGCAAACTCCATGCACACAGAGACGGGAATCGAGCCTGGCCGGGGATCGAACCCGGACCCTGGTGGTGCAAGGCGACAGTGCTAACCACCACACCTCTTATGTACCTCTTATCCTTCAGTACCTCTTATCATGGGGGCCTGGAGCCTATCCAAGGAGACTTGGGGCATGCGGACAGGGTGCTAAGCCATTGCACGGCGTACACACACACACACACACACACACACACACACACGCACATGCACTATGTACAATTTCGGAACGCCAATTATCATAATCTTTATATCTTTGGACTGCCGGAGAAACCCGGAGTACCCAGAGAAAAACCCACCAAGCACGGAGAGAACATGAAACTCCATGCACACTACACATTTGACTACAAATACGCTCACCATGAACTCCAACTCCACTCAAATTCACCCATTGACTAGACTTAAGCACCACCACACTGTGCTGTACAGGAATTTGCAAAGTGTTCTTTTCAGTGCACATCTGACATACCAAGCATTTGATTCACGTTGGATTATTCTAGTTTTGACTTTTGTTTGTTTCTTAAATTTGTCCTCTGATTAGCTGTCTGTACAATCCTTGATCCTTTTCATGTTCCTCTATTTCACGATTGCTACTATGATTTGGAGTGGTTTGTGTTTGCCAGTAGTTTTTGCTGTAAAATTGGAAACGTTTGGAGAGGTAAGCACATACTCAGAAGGCACAATCACATGATGTAAATGAAATGGTTCGTGGTGCAACACAGGTGATACAGTAGGTAAAAATCGGATGGTCAAGTACAGTACATGCCCATTATTCGGTATCTCTGTCCAAGCTCAGAAAAACCACGCTAGTATCGAACCACACTTATATCCAAAAACATATGCCAAGAATTATGGAATATTATGGATTACAAAAATATTGGCACTATACATCATTTACAGTAGATATTATATTAATTCAGATTTGATTTAGAACCCCTGAGACAAGACATTACAAGTGAATAGATAAACTTTTGACAGTTGCTTGTTCATATTGTAACATATATACATTTAAACGTCACATTTATGTACTGTATATTATGCTTCATTGTCGTATATCTGTGATCATATACCGTACATAGAAAATATGAAGTAAAAGTAAAAGGTTTATTTTGATCACAAAATGACAAAAAAAAAGGGTGAAATATACATTTTGGAATATGTATAACATAAAGATTAACCAGAGCGACTTAGAAAAGGTTAAAAGAAAGTTTCCTCCTGATATACCCCTCATGCCTCGTCTGCACAAGTCCAAACCAGGCCTAATCAGGCCTCTCTGACTATGTCCCCAAACCATTGTACCTGCACTGTCCCTCTAATTTACTCATTCCTAAATGTAAAGTACATATTGCAGTAATACATCATTTAACGTGCCTTGAGAGAGCTAAATGTTAGTCAACACGCTTTGTGACCGTACCCACCCATTTAACATTTTAATTTCACAAATAATACAATTCTTATCAGTGGTAGAGCAGCAATGAGTGTAAGTAAAAATACGACTCAATAATATTTCTTTAGTTTTGTTTGGTGAATTCCATAACTACATTTAACACTCCCTGGGTTACTCCTACTTTCTGTATGTTCCTTATTGGTAATTTTTTTTTTTTTTTTTTAATAAACATTTGTATGCACCATAAATAATCAAATATACATCATGATTCATTTCAGGAGATAAGCACCAGATGAGAAACCTACAGAGCTTTTTCAAGCTTTTTCAAACATTTAAATTGCCTGTTTTTTTTTGTAGTTCGAATATGTTGTCTCCACACCCTCTTCTAAGCTATACTTTCTATAAAGCTCTACTAAATCCTTAGGCAAACAAGCATCATGAGGGATTGAGCTAAAAATCTAGGGATGTTCGTAAAATGTATTGTTCATCGACTTTTAAATCATTATTTGCCATACCATTTCCAAGAAAAAAACTGTAAGATTTTGGAGAAAGGAATAAACAATAAAAAAAAAAGATAAACAGATAAACAGAAAGCTAAAACAAAAACAAAAACGTGTCACTCATTAAGTTCTAGATGCAACTGGATATAAGAGTAGAAAAGAGTTCATGATTTCCACCGGTTCCATAACGTGTCCAGCTTTCCTTCACTGATGAGATATAGAACAGGCATAATAACGCATCCAACTGTCAAAAAAATAAATGCATATGGGGCTGAACAACAGAAGACCTCTGTTTCTCCTCGCAAAATCAGTTTTCCAAATGAGAAAATGAAGAGTGGTGGTAGGTAGACGGCAAATGTCATGATGAAGCTGTTAAAGATGGTGTGAAGAGCTCGTTTCTTCTGGGGATGGATGTTGCTCTTGCCTGTTGGATCTGGTTTTCTTAAGGTCAGAAAAATGCAACTATCACAGAAGGCAATAACTGGTAGTGCCATGATTAAAGGAGCCGCCAATAAAGGAGTTGTAAGCAACCACTGTATGCTGCATACAACTAGTCCACAAACGGCTACAATGAAAGAGATCGTTATTGCGATTAACTTCTTAACTACAATGAGTTTCTTACTAGTTTTGTATACGATTGGGTGGACCACAGCGACATAACACTCCCAACAAATGCATGCCATAAACACAGGTCTACTAATACAAAAGCTGTATGTGATGATCAAAACATTTTGGAGTTGCTGTATATGCCATACCATGAAATTACATACACTGAAAGGGACCTGAGCTGTGAAAATCAGATCGTAAATAGTCAGGCCGAACATGAAGACGTCACTGGTGGATCTTTGTCTTTGCCTTCGGGTGAGGTCGTGTAGGACCCACAGACTGGCTGGTAATCCCAAGAGGAAGCAGACCATCGATACTGCTGACCAGATAACAGACCCAGTGTGGTAATCTGTGCACCAGTCATAGTAGTTCCAGTCCGCTTTCTGCGTGCTGTTTGAAGCTGATAATAGATTTTCATTTTCTACCATAGCTTTCGCTTAAAATGATGTCAAACAAACAAACAAACAAAAACAAAAAACAAAATGAAAGGCACCATCTGAATGTCCTCCTAACGTATGTTCAATTGCAAAGGGAATTATAATTTTTTTTTTGTGTGTGTGTGTGATCTTGTTTAAATCATGTTCATATTTCGAATATGCAAAAAGTGGTTTCTAAATAAGTTGCACGAGCTTTCCTGCAGGAGTTGTGAAACCATCGATTAACTCAAACATTCATCCCCACGAAACGCTTTCACAGGACATTTTTTTGGTCTATATACAATGTTTATGTTAATATTTTCTGGCTGTTTGTGGTAGATTTTTGTCATGAAACAGGCAGTTGACACAAGTCCAGACGAAGTGCGATGACATTAAACAAATGAGCAATATCTAAACAAAAATATATTATCATATAAGGTATAATAGTCTGGAATTGGTTGAACTATGAAGCAAACAATAAAAATGACATAAACAGGGCAAGACAATATTTGTTAACCAAACATAGAAATCAGATCTAAATCATGGAATGATAAATAGGGATAAAGGTTTGGTATATGACAGGAAATTAACTGCAGTCACTTCAGGTTCTTGACTTGTGACCCTACACTTGCTACCCATCGCTCTGGAATAGGTTCAGTCTGAACTCATCATGAAAATATCACATGGCCATTCCATTTCTCTTGTTGTGCAATGGCTGGCCAAGAAGAAAAGTTCCCATTTCAAGTAAAGAAAACAACTAGGGATATTTAAAGGAAATTAATGGTGAGATACATGCTCATATACAGAAAGATGCAAGAACATAAATAGACATTCATAGTTTTATGATAAAGTATATACAGTACCAAAATGTGTTGCCATTAATTATGACCACTATTTGTTCTCTTTTTTCAAGATAGGAATGTACAGAAGAGGATTAGCTATATGAAATGTTTCAACTCTGATTTTGTTCGCAGAGTTCTTTATTTAATCCCAGAATTCTGACGCTAGTTCTGAGTTAAAATTCATAATTCAATTCAAATATTTTTTATGGAATCTCTAATCTTCTTCCTTAGGAATCGACCCATGCTTAAGAATAGAACTGAAATAGCCAAAGACAAATTTCTTAGTTTCATTCATAGTTTCCTGGTCAGTTTGAGAAGGGTCGGTCATAGAGGCAAATGGATAGGAATCTTAAACTAACTTGTTCTACCATTAATAGAATTGGTTAAGAGTGTAGCTAAGAGTTCATGATTTCCACCGGTTCCTTAAAGTGTCCAGCTTTCCTTCACTGATGAGATATAGAACAGGCATAATAACGCATCCAGATGTCGAAAAAATAAATGCATATGGGGCTGAACAACAAAAGATCTCTATTTCTCCTCGCAAAATCAGTTTTCCAAATGAGAAAATGAAGAGTGGTGGTAGGTAGACGGCAAATGTCATGATGAAGCTGTTAAAGATGGTGTGAAGAGCTCGTTTCTTCTGGGGATGGATGTTGCTCTTGCCTGTTGGATCTGGTTTTCTTAAGGTCAGAAAAATGCAACTATCACAGAAGGCAATAACTGGTAGTGCCATGATTAAAGGAGCCGCCAATAAAGGAGTTGTAAGCAACCACTGTATGCTGCATACAACTAGTCCACAAACGGCTACAATGAAAGAGATCGTTATTGTGATTAACTTCTTAACTACAATGAGTTTCTTACTGGTTCTGTAGACTATGGGGTGGACCACAGCGACATAACACTCCCAACAAATGCATGCCATAAACACAGGTCTACCAACACATAGGCTGTGCATAAAAAGAAAAACATTTTGAAGCTTTTCAATATGCCATACCATGAAATTACATACACTGAAAGGGACCTGGACTGTGAAAATCAGATCGTAAATAGTCAGGCCGAACATGAAGACGTCACTGGTGGATCTTTGTCTTTGCCTCCGGGTGAGGTCGTGTAGGACCCAAAGACTGGCTGGTAATCCCAAGAGGAAGCAGACCATCGATACTGCTGACCAGATAACAGACCCAGTGGGGTAATCTGTGCACCAGTCATAGTAGTTCCAGTCCGCTTTCTGCGTGCTGTTTGAAGCTGATAATAGATTTTCATTTTTTGCCATTTCTGTGATCTAGATGTTTATCTCTGACTACAGCAGTAGAATATTTCTATAAAAATACTGTAGCTTTTGCTGAAAAATATGCACAACAAACAGGACAAAACAGAACTAAAATGATCGGCACAATCTGCAAGTCCTCCGAACATCTGTTTACGTGCAAAGGGGAGAAAAAAAGATGTCATTTTTGATCATCTTGCTTAAATCATGTTCATATTTTGAATATGCAAAGAATGGTTTTGATATATAGTACATGAGCGTTTATGCAGGAGCTAGAAAACCATGAAATTATTCAAACATTAATTTTCACTGAACGCTTTCACGGAATTGTTGGTCTATATACAATATTTATTAGGAAAAAAGTTTCGGGTTGTTTGTGGTAGATTTTTGTCAGTGGTCACAAGTCCAGATGAAATGCAATTAGACAAAACAAATGAACAATATCAAAACAAAAATATATATTTGATTCAATACAATTTTATTTGTATAGCGCTTTTAACAATTGACCTTGTCGCAAAGCAGCTTTACACAATCAAAACATCAGATTATCATATAAGCTACAGTATAATAGCCAGGAGTTGGTTGAACTATGAGGCAAATTATTAAAATAAAATACATTGGGCAAGACAATATTTAACCAGACATATGAACTGGCCAAAAAAAGTCACACTCTAAGGTTTCATTTAATCACCTTTAGCTTTGATTACAACACACAAGTTGAGAAATTGGTTTCTCATGCTCTCAGAACCACTCTTTTACAATCTGTGTCCTGGAATATGCCTATGCTATCAGGGACAAAAAAAACAAAAACAAAAAAAAAAACCTAGTCAATTACAATTAGTACAAAAAAAAAAAAAGTAAATAATGAGATTTAGGTTAAGAACTTTTGAAAAATATTAGAACCTGAAATGGTTCAGCACTGATGCGATAACAAAATGAAACAAAATGAAAGTACTACATAACTTTAGTATAACACATTGTTGAAATTGTAGTATGCATGTGTGTATTACTGTATGTGTTCTTTCAGTATATAGAACATTTGCAGTACATGTTTACACTGTTTTGTCAAGATTCATAAAGGAAATTAATGTCTTTATTTCAGTGACACATACATTTTCATATATAGACATAAATAGACACCAATAGTTTTATGATGTGTGTTGCCATTAATTACGACCACTGTTTCCCTTTCTTTCAAGAGAGGAATGTAGAGTGGATTAGAACCTCTGTAAAAATAAAATTTGAGCATTGACATTGTTCTTCATTTAATTCCAGAATTAAACAGACTTTAGTCATAATTCTAAGAAAAAAAAGTCAGATGTCAAAAATATTTATGGTATCCCTAATCTTCTTTCATAGGAATCGATCCATGTTTAAGAAAAGAACTGAAAATTGTAAAAGAATTTCTTTTAAAGAGAAAAGAATTTCAGAGACAAACTTTCTTAAAAAGGTCAAAACATCAATTGACTCATGACCTGGTCAACCCGGGCCTTTTGAAAGAAGTCTTATTTGTCCTGTTCGAACATCTCTGGAGAACGCCCACCCATTCTATGCCCAGGCAAGTTATTGCTCTTGAAGCTGCTAAAGTAAAGTCAACAAAGCATTAATAATATATGTCTGTGTACATTGTGACAGTGCTGTTACAGTTTCAGCAAAGCGATTTCGAGAAAATATCTGAAGGGTTTGACTGCAAAACAGGACACTCTCCGGTGGTCTGGCAAATTATTTTCCCTAGGATACAAAACTTTCCCTTTTGGCATTGTGTTAACACACACCTGAATGTTCCCCACCAGCACTCTGCTTTTATCGAGGTATCAATTAATTAAGGGCTGATGACCTGGCTGCAACTTGCCTTCTTAAATCCTCAAGAAGCAGTAAGTGGGTACTTCCTGCTTCATAGGAACACATAGAATTAAAAGGCAATGTGGCAAAGATTGTAAGAGGGAGGAGGAAACTAGGACAGAACTTACTTAAATGAGATGTAAGGAATGTATATGGACCACAATGACCTTGTTTCCTATGTGCAAAAAAATATATATATATATAATTTTTTTGGCTAGTAGAACTACTAGTTTCTGCCGGAAATTTGAAAAGAAAGTTTTAAAAGCCTAAAAACAACACCTGACATTGACACATGTTAGGTTCAAGATGCATCTACATATATTCTATAGATAATTGTTTATTTCCTCCAGTGGTTCTGTAGAATGTCCAGTTTACCAACACTGACCAGATATAGAACAGGCATAATTACACACCCAACTGTTGGGAAAATAAATGCAAATGGCACTGAACAACAATAGATCTCTGATTCCTGAATCAACAGTAGCTGTTCAAATAAGAAAATCACCAATGGTGGTAAGTAGACAACAATTGTCATGATTAAGCTGGTAGAGATGGTTTGAAGAACTTGTTTTTTCTGTGGATGGATCTTGTTCTTTCCTGTTGGATCTGGTTTTCTCAAGGCTAGAAGCATGGAAATATCACAGAAAGTAATAACTGGTAGTGCCAAGATTAAAGGAATCGCCACGAAAGGAGTTATAATCAACCATGGCATGATGCATATAAGCAGTCCACAAACTGCAACAGAGAAGCATAATGTTATTGAGATTGCCTTCCTAATTACAATGAGTTTCTTACTGGTTCTGTAGACTATGGGGTGAACCACAGCGACATAGCACTCCCAACAAATGCATGCCATGAACAGAGGTCTAGCAATACTGAAGCTGTAAATGAAGACCAAAACATCTTGTAACTTCTGATTATGCCATAACAAGAAATTACATACACCGAAAGGGATCTGAGCTGTGAAAATCAGATCAATTACAGTCTGACTGAGCATGAAGGCATCATTGGTGGATCTTTGTCTTTTCCTCTGGGTGAGCTCATGTAGGACCCACAGACTGGCTGGTATTCCCATGAGGAAACAGACTGTCGCTACTGCTGACCAGATAACTGGTGCAGTGAGGTAATCTGTGCACCAGTCATAGGAGTTCCAGTCCATTCCCTGAGTGCTATTAGAAGATGACAATGACATTTTTTTATTTTCTGCCATTTCTGAGATGGTGATGGTTATCACAAAAAGAAAGAGTTAATATATAAAGCAGTTTCAAGCAAGAAAAATGCGAATCTACAGTAACAACCAAAAAGCCGAATCTGCTCATCCAGATACAGTATGTGAAGGTGTGAGGAAAAATGAACGTGTTGTTTTTAAACACATTCAAATTTTGTATATGCAAAGCCATAGGATGATCAATATACAGAGGATGGACCTTTCTAAAGGAGTTCCCGTGTGTTATTCACACATTCGACTTCACCGACGTGTGTTTTTTGAGATGATGGATAAAGATGGACTGAATCATTTGAATGTTATTAATTTCCATTAAATTATAATAATGTTTCAAATAAGTATGCATATTGTTTAGGTTGGAAACAGGGTAGTTCTTATAATTTGGCTTCTGGTTTCATCAAGTACTTAATTAGTGATTTAATTTTTAACATTTTTTAATTTAATTTTGATTAATTTTTTTTATTAAATATGTTCAACTGACCCATCAAAGGTAATTTTCCTAAGGTGAAATGATAATAAAGAAAAAAAAAAACAGCTACAACTAATGTGCTAGTAAACTCGCTCTGTTTTAATCCAATGAAATGGGGCTTCTCAAATATTAGCATGACATGACAACAATACAGTAGTTTTAAACATGATTAGTTAAAATAGATGTTTGAAAGGAAACCAGGAAAAAAAAAAAGGGATTTATTAAAGAATATTAAAATTTTTGGTGGTAACAGTAAATCTGGTTCCCATCCAACCTCATTACACAACCATGATTTGTTTCCTACAAAAGCATGCCCCATCATATCTATTTTTACCAGCATATGACAAAGAAGCTAAATTGTAGCTTGACATTTACAATAATAATTGTTGTCCCTTATTAGAATGAAACAGTTACCATGAACACACTATACATTTTCTAATCACTATGTGACAAAAGGCGGCACAGTAGCTTAGTGGTTAGCACTGTCGCCTTGCAGCCCTGGGTTAGATTCCTTTGTCGGCTCTGTGTGCATGGAGTTTGCGTGTTCTCCCTATGCTTGGTGGGTTTCCTCCTGAAGACATGCAGATTAGGCTAATTAGTGTCTCCAAATTGCCTGTAGTGTGTGAATGTTGACCGGACTCCTACCACAGTTGTACAAATGGAAGTACGTATATTCAATGGCCACCATTGGCCTCCACAGTCCCTAACTGGACTACGAAGGCTTCTTGGTGGGTGGATGGATGTAAAGAAAGTGTATTCATTTTACTTTTAATTTGTCAATGCCAAGGTGCACAACTTTTTTGACTGCATGTTCCATGTTGCATGGCATTTAAAAAAATTTAAAAAAGATTTTAAGTGGACTTGAACATAAATCCTACTTTCCATAATATTTATTTATGTGCCACTAAAATAAGATTAGACATTAGGATCTACTGTACTGTAACGAGGAGTCAGCGTGACTGGGATCCATATGCAACTTTATTGTAAACTTAATCGTAAGCAAACAGATCAGGGTCAAACAGGAGCAATAAGAGCAGTGTAGGCAAACCAGAATCAGAATCCAAGTCCAGGCAATAGGGTCGTAGCAGGCGGTAGTCCAGTAGGGTAAATCCAGTAAACAAAGCGTAGGTCCAAAAGGCAGGCGGCAGGCAGACAGGGTACAAAGGCAAGCAGTGACTTCGTGAGGTGGTGAGAGTGAGCATGCACTTTAAAGACTGTGAGTAATTGCTGACACCTGTGCCGATGATGAGCCCCAGGCACGGGGTTGTGGGTAATGGAGTTCGAATGAAACTAGTACTCCGTTGATGGCTCCGTCTGGTGGTGATCAGAGGGAGTCACAGAAACTGAGTTTGTGACATAGCCCCCATGCGAGCGGCTCCTGACGCGAGGAGCCACACGACGCTGAGGTCTTCCACGAGGTCTCGGGGCAGGCCAGTTCGGATGGGAGTTATGGAAGTCATTTACCAGACTGGGGTCGAGGATGTCCTCCGCATTCACCCATGAGCGCTCCTCTGGACTGGACTGGACTGTTTACTAGACCAAAGAAAGTCACAAGAGCAGAGTCTTGGGTTTAATCTTACAGTTTTAGTTATGAAACAAGCACCATTTTCAGCAAGGTATGCAGCTTTGTTTGTATACTTGCGTTACGTTTCGTTCTAATGGTTCGCCTCCGGTGAAGGGAATCACGGCGTTGCTGATTGGTTGGTGCTGTGGTTGACATGACGTCTTTCGGGAAAGCCCTTCGGTGAGGCTTGGTTGCCTGGTTACCGATGGCGCGCCCTGGAACTTCTTCAGTGGGTTTCTTTGTTGCAGTTCTGGCACGAAGTCTCATTGAGAGTTCTCGAAGAGCGGATGACGTCAGCGAAGTCGCCGTAGCGGCAGCAAGGACGGAAGCCCAAGCGGCGAGCTTGCTTCCTTCAGATGGTCATGATGACGACGTGACGAAAGAACAGACGAAAGAACGTGTTTGGACTAGTCAAGACACTGAGTTTTTTCCCTTTGTGTCAGTCCGTCCCACGGATGATTGGTCCAATCGGATGTGGTTGCGGAGCTTAGCAACACCTCACTTGGTTCCCCCTTTTGTGCATACATTAGGCCGGGTTTACGGCTGTCACGTGGGGCCAAGCCGGTTGCACTTTTAATTACCTTTTATAAAGTAATTTTACATGAGCTCTTGTTCATGCAACCAATTTTCCGTGTACACCACTGTTCTTTGAATAAAATAAGCTCTCAATCGATACCACACATCCCCTATCTTACACACTCATTTATAGCTTTGTTTAATAAACAGGGTTTGTAAATGCTAATAATATCTTTGTAGAATAAACAAACATAACACACAGATATAAAACATACTGAATATATGTTTCTAGCATTTTTATCCTACTGGCACCATTAAAGATTGCTTAAGTAGTGTCTCTGCTGTATTCCTCTTTGTTCTTTGAAAGCCATTTGGAGAGCGCATGTGTTCTGGGGTCACTGAGATGGTCAAAGTGTTACTTGGTGGTTCCCCCCCACCAACTCGGGGTGAAGCTGTAAAACTGTCCGCTTTGTTTACAGGATCGCCAATTTACACAATGGTTTTGGGTCTAGTTTGAGGCATCTGGCTTTAGTGTAGCTTCAAGCCCAGCAAACGGCCTGTCCCATGCCTGGTTAAGTTCCTGCACCTTAGTTTTACAACCTCTCCTTTATGTTCCCGAATGAGGTAAGGTTATTGGAATGGCGCCATGATATCTGGGGAAGAGGTTCTGGAATGTGATCGAGTGTTTGCTCTTAGTTGGGGGTCTGCTCAACCGTACACTGGAGATCCATCCAAATATCAAATAATTACTAAAAAGTGACGATTGCATAATAAGTCCCCCAGGTATTATAACAGTTGATGTTTTGAAGCTTTCTGCAGCAGAATTCACAAGAGTTTTGGAGAGATGACATACAGTAGTTGCATAATGTTTAGTACTGTGGCCTCGCTTTTCTATGGTTGACCTTGTGTTAACCTTGTATGGTTGCATGAGTGGAGTTTACATGTTCTTCCTGTGCTTGTTGGATATCCTCTGGGTACAAGAAAATGATTACTGTTGCATCCATTTCTACATAGAAATGTTCACAGTGTATCGGTGTATTGGTAAAGTAATTCTGTATGTTAGGGTAGACATCCACCAACAGTTCATTCTGCTTTATGCTTTACTTGAATCATTGCAAGTAAAGAAAAAAACTACCTTACTTAAACTTCTAATGAACCAATGAACTAGCAAAGCTTAAAAATCTCGACATTGCTTTTATTGGTAAAGCAGGAATATATCCTGGATGGAACACCAGTCCATCATTGGCCATCATTCACACCTAAGGGAAATTTCCACATCCTGGAATGTTTCTGGTTGTTGGAGGAAATTGAAGAACCTGAAGAAAAGCTGGGCAGACACAGCTTGAGTAGTTTTATTAGAGGCTACTTTTTATATTTATTACACTTAAAAGGACTGCTAATATCTGTACTTTTATTAGACAAAATTTCGCATGCATTACTTAGCCACAATGGTGTGAAGTGGGAATGCAGTGTGAAGTGGGGCTTTCTCCACCTGCTGACTGTTATGCTTAATCGCATGCCTTGCCTTTCCTTACATGCCTAATAATGTGACAGGCGTTTGTCATCAGAGAGGGAGACAGAGAAAAAGAAAGATTCACTACAGTATGTGAAAGGCTACTTTGAGCTTATATATACTTTTTTTTAGTTAAGCAAATAGAGAGGTGAGTGCTTCTGTACTTTTACAGAGTACCTGAGTACATGAAGGTACATGAAATGTGAGTATGTATGAATCAAAAATGGTAAGATAGTCCCTGAGCAAGCCGAAGGCGACAGTGGCAAGGAAAAACTTGAAGAAACCTTGAGAGGAACAGGGCTCCACAGGGAACCCGTCCTCATTTGGGTGAAACCGAAAGCAGGAACTGATCTGCATTCATACTGTGTGTTGGGTGGCAGGCAGTTCAGTATAATAGTTGTTAATAGATGTTAATTGATGTTAATATGGAGTCCAGGTAGTTATTGGAGGCTCAGGTAGACTTGTAGAAAATTCCTTTCCTGAACTGAAAGGTCTTGAAATGAGTAAATTTAGAGGACACTCTGCACTATTCAGAATGGGCAGGCGGCTATTCTGAACAGGCAGATCCTTTGGTCACACAGACTCGTGGTTGCCAGGCAATGGCATTCAGTGCAAATGCGCCGTACCTGTTGGTACATTCATTTAATAAAGAGATACTGTACCAGTCAGTCAGAAAGCTGCAATTTCACAGGCTTCTTGCATAGACTCTGGCTGGGTCTTTGCCTTTGTCTTGTATCCTTGTCTTGACTTGCACTTGTCTTTGTCTTGTAGGCCCTAATACCATACCATACACATTAGTGTGTTACCTAATTATCTCACAGAGTCTGCAGGTATCTGGGGGCCTTAAATAAATGCATTAGTAATCAGCATTCATGCCGATTCCAATTACGCCGCTGTCGCTTGGCATCCACGCATTTGTGTGATCGCGGAGCTGCCTGTTGAGAGCTCCATGTCATAGCTGGCTGTGGATCTACCTGTTCTAAAAAAGTGCAAAGTTTTCTCTTGTGTTGCCCCTCATGAGACCCATGTTGTTACATAAAGTGAGATACCAGAAACAAGATTTGCTTGAGTGACATCACAGCCGTAGTGTGACTGGGGAGATGGTGGAAAGGAGCGGGCTAACTGGTTTGCCCAGTGCCTGGGATAACCTCTCGTCAATTAATTTTCCCTTGGCATCCCAAGGCAATGAGCACCTTAACACGGGTTCTCCAGATTCTGGCCCCTGAGATTGTGGCAAGAGTGGTGATCTCATCTGTGGCGTGTCTCTCAAGTGTCGCTTGCCCTCTGTGGGACCTGAGAGTCGCTATGCTGACCATGCCTATCTGCATGGGCTCTCCCATGTCTTCCTCAAACTCTATCTCTATCTCTTCAATTAGAGCCTCAGGTTCTAATTCATGGGAAGAGTTGACTGAGGGAACAACTGGCTAGACTCTTGGAGCAGCGTTTTTTGAGGAGATGATCCCTGCCTGGAGCTACATGGCCATTCGGCCTGACACTCACAGAGACGTTGTCCACCCAGATGGCTATCCTCGAGAGCCTCTGGACGGTCACGTAGGGCAAGCTCATTGTTCAGCTGCTCGGAGAGCCCCTGAAATTTTTTTCATTGTACAAGGAACACTTTAAGTAGAGGATTTGTGTACTTTGCTCACCTCTGAACCTGACACTCTGAAACTGTGAGTTTCTAATGCCTTGCACTGCACCATACTGCCCTTGTCCCCACTACAATATTTTGATGTAAAACCTTTATGAATCTTTAGATCTTAACACTCTCAGTTGAGCTCAGATGATGAGGTCATAGAGCTGTATGAACTAAAGGACTATCAGCAGATAGATGACTAACATTGCTAAAAATGCACCAAACCATTAACCAAAATGTTGATTTTATATTAAAATTTAAACACTTGGCTCAGAATTTTATTATAAATAGATCTGTGGTGCAAGAAAGGATCGCCTTTTAACTGTAAGCATGTACTATACATAATTTGCTGTGATGTAAACTTCACCATATTGAGTATAATTAAAAGCAAAAAAAAAAGGATAAAGAGGATATTTATTCACTTGTTTGTTGCTTTTATACCAATGAATCAGAAAATAGGGGAAGGTGGAGCAAGATGCCCAGCTGGGGTAACATGCCCACCCTAACTTTTATTTCACTTTCATATTACAGACGCAATTTATGTTTTCACACAGACATAACTTAAAGATATTTCAAGGGAGCCCATCCTATATCACAAATACATCTTGGTCTTGCTTTCTGTAATGAATTGAGGATGAGGCACAATGTAAACAGAGATGTAAGTTTTACTTTATTCAACAAAAAACATGAATAGTAAGACATTGTAACAATTGGAAATATACATGGCTACCAGAGGTTTAAATAGGTAATAACACCTCCTACAGAGGACGACACAATGGCAAAAAAAAACAAAAAACAAAATAAAATAAAATAATGATAACAGAAACAATCACACTTATATAAGACTTATAATATAAACACTTATATATTGGAAAATATTTCTTAAGATGCTGCTTTTAGGGAAACTATAACGGCAATGGTTGATGCTGTACCCTGCACATGAAGTTTAAAGCTCAACCAGTATTAAAAATACCCCCATCATACATCATGTACTTCATTTTTTACACCAGCTCTTAAAAGTCTTCAGCTTTCCCACAGAGTCCAGATACAGAAGCGGCATAATGACCGATCCAGCCATACTGAAGCAAAACCCAGCCATATTTAAACAGCAATAGCGCACTTCTTCTGTGAGTGAAATCAGACTCCCAAATGAAAACATGATGACTGTTGGTACGTAGACAATGAATGTCATGATTAAGCTGTTAGAGATGGTGTGAAGAGCATGTTTCTTTTGTGGATGAATTTTGCTTTTTCCTGTTAGATCTGGTTTTCTTAGAGCTCGGAGTATGGAAATATCACAAAAGCAGATAACTGGCATTGCAATGATTAAAGGAATGGCATAATAAGGAGTTGTAGTTATCCTCTGTATAGTAGATGAAGCAAATCCTGCAACCAGTACAGACAAACAGAGTATTATTGTGATTGCCTTCTTAACTAGAATGAGTTTCTTGCTGGTTTTGTAGACAATGGGGTAAACCACAGCAACATAACAGTCCCAACAAATGCAAGCCATAAACGCAGGTCTGCCAATAAAGCTTATGCTATACATAAAGTCTAAACCAATTTCTAATATATCATTACGCCATATCATGAAATTACATACACTAAGTAGGAGATGAGCTGTGAAAGTTAGATGGATAACAGTCAGGCTGAGCATAAAGATGTCACTGGTGGAGCGTTGTCTTTGCCTCTGGATGAGCTCGTGTAGGACACACAGACTGGCTGGTAATCCCAAGATGAAACAGATCATAGATCCTACTGACCAGACAATGGAGCCCGTGGGGTAACCTGCACACCAGTTGTAGTAGTTCCAGCTCATTGCCTGAGGGCTGCTTAAAGATAATGTTGAACTTTCATTTTCTGCCATTTCTGAGATGTGGCTGTTTATCTCTGTGTAAGCTGTAAAAAGTCAAAAACCAGCTCGATACCTGCAGTTACTCACAAATATGAAAAGCTGAAAAACACAATCTGCATGTCTTGTGATGATCAGGTCCAAAAATCGAGTGCAATTATGTTTTTAGTTATTTTGTTTAATGCTGACATTTGTAATATGAAAATTCATAGAATGCTCATGGTACTGTACAGTCTATGATGGATGGGCGTTTGTGCAGGATGTGGAAAATCCATTTTTTTAATCATTCACTTTTTCTTTTTTACCGACTTGTTACCATGTTTAAGACAGTTTTACAAATGTTTAGGGATATTTATATATTTATTTATTTGAATACGCAAAGTCAACATACGGTCGTGATGGACGTCTCTGCAAGATGAATCTGTTCGTTCATCTTCAGTAAGCATGTTTGTATTTAATTAATTTGTTTAATGATGGAAATCATTCAGGCCTTAACCTCTGATATTTTTTTGCACGGCACAGTGATTGAAGATAGTCAGTCCATTTGATTGCTATTAATTGTAACCAACTTCAGTGTTTTTTTTAAACTTTGTGTGTGTGTGTGTGAGAGAAATGCCAGCATACTAATTATTTTCACCACCCTGATGTTTGCATCTCAATTAAATAAATAAATAAATATCAATACAGTGGACCCTCACCATACGAATTCCCCAGCTAGCAAATGGACGATATACTAACTAAAAGTTTGGCTTGATTATTTGCTTCGACATGCGAAGCAGCTTCGGCATATAAGCGATAAAGCCACACTTCCAGTTTCATGCATTTCCAGTAGCCGGTCAAAACTTGTTTGTGTGAGAGGAGTGTTTTTGTGCAAGACGTAGTGAGATTATAGTACTATGAATCCACAGAAAATTTACTTGGATGGTACCAAAAACAAAACAAAAAACCGGGAGCCATGTTCAGTGGAAATTAAAAAAGAAATAATCAGTAATACTGTGTCCTGTGTTCCGTACTGAGTTCTGGAACTTGTCATAGTTTTAATGGTACTGTTACCATATGGCAGGAAAAAAAAAAATAAAAATCACAATCGTAATATAAAGTTTAAGTGAGGTTTACTGTCCTTTTATTTTGTATTTTACTTCATTAACATGTCTTTTATAAATGGTTAGATTGGTTTTATGTGCAAAAACTGATTAAAGTGTTGGAACTTTGGAAACTTTAGTAATGTTTTTGGTGGCTGGAACCTATTATCTGCAACAGGGGTTTAATAAACAGGGAATAACAACCTCCTCCAGGGGACGAAACTGATACAATGCATACAACAAATAAACTGAAAAAACAACAAGAAGAAAAAAAAAAAACAGTGACAATGACCTATATGGTGTAGGGGTGCTAGCAAATATTTCTTAAGATGCTGCTTTTAGGGAAACTATAACGGCAATGGTTGATGCTGTACCCTGCACATGAAGTTTAAAGCTCAACCAGTATTAAAAATACCTCCATCATACATCATGTACTTCATTTTTTACACCAGCTCTTAAAAGTCTTCAGCTTTCCCACAGAGTCCAGATACAGAAGCGGCATAATGACCGATCCAGCCATACTGAAGCAAAACCCAGCCATATTTAAACAGCAATAGCGCACTTCTTCTGTGAGTGAAATCAGACTCCCAAATGAAAACATGATGACTGTTGGTACGTAGACAATGAATGTCATGATTAAGCTGTTAGAGATGGTGTGAAGAGCATGTTTCTTTTGTGGATGAATTTTGCTTTTTCCTGTTAGATCTGGTTTTCTCAGAGCTCGGAGTATGGAAATATCACAAAAGCAGATAACTGGCATTGCAATGATTAAAGGAATGGCATAATAAGGAGTTGTACTTAACCACGTTATAGTGCATAAAGCAAATCCTGCAAGATGTACAGACAAACAGAGTATTATTGTGATTGCCTTCTTAACTAGAATGAGTTTCTTGCTGGTTTTGTAGACAATGGGGTAAACCACAGCAACATAACAGTCCCAACAAATGCAAGCCATAAACGCAGGTCTGCCAATAAAGCTTATGCTATACATAAAGTCTAAACCAATTTCTAATATATCATTATGCCATATCATGAAATTACATACACTAAGTAGGAGATGAGCTGTGAAAGTTAGATCGATAATAGTCAGGCTGAGCATAAAGATGTCACTGGTGGAGCGTTGTCTTTGCCTCTGGATGAGCTCGTGTAGGACACACAGACTGGCTGGTAATCCCAAGATGAAACAGATCATAGATCCTACTGACCAGACAATGGAGCCCGTGGGGTAACCTGCACACCAGTTGTAGTAGTTCCAGCTCATTGCCTGAGGGCTGCTTAAAGATAATGTTGAACTTTCATTTTCTGCCATTTCTGAGATGTGGCTGTTTATCTCTGTGTAAGCTGTAAAAAGTAAAAAACCAGCTCGATACCTGCAGTTACTCACAAATATGAAAGGAGGTAAAAACACAATCTGCATGCTTTGTTATGATTAAAAGGGATCATGTTTTTAGTTACTTTAAATATGCAAATTCATAAGATGAACATTGTATATATATATAATGGATGGGCCATTGTGCAGGAGTTGGAAAAGCCATCGTTTAATCATTCGCTTATTCATTTTTACTAGCTTGTTAGCTTGTTTTAAAGGCAGTTTTACAAATGTTTATGGTTAGAGTGAAGTATGAATTATTTATTTAAATATGCAAATACATATTTGCATATTTTCAGAGGCCTTAACCTCTGTTATTTTTTGTATGGCACAATGATTTAAGATATTGAATGCTTTTGCCTGCTATTAATTGTAACTAACTTCTGTATGTTTGTATGTGTGTGTGTGTGTGTGTGTGTGTCTTTCTGTTTAAAAATTTAAAATCAGGTCAATCTGTTTTTTTCCTTATGAACATATTTTGCTTCCAAGCAGTCAGACCTTCTCGTATTTTTACCTTTACCTTTAGCCTTGAGGAATAGTTTTCTATTTTATTCATTTATCTATTTTTGTTAGTGACTTGTGAAACATTCAAGTATTAAAATAACATTTAACTTAAGGCATGAACCAGTGAGAAACAAGTGCAGATGATGACAGATGATCAGGCCAGATGTATGATGATGAGATGAAAGTCACCGCTGACACTGAATGCTGATTGGTTGGAACGGACAAGAGGGGGAATGAGGTCGCTGCTGAGGCTATTACAAAAATAATTTTGAATTTGTATCTTGTATTTGTGATCTGCTGTAGTGATATTTTATTATACCAATGCAAGTTTCCGACATTGCTTTTTGAATAGAATGTTTGAATTTTCTCTAATGAATCAGCAGTGTACAGGTTCCCATTATGAATGGACTTATGGAACAATGGAAAAAGTTTAACTTACTTTACTCATATTTTAGCTGACACATTATAAGAGTACTACAGTGTAACTGTAAATAAGATTACGTTTATTTACACCATTAAAAGGGTTCTCAAATATGAGCCATCTTGCAGCACAATTATGATACAATAGTCCCTTTCAAAAGCTACACTCGATGCTGCGAGAAAACACTATGGGAGCATCTCTTTGTTTGACGGTTGTGAAGCCTGTGTATATCAAAAACGCCAAATAATGAAAGGAAAAGAAAAAAATAACAGCATTAACTCACCGATATGGTGGAGCTGGTTAAGAGATGTGTGCCTCCGAGTGCTAGATCTCTTTCAATTCAATTCAATTCAATTCAATTTTATTTATATAGCGCTTTTAACAATTGACATTGTCGCAAAGCAGCTTTACACAATAAAAAGAAGTAAGTTTTTATGCAATGTGTATGAATCAAAATGATAAGATTGTCCCTGATTGTCCCTGATGAGCAAGCCGAGGGCGACGGTGGCAAGGAAAAACTCCCTGAGATGGTAATAGGAAGAAACCTTGAGAGGAACCAGACTCAACAGGGAACCCATCCTCATCTGGGTGATAACGGATAGCAGGGATCGATCAGCATAATAATGTGTACTGGAAGTTCAGTATAACAGGAGGTGTTAAAAGTAAAAGGAGTCCAGTTTGTTCCCGGAGGCTCAGGTAGACTGTAGGAGATTCCAGTCCTGAGCTATCAACAACTGAAGTCACAGGTCCCAGAGCATCAATCGATGATAGGACAGTCTCATGGAAACCATCCCCAGCCACAAAGCGCATCCAGGCAGACCACACGGGGCATCCATGTGACGGGATCTCCAACCAGAAGCAGGACTCCAGGACGGGTTAGACGGCTTCAGAGGGCAGAGGGGTCTGGATCACTGGCAACTCAGGAGCGAACATGTATAGCTCGACAGAGAGACAGAGAGAGGGAAAGGAGAGAGGGAGAGAGAGAGCAGAAAAGGAGAGAACAGAAAATAAGGAGAGATGGCAGTTAGGTATGGTCACAGTCAACATGTATAAGGTGAATGTATATTAGTGCAAAGTGCAAGCAGGGACTCCGGCAGGACTAACTATAACAGCATAACTAAAAGGGAGAGCCAGAAGGAAACACAAACATGAGGGCTCCCTGAGATGTAAAGCAACCAATCACCTCACCGTCAACAAACCTGAGTGAACAATGAGAGTGGGGAGGACAGCATCTAAACATACCAGTTCACCAGAATACTCTACGTCCATGAGTCCCCCAGATCTGCTCCTTTACCTAAGGTTAATCTATTTACAAAAATGCTTGGCTAAATAAATAAGTTTTTAGCCTAGACTTAAACACTGAGACTGTGTCTGAGTCCCGAACATTAACAGGAAGACTATTCCATAACTTTGGGGCTTTGTAAGAAAAAGCTCTGCCCCCTGCTGTAGTTTTAATAATACGTGGTACTGACAGGCAGCCTGCATCCTTTGATCGAAGTAGGCGTGGCGGATCGTAAGACACTAACAGTTCACTCAAATACTGTGGCGCGAGACCATTTAGTGCTTTAAATGTCAAAAGTAGTATCTTGAAATCGATGCGAAATTTCACAGGGAGCCAATGCAGTGTAGATAAGATAGGGGTGATGTGCTCGTATCTTCTGGTTCTAGTGAGGACTCTCGCTGCTGCATTCTGAACTAACTGAAGCTTGTTTATACACCTAGTTGAACAACCAGACAGTAAGGCGTTACAATAGTCCAACCTAGAGGTGATAAAAGCATGAACTAGTTTTTCTGCATCATTTAGTGACAATATGTTTCTTATCTTGGCAATATTTCTAAGGTGAAAGAAAGCTATCCTGGTGATATTATCTACATGAGCTTCAAACGAAAGGCTGGAATCTATAATCACACCGAGGTCTTTAACTGTTGCACTTGATGGAACAGAAAGGCCATCTAAAGTTACAGTCTGATCAGAAAGCTTACTTCTAGTGGTCCTATGACTAGAACTTCTGTCTTATCAGGATTAAGCAGAAGAAAATTAATTAACATCCAATCTCGTATGTCCTGCACACACTGCTCAATTTTAGCAAACTGGTTTTTCTCATCTGGTTTTGCTGAGACATATAATTGTGTGTCATCAGCATAACAATGAAAACTAATACCATGTTTACGAATTATGTTGCCCAGAGGAAGCATGTAAAGGGAAAAAAGCAGTGAGCCTAAAACTGAGCCCTGTGGAACACCAAACTCCACTTGAGAACATGAGGAATGGTCACCATCTAAATCTACAAACTGATAACGATCAGTCAAGTAGGATCTGAGCCACAAGAGGGCAGTTCCCTTAATTCCAACTACCTTTTCTAATCTGTGAAGGAGAATATGATCAATGGTGTCAAAAGCTGCACTGAGGTCCAGTAACACAAGTATAGTGACGCAACCCTGATCAGAGGCCCATAGGAGGTCGTTTACTACTTTAACAAGTGCTGTCTCTGTGCTGTGATGAGGCCTAAATCCTGACTGATACAGTTCATTTATGCTATTTCTGTGTAGATGTGAACATAGCTGCTGTGATACTACCTTTTCCAAAATCTTGGAGATAAACGGAAGGTTTGATATCGGCCTGTAATTAGAAAGCAGACAGGGGTCAAGGTCAGGTTTCTTGATTAGCGGTTTAATAACGGCTAATTTAAAGGATTTGGGGACATACCCACTACTGAGTGAACAGTTAATTACTTTCAACAGGGGTTCTATTATTGCTGGTACTATCTGCTTGAGAAAATGTGTCGGTATAGGATCTAATATACAGGTTGACGATTTTGAAGAAGAGATGAGTGAAATTAGTTCCCTCGCTTCAAGGGGAGTAAAGTGTTCTAAGTTCTGATGTGATGTGGTTAGATCATCTGAATTATTTAAATTGTCTGGTTTCAGAGGGCGATGTCCACGAATTTTGTTTTGAGTGCTTGGGGGAAGAACACGCTCGCCTCAGGCTTCAGGGAGACTGTGAGTATTGCGATTTTCTCCCTATTAAGGTGCTTCGCGCGCGACTTGCTTTCTTTAAAGAGAAACCGCGAGCCGCAGCGCATTCCTGGGGCTCGCGTGTTGATCTGGCAGACATGCACGAGACAGAATTCCCCCTTTCTCTCATGATCTCTCCGGATCAGAAAGTTTTAGCTTCTGCTTCTCAAGCATGCTTCGGTGCTTCTTGTGAAGGAGCGGAAGAGTCTTCTTCTTCCTCTCTTGCTTCTATGGAAGTAGCCTCCTCACAACACTCCTCCAGTGTTGACAGAGCATTCGAGGAATTATTGGAAGTTATTGGAACGCGTGCGGTCGAGTGTTTACATATCGACTGGCCGCAGAAGCGAGATTCCCCCAAGCACTCGAAATTAGACGACAGGTTTCTGTTGGGTGGCCGGGGGGAGGAGCTTCAACGTCTCTCTCTCCCCTTCTTTGGTGCATGACCTCTATGACAAGTTAACTTTTTCATGGAGCAAGCCGTACTCATCGCGTGTTTTTGTGCCATTGTCTTCGACTTATTCGAATATCGTTGATGCGAAAGCGCACGGTTATATCATGATGTCCCAGATAGAAGAGACGCTTGAGGGCTATCTCTCTCCTGGGACATCATCCCCCCTGAAAAAGCCTACACTCCTCTCCAAGCCATGTAGATTGACATCTGCTTTGGTGGGGAAAGCTTTTCAGGCAGCGGGTCAGGCTGGTGCTTCACTGCACACCATGGCGGTTTTGCAGGTCTACCAGGTTGACCTGCTGAAGGACCTGAGCACCGTCGGGCTATTGATGAGAGGGCGTTTGCAGAGCTGCGTCACACCAAAGAGCCTCACGGGCATCATTGATAGAGATCGTGCTGTCCTCTTTGATGCCCCCGTCTTGACTTCTCGTGTGCCCAGGGCCATGGGGGTGTCTCCACCAGGGGAGGGGCGCCTGGATTTCCTTCACAGAATAGGGTCTTCTCCCTGGCACTCCCAGGAGGCCGCCACCACTGGTGTTTCGGGGAGCATCGGTCTCCAATGAATTGCGTGTTCGGTCATCTCCTGCCACACTTCAGAATACCGAACATCTAACACCCTTCCATCCAGCTAAAGTGTCAAAACAAAGGACTTTGGGCCCCATTTTAGGTCCGTCTTGTCATCACAAGATGCTAACGACAGATACTTCCCTCACGGGCTGGGGTGCGGTCTTGGATGTCATCTTCTCGAATGGCACACCAATTGCCTCGAAATGATGGCTCTGTTTCTGGCCCTGAAACACTTCCTCTAGCAGTTGAGTGGCTACCATGTCCTAGTGCGGGTGGACACTGCGGTAGTCTTGTACATAAATCGCCAGCATGGACTGCGCTCGCACTGCTTGAACAAGCTAGCACACCACGTTCTGCTTTGGGCAGATTTACATTCCAGGCCATATGAATGTAGGAGCGGACTTGCTATCCAGACAAGCTGTGACACGTGCGAAATGCTTCGGGCAGTGGTGGCTCAGTGTGTTAAGGCTCTGAGTTACTGATCGGAAGATTGGCGGTTCGAGCCCCAGCTCCGACAGGTTGCTGCTGTTGGGCCCTTGAGCAAGGGTTTTAACCCTGTCTGCTCCATGGGCGCCGTAAAAATGGCTGACCCCGGCCTACTAACAAGAAGCTGGGATATGCGAAGAATAAAGAATTTCACTGCGCAGTAATGTATGTGTGACCAATAAAGGCTGACTTATACTTATGGAAACTCCACCCTGAAGTAGTCAGTCAAATATGGGAAAGTTTTTATGTTGCAGAGGTGGACCTTTTCGCCTCGCAAGAGGCAGCACAATGTCCCGTTTACTACTGTCTGACTTCTCCAGCTCCCCTGGGTCTGGACGCGATGGCCCACACGTGGCCCAGATCTAGGTCTTTATGCATTTCCACCGATAGTTCTGCTCCCAGGAGTCCTGGCGAGGGTCCGTCAACAGGGTTTGCGCCCCATTGATAGTGCCCCATTGGGCGACCAGAGCGTGGTTCGCTGATGTAATATCTCCTCGACGGCTCACCCTGGGTGATTCCGGTGAGGAGGGATCTTCTGTCCAACAATATTTCATCCCCGGCCCGAGTTCTGGAACCTTCATGTCTGGCCCCTGAAGGGGACCAACTAAGAGATGTTGGTCTTCCAGCCAGTGTAATTCAAACCATTTGAAGTACCAGGGCTCCCTCCACTAGAATTATGCCCTCAAATGGAGTGTATTTAAAAGTTGGTGCATGGCAAGACATGTAGAACCAGTCAACTGCCAGATTGTTTTACTGCTGGAGTTTCTGCAAGAAACTTATACCCTTATACCCGAGTACTCTCAGAACATACGTAGCCACTATTTCGGCTTGTCATGCTCTGACCGATGGGGTTTCTGTGGGAAAGCACCATTTAGTTGCCCATTTTATTAGTGTAGCTAAACGGTTGAGGCCGCCCACTAGAGCGATGTTCCCTTCATAGGACTTAGCTATTGTGCTCGAAGGACTAGCTGACACCCCTTTTGAACCACTAGAGTCAGTGCCTGTCAGGCTTCTGTCTCTTAAGATGGTTTTTCTTATGGCTATTACTTCTTTGAAGAGGATTGGGGATCTGCAGGCTCTGTCAGTCTCCCCATCCTGCCTAGACTTTGCTCCTGGGCTAGTCAAATCTATTCTGCATCCTCACTCGAACTATCTTCCGAAGGTTCCATTCTCAACCATGTTCCCAGTCGTTCTCGAAGCCTTCTGTCCTCCGCCTTTCACAGCTCCGGAGCAGGAAAGACTTCACTTACTAAGTCAAAGCAGCTTTTCATTTGCCATGGGGGTCGCAACCAGGGGGCGGCCGCCACTAGACAGACACTGTTACACTGGGTGAGAGATGCTATTGCCCTAGCCTATGAGGTGCGTGGTCACACTTCGCCTCTCGGAATCAGGGCTCATTCGACCAGGGGGATCGCCTCATCAATTGCTCTGGCAAGAGGCGTGCCCCTGCAGCAGGTGTGTGATGCGGCAGGCTAGTCCTCACACGTTTGTGAGATTTTATAGTCTGGATGTCAATGCTACTTCGGGCTCGTGGATCCTCGATTCAGCATCCCAGAGCTAGGCCTGAGACCTTCTTGGCTATTATGCGCACACGCTACACAACCTGGGGGTCCAGACACTTGCAGTGTGGCGACGTTGGTATTCTCGTTCCCATAGCATCGAGTGTAGCTTTTGAAAGGGAACGTCTCAGGTTACTTAGCTGTAACCCTGTTCCCTGATAAAGCGGGAATGAGATGCTGCACTTCAATGCCGCACTGTGGGTGTGCCTGGACGTCCATCAGACAAAATTGACCTGAGGATGTTTCCGGTTCACTCCTATTCATAACCTGAAGGTGCACCTTATTCGGTGACGTCACCTGACTGAGGTTATAAGCCGAAGTATTTGCCGTTTTTTTATATACACAGGCTTCACAACCGGAGAACAAAGAGATGTTCCCATAGCATTTTCACGCAGCATCTCGGTCCCGCTTTATCAGGGAAAAGGGTTACAGCTAAGTAACCTGAGACGTTTACCTTATATTGTAAAAAGTTACTACAATTGTTTTAAATATAAATTGTTATATACTATAATGCATTTGAATCATTTAATGGCATTTTCTTTTAGTAAAATCTGTTTTAACGTCTAAGCTTCATAACACGCAGGTAACATAAATAAATAAATAAATAAATAAATGCTCATTCTGTTGTGGCATAGTTTTGTATGTAACAGTGAAAAAGTTTCCTATTACAAGCAAATCATCAGGGAAGAGAAGTTTACACTTACATGGCAAGCTGACTATTTTGCTCATTATTAAAGAAGAGGTCATATATGGTTCTCAAAATGTATATTACATGTGTAATAATGTATGTTAAAATAGAGAGAAAGAATAAAATAAAGTCATTATATCAAATGCACTGTGTTGTTGATATAATTGAACACAGACAAGGCTGATCTTGTGTACACTCCCATCTTTGGCAGATGCTAATGAATATTAATGGGTATGCAAATACAGAGTCAAAACAAACCAGATGTCAGAAACCCAAACAATTGAAATTTTTTCTTGTCAGGTCCCATAAATGATTTGCGTCTTTTTCTGCGGGTTGGCCATGTGTCCGCCATAATTACAATAAGGAGTTCACGCGATCCTAATTAGCATACTAAAAGTACAGGCTGCACAAAACAGTTTTCAAATCTAATTTTTCTTAGGTAAATATGCAAGGACAAGACAATAATGATGTAATTCTTATTAAGAAAATATTCTTCTTATTTATTGTGTACTTGTCTGAATTCAAGAAGGAATAAAAAAAAAAAAGATAAATAACCTGAGGCTGGTGAGAAAACTATAGCCGTATATCGGTACTATAACGTTACACAATAACAGGAACTTTTGTTGAAAAGTTGAATGGATAGTAATTATAACTGAATAAAAAGTAAAATGCCATTCATTAATAAATTATTAAAAATGTAATCAATGGCAAACATCTACCTTAGATAAAGAAATGTGATGATGTCGGAAAATAATCTGTAGAAAATAGTTTGTAAAAAAAGGTAAATTCATTTAGTTATATCAGGCCATATCACTTTACCGTTTTGGTCATTGCTTTCCTATAATAGCAAATGTGTTTTATTTATCAGTATATGATTAAGATTAAAAAGTAGGGCACAGCCATTCATAGAGTAGTACTGTAGCAGAATTAAATAACATGTCACCCACAATAACACAAGCAAGATTTCTTTAATGCAGTTACTATCTTGTACTCAATAATAACTTTTATGTGTATGCATAAAGTTATTTTTGAGTATAATTGCGTATATACATTGTTATATCATCGTGTAGACTTTGTAAAGTGCATTTTCAGATCACTGTGGAAAAGCAGTTCATACAGTAAAAGGCTTTGATACTTATCACACTCTAAAGGTCAGTGCATACAATTGTAGCTACTAATTCACTTCCTGCACCAATTCATAAAAATGTCTAGTTTACCCACTTTGACAAGGTATAGATAAGGGATAATGGCACATGCAGCAGTGGAAAAACAAAGATTAAAGCAGTCTAAACAGCAAAATAGTTCTGGTTCTGAAAACACCAACAGCTGTCCGAATACAGAAATGATAAATGTTGGCAAGTAGACAACAAATAGCACGATGAAGCTGATAAAGATGGTTTGAAGAGCTTTTTTCTTTTGTGGATGGATAGTTCTCTTTCCTGTTGGATCTGGTTTTCTTAAGGTAAAAATTATGGAAATGTTACAGAAAACGATAACTGGTAGTGCCACGATTAAAGGAATGATGAAAAAAGGAGTAGGCAACCATGTTATAGTGGCATCAATTAATCCACAACCTACCAGAATGAAACAGATTGTTATTATCATTGCCTTTGCTACTACACTGAGCTTCTTGGTTTTGTAGACTATGGGATGGCACACAGCAACATAACGATACCAGCAAATGAAAGCCGCAATCAAAGGTTTGCTATTTACGTTTATCCTGCAGATAAAGAGAAAAAATATTTGCAATTCCATAACATGCCATTGCATGAAGTTACATAGACAGAATGGAATCTGAGCTAGGAAAGTCAGATTGAAAACAGACAGGCTGAGGATGATGATGGCAATAGGGCTTTTTTGCTCCTGCCCCTGGAGTATGTTCTGTACAACCCACAGGTTGGCTGGAAATCCAAAGAGGAAACAGACAACTGATATTGCTGAGAAGATGACGAATGTAGTGTGGTAATCTGTGCACCAGTTGTAGTAGTTCCAGTCCATTGCCTGAGTGCTGTTTGGAGATGATGATGATGATGATGATGATGAATTTTCATTTAAGAAGCCCATTTTAGCTGCCATTTCTGAAATCTACTTCGTTATCTTTAAGTGACAAAGAAATCTGCAGAAAGCACACAGTCGTACATCAATTTTACTTCATTTACAAACTAGTAAAAACTAAATCAGAAAAATACAGTCAGCTGTTCTTGCTACGTTCACAAGTTTTTTAAAAGCATTTCTTGTTTAAATCATGTCCATATTTTGAATATGCAAAGTTTTAGGATGGTCATTAAATACAAAGAACGGACCTTTTAGCAGGAGTTGTTCCAGTTGGAAACTGGTGGTTTGTTAATTCCCTCCCTGTTTTTATTTCCTTTAAATTAAAAGGTGTGGCTTGGTGGTTGAGGATGTCATACTTCAACTATTACAGTAAGTTCCCCCACATACAAATGAGTTCCTTTCCAAGTCCAATTTATTCATAAGTCCAACAGGCATTGTCTAGGTACTAGGATACTAACATATTCTGGTTGAATGATTCATGTTAAAGGAACGCGCAATGTAAGCAATCTCTTTATTTTTCTTCATTCTCTCAATGATTTTCACTTTTGTCTGCATTGTTATTATTTGGCGCAGTACCAGGACCAGCTTAACTGGCACTGCTTTTATTCTTGCTTCCCGACTTCCTGGGCTTGTACACTACATGCATGTGACAAGTTTTTTTTTTTTTTTTTGTTACAACGAATACCCTTCCTGATGCAAGTCTCACACTTTACTCGGGCTTGGGAACTGCATTGCATCCAGTGGTTGGGAATCGAACCGTGGCCTTCTTCAGGGTAGACGAGTGACCTAACACTGAGCCACCAATGCCATCTTGTTAGGTTGAATATTAAGGCTTACAGACACATTCCAAGTAACATATGCTGCAAATACGAGTCATTGTCTATGACGTATGTTTGTAAAGCAAATTAGTTCGATTAGGGATCATTCTAGTGTTCTTTCCAATGCAAATATTGTTGTTGCGTCAGTTTGACACGGCTGTAAAAATACATCTTCAAATGATATTCAAATGATATTCAAATCAGCATTGCATGACCTAAATGGTGAACTTTACCCCACTGGATATCATTGAAATATTTTTTTTTCGTGCATTATAGGACAAGCAGGGAGACAAAAAAACAAAACAAACATTTTTGGTGTTCCTTATTTTTTTATATAGTTATATAAACTTTTATAAGTTAATAAGATAAAAAAAAAAAAAACATGAATCAGCTTGTCAGTAGCAGAAAATGCGAACTAAACACCATTTGTTCAGAAATCATCACATAAACAATACAATTGTGCAAACAATACATTTCTTTTGTTAGATAAACCCCATATTTTATTATTGGAGTTACATTATATAGAAGACATTCAAGTGTGCAGTATGTAAATGAGCCATAAGAACATTGACACAAACCTTGCAGTTGATGCTACTTGGATTCGAGATTAGATTTGAGAATTCAACAAGGCTGAGAGGAAGTATTAAATTCAATGACATGACATTTTTATTAAGTTATATTTAAAATGAATAACAGGGTTAGTCACAGCACTACTTTCTCCTTTACCTTATTCTTATGCAGTCTAACTAAACCCTGGTTGTTAATTATTTCTTTACACTCCAACACACATATTACTCATAACTCATTATCTAATCGATCAAGAATGATTCATCTATAATTTCACAGTACATTATATCTACAAATATATTTATTATACTATATTGATCAACTTTAACATACCTATAGCTATACTAGTACATTACTTAACTAATATCATCTTACAGTAAGTGTCATACTTTATATGTATATCATTTTACATACGTATATATTGTGCTCGATAAGTGTGTCTGCGACACATCTAAATATAAATCTAAACATTTCTACAGCTAGGCCTGGATGACCTCAGTCTGTCAATGCATCATTTATTGCAAAAATGAATTTAAAAACGAAAGTGGAATGTGACCCATTATACTTGGTGTTCTTTATCTGTTACACCAGTTCCTAAAGGTGTCCAGCTTTCCAACATTGAAAAGATATAGAACAGGCATAAGAACACAACCGACGGTGATAAAACCAAACCCAAATGCAGATAAAAAACAATAGCGTGCAATATGTGTTAGTGGAAAAAGACTTCCGAATGAGAAAATGATCGTTGGTGGTAAATAAACGACACATGTCATGATGAAGCTGTTAAAGATGGTGTGTAGCGCTTGTTTCTTCTGTGGATGGATGTTGTTGTTTCCTGTTGGATCTGGTTTCCTTAAGGCTAGAAATATGGAAATGTCACAGAAGGTAATAACCGGTAGTGCCACGACCAAAGGAATAGCCACGAAAGGAGTTGTATTCAACCATGTAACAATGCACATAAGCAGCCCACCAGCTGCCATAAGAAAACAGGTTGTTATAGCGAGTGCCTTCTTAACTATAACAAGTTTCTTACTGATTTTGTAGACTATGGGGTGAACCACTGCAATGTAACAGTCCAAGCAAATGCAGGCCATAAACAGAGGTCTACCAATGAGACAAATGCTGTAAATAAAGACAAGCATATATTGTAGCTCCACAATATGCCATAGAAATAAATTACATACGCTGAAGGGGATCTGAATTGTGAAAGCTAGATCGATAACAGTCAGGCAGAGCATGAAGGTGTCACTGGTGGATCTTTGTTTTTTCCTCTGGAATAGCTCGTGTAGGACCCACAGACTGGCTGGTAATCCCAAGAGGAAACAGAACACAGATATTGCTGAGAAGGTTATTTTGGTAGTTTGGTAATCCATGCACCAGTTGTAGAAATCCAAGTCCATTACCTGAGTGCTGTTTGAAGATGATGATGTTGATGGTGCTTTTTTATTTGCAGAGCTCATTTCTGCAAATCATGGATTTCACAACAAATTAAGTTTCTCTTGTTGCGTTCAATAACAGAATTACAAGCAAAGTGATTGAGTCTAAATCATCTGGATTAAATTAGGTTCTCGTTTTGCATCCACAAAGCCATAGGATTTTCTGCTGGCATTTCGGCAATGCTTTTGTCTAGATGCCTAGATGTCTTCTAATGTTCATGTTTAAATCATGCTCACGTTTTTAATGGAAAATTTACAGAGAGAGCCTGGGCGTTTCTGCACTAGTTCATGGGACAAAATTTACAACTTTTGAACATAACCACTGTGTCAATAATGAGGCAGGTTGAGGGAAGAACGAAACTTACGGTAATAATAATAAAAACAGATTTGACGAACTAGACAATTTGCATCCTACTTTGACTGCCATTTAATACTGAAAAAATTGATGGATTGTCATTGTCACATTGTCACATCTACAGTACAGTCGTGGCCAAAAGTTTTGAGAATTACATAAATATTGGAAATTGGAAAAGTTGCTGCTTACGTTTTTATAATAGCAATTTGCATAAACTCCAGAATGTTATGAAGAGTGATCAGATGAATTGCATAGTCCTTCTTTGCCATGAAAATTAACCTGAAAAAAACTTTCCACTGCATTTCATTGCTGTCATTAAAGGACCTGCTGAGATCATTTCAGTAATCGTCTTGTTAACTCAGGTGAGAATGTTGACAAGCACAAGGCTGGAGATCATTATGTCAGGCTGATTGGGTTAGAATGGCAGACTTGACATGTTAAAAGGAGGGTGATGCTTGAAATCATTGTTCTGTCATTGTTAACCATGGTGACCTGCAAAGAAACGCGTGCAACCATCATTGCTTTGCATAAAAATGGCTTCACAGGCAAGGATATTGTGGCTACTAAGATTGCACATAAATCAACAATTTATAGGATCATCAAGAACTTCAAGGAAAGTGGAAGATGGCCTGGTGTCAAGAAGGGCAGCAAAGAAGCCACTTCTCTCCCAAAAAAAACATCAGGGACAGATTGATCTTCTGCAAAAAGTATGGGGCAAAGTCATATTCTCAGATGAAGCTTCTTTATTCACAGCCATGAATAAAGAATGGTACCAAAACACACTCCAACAGCAACTTCTCCCAACAATCCAACAACAGTTTGGTGAAGAACAATCCATTTTCCAGCACGATGGAGCACCGTGCCATAAGGCAAAAGTGATAACTAAGTGACTCTGGGACCAAAACGTTGAAATTTTGGGTCCATGGCCTGGAAACTGCCCAGATCTTAATCCCATTGAGAACTTGTGGTCAATCCTCAAGAGGAAACAAAAACCCACTTAATTCTGTCAAACTCCAAGAAGTGATTATGAAAGAATGGGTTGCTATCAGTCAGGATTTGGCCCAGAAGGTGATTGAGAGCAGCCCAGTCGAATTGCAGAGGTCCTGAAAAAGAAGGGCCAACACTGCAAATACTGACTCTTTGCATAAATGTCATAAAAACCTTTGAAACGTATGAAGTGCTTGTAATTATATTTCAGTACATCACAGAAACAACTGAAACAAAGATCTAAAAGCAGTTTAGCAGCAAACTTTGTGAAAACTAATATTTGTGTCATTCTCAAAACTTTTGGCCACGACTGTACAGTGTAATTAGAAAAAAACTTGAGATATTTGTTGAAGGGTTTCTAACTCAGTTCCATTACTTTTCAATATTCTTAGTTGTTTTCTTTGATTTTTGCCGACCAATAATTTGACTCTTGTGAAATGGTGACCATTTTATTTTTTGGCCAGGAATTGTATTAGCGCATTAATATAAACGATGCAGCTGAAGCTGTAATACCATGAATACCTTGGCGATTGATCTGCTAGCTACTGTACACCGCGGATTTTCAGATAGGCAGATCCGTAGTCAACCTTAGGTTTGGTGGAAAGGTGATACCGTTGTAGAGGCAATCAGAGAAGAGGCATCGCACCTGGGTGCGCTCCTATATAGTCCCCCAAGACTCTACACTTGGTGTTCGGACGTTGGTTCAACACCAAGATATGACAGCAAATCTTTGTCTCTTTGGTTAGGGCCAGTGATGAGATAACTTTCATGCACATTGATAGCACAGTGGAAAGTGTAAAGAGATATACAGTATTAAAAAGAAAGAAAAGAGAAAAGAAATGAAAAGAGAAATGAAAATTTATGTTAAAAATATTTTTTAAATTATTGTTCTTGCTGAGTTGCGATTTATTTTGTCAAGTGGTAGCTTTATTTCTGGAATTTGCTCGAAAAGAACACACACAAGAATTCCCGCAGTCTGTGCCTTCTAAGCCTGCTTGGCTCTCATACACTGCACACAAAAGCACACTTTTCTCCTGGAGTTTTTACACTGCATGCCATTCATATCTAACAGATGCTACTCATGCGTGTTAAGATTGAAATATGCAGCAAGGCTGAGAGAAAGCATCAATGACATTTTTTTATTAAGCTTTATTTAAAATGAAGGACAGGGTTTGTCAGGGTTAGTCTCTTGGACCTTATTCTTATGCAGTCTAAGTCAAGCATACTTTATACATTCAAACGCACACTATTTACAGGCCATTATGTTTTTTTTTTTTTTTTTTTTGGATTTTCCCTCGATTTTCTCCCTAATTTAGTCGTGTCCAATTCCTCCCCGTCACTAGGGGGCTCCCACATTAAGGCTACTACTACCACTCAGCAGGGAGGGCCGAAGACTATCACGTGTTTCCTCCGAACCACGTGACGCCAGCCGACCGCATCTTTTCGAACTGCTCGCTCGCGCACCGTTGGGGGCGGCGTAACACACTCGGAGGACAGCGCTATCCGCTCCCTCCGCTGCGCGAGCTCACAGACGCCCCTGACTGGCTGTAGAGCCGTGATTAATGTCGGAGCACTACGTACCTCTCATCCCTCCCCTCTGAGAGAGCTCGGCCAATCAGCTCTCTCTAGACCTCCGGCTGCGAGAGGTTACAGCACCACCCGGGATTCGAACTAGCGATCTCCGGATGATAGGGCGAGCAGGCCATTATGTTTTGAACATTAGACAAAGCTAACATACACATATACATGCTGACAGCTGTTCTCTGAGGACTCGTGACTGCAGTCACTCAATAGTTCAGGACTGAAATTTCCTACAGTCTACCGGAGCCTCCAGAAATGAACTGGACTACATTTAATTTAATTTAAACACATCTCCTGTTATACTGAACTTCCAGTGTCGCACAGTATGATGCAGATCAACATCTGCTATCCGTTTTCACCAAAATGAGGATGGGTTCCCTCTTGAGTCTGGGTTCCTCTCAAGGTTTCTTTCTACTGCCATCTCAGGGAGTGTTTCCTTGCCAATGTCGCCCTCGTCCTTGGCTTGCTCATCAGGGACGATCTTATCATTTTGATTCATACACATTCACATTTGATATTTTAGATAAAGTCCATTCATATAAATATCCATCCAATCTACATTTTAAACACTCTAAAAAATGCTGGGTTAAAAACAACCCAAACTGGGTTGTTTTTAACCCAGCTGCTGGATGAATATTGGACCAACTACTTGCTGGGTTAATTTAACCCAGCAAGATGGGTAAAATATTCAATCCAAATGCTAGGTCATATTTAACTATAATGCTGTTTTAATTCTACTGTACCTCACAAATAGATTATTATTATTTTTATGTTTTACATGTCTATGATTAAAACAGTTTAAACAGTTAAATTAATTTGATATACTGGTCTATTACAAAAAAAAAAAAACGAAGTTTTGCAAACCATACATATATGCAATAAACAACACCCAATTAATTGTACAAATCATAGAAAAAATATTTATATTTATTTTTCAAAAGCACAAGATCAGATAATACAAAACAAGTTCAACAGCGACATCATTACGATACTATTACTGAGAAGCACTAATGCCTGAGAGCAGTGCTGGTCATTATCTCCCAACATCAGGATGTAGGGGTACGGCCTCGACACTTCAGCCTGCTGGAGATATTCCACTCCAACCTTAGAAAGAAAGAAATTAAAGAAAGTAAAAGTTTATGGAAAAATCGAGAGGGTTGGCTAGTATGCACATTTGTAAGAAGATTAGTGTTTTGTAACACCTCAGCTTTTTATATGCTGTTGCTAACACTTAAATGCTAGCGTCATGCTGGCACTACAGTGACCAGTTTAGCTTTCATTCATCACTTCACCACCTTCATACACCCTGCAAGCATTCTACAAAAAAAACTAAAAAGCTCAGACATTTTTGCTGTTTCTTTCATACACAGGTGGGCTTCTTTGGTTTGGCTAGTTAGCAGCCATTGTCAGGTAAACTAGCATGCTATAGCACAGACCAGGCTGAAAGTTTGAGTGTAACAAGGTAACAGTAATAAATGTTACATACAGTGAACAAATTCAGTCATAGGTGAGTGAAAGTGTGTATACAGACCTTATATTTAATGTTTACATTTCCTCTTAAATGCGTGAAGAGGAAGACCAAAAAATAGACACGCAGCTGACACAGCCACTGAATACACCGGTGAAGTTCGGGGGAGGGGCGGTCTGATCTGTGATGTTAGCTGTCACTAGCTAACCCCACTCCAACCCAGCAAGCTGGGTTAAACAAAAAGTACCCAATTCCCTGTAAATAACCCAGAAAAATTACCCAACAGAGACAACCCAGCGTTTGGGTAGTAAAAACAACCCAGCATTTTTTAGTGTGTATATTTTATTTATCTGATTATCTTGCTTAAGTACAGTAAAATGTACAGTGTATCATACATTATATTTCTACAGGCAGGCATAAATTACCTCAATCTTACAATGCATCTCTTATTACAGAAATATTTTAAATTAATTATAAAAAAGTGAAACATTTCCCATTATACTTGGTGTTCTTTATCTGTTACACCAGTTCCTAAAGACATCCAGCTTACCAAAACTGAAAAGATATAGAACAGGCATAATAACACAACTGACTGTGGAAAAACAAAACCCACATGTAGATAAAGAACAAAAGCGTTCAATTTGTGTTAGTGGAAAAAGACTTCCGAATGAGAAAATGATCGTTGGTGGTAAATAAACGACACATGTCATGATGAAGCTGTTAAAGATGGTGTGTAGCGCTTGTTTCTTCTGTGGATGGATGTTGTTGTTTCCTGTTGGATCTGGTTTCCTTAAGGCTAGAAATATGGAAATGTCACAGAAGGTAATAACTGGTAGTGCCACGACCAAAGGAATAGCCAAGAATGGCGTTGTAATCAAATGTATAACAATGCACATAAGCAGCCCACCAGCTGCCATAAGAAAACAGGTTGTTATAGCGAGTGCCTTCTTCACTATAGTAAGTATCTTACTGATTTTGTAGACTATGGGGTGAACCACTGCAATGTAACAGTCCAAGCAAATGCAAGCCATAAACAGAGGTCTACCAATGAGGCAAAAGCTGTAAATAAAGACAAACATATATTGTAGCTCCACAATGTGCCATAGCAATAAATTACATACGCTGAAGGGGATCTGAATTGTGAAAGTTAGATCGATAACAGTCAGGAAGAGCATGAAGATGTCACTGGTGGATCTTTGTTTGTTCCTCTGGAATAGCTCGTGTAGGACCCACAGACTGGCTGGTAATCCCAAGAGGAAACAGAACACAGATATTGCTGAGAATGTTCGCATGGCAGTTTGGTAATCCATGCACCAGTTGTAGAAATCCCAGTCTATTACCTGAGTGCTGTTTGATGATGATGATGATGATGATGATGATGATGATTTTTCACTTGCAGAGCCCATATCTACAAATCACAGAATTGGATTTCACAACAAATCAAGCAAAAAAAGAAAAATAAATCAGAAAGGCCAGCTGGTCGTGCTGTGTTCGGTAACAGAATTAAACGCAAGGTGATTGAGGTTGGTGGTTGGGGTAGAAGTGATAACTCTAGGCATGTTTAAATAATGTTCACATTTTCATTGGAAATCTGGAAGCAAAGGCTGGTCTTTATTGCACTATGCAAAAAAAACAACAACAACAAAAAACAACGTTTTTACATGTATGTCATCACTGTGTAAACTATGTGTCAGGCTGGGTGAAGATAAGTTTTTATAGGTTTATAAAAACAATACTAAAAAAAAAAACAGATTTGGTGAACTAGACAATTTGCATCCTACTTTGACTGGCATTTAATACTGAAAGTTATGATAGATTCTCATTGTCACATTCAACATGTATTTCACATTCACAACATATTTTTAAGATGAAGAAATGTTGATGACTGGTCATGATATTCGAAGAAGGTTATAAATCTGATATTTATCATTAGCTTGAATGGGATTAGTGATTGGGCAGCTACTCATTTCGCGGCTATGGATAATATAAAGTGTTATAATAAAGAGTAATAATAATAATGATATGGAGCAAAAACACATACAGTAAAGACAAACAGGGGATAGCGAGTAAATTATTATTATTATTATTATTTTTTTTTTTTTTTCATTTTAAAATTACGACTTTAAACCTGATTTTTCACTGAAGACCTGGATATGGATAAGAGTTAGGAAATCACTCGGGCAGCAAGTCTTCATAGCATTCTGTATATAATTCTTTTAATTATTTTTTCTTTTGGTGCTATTGTTCATGGTTCTACAATTGCAAGATTGACAGATGATCATTTCAGAAGGAAAATAAAGTCCAGTGCAACGGCAATTGTTTACTCAATGCAAAACTTTCTCTGGCCATTTGCCAGCTTATTCACTGTACAAACATAAAATGCTGCATGATCACTTGTTACTTTTATACTGTTAATCCATTTAACCCCTTATTTTGTGAGAGGCCAAGTAGCATGCTAAAGCGTTTACTCATGGGCTTTCTAATAAATTAATCATACTTCTATTTTGTGTAACCATGATGAGGTTCATTGCTTCATTCATGTAAAATATTCCAGCCCACAACACATCTTTGCATTGTTGAGTAACTAAAGTACCCAAAGGTAAACTCATAAAACATAGGGAGAACATGCACATCCCCTGCAACAAAGTGTGGAGGCAAGATTGAAACTTCTGATTTTGGAAGTGTGTGGCAAGTGTGCTAAATACTGAGTCTCTTTTTTTTTTTTTTTTTTTTTTAAGAGATTTTTTTTTATTTAAAAATTTTTTAAAATGATTTTATTAAAAAAATTTTTTTTTTAATAAGTTAGTTGTTCAATAATTTATAAATTTTTCTTAGATTAGAAAGTAAAATTACCTAAATTACCTCCCTCAACTACAAATCCAAATGAGGAAACTCTATTAGACCTATTAGACTCTTTATTGTGACACACTTACAACATATCTGCATTATAGGTATGCTTCACTGCACTGTCAAATGAAACGAAACGCATTTGCTATGGCACTTTTTTAGTGTTTCTCTTTACACCCCCAGGAAAAGGCTGACAAAGACTATATCCTCTGTCCTCAACGGCTCATTTCATCACCAATATTCACTGATGACGTTTCTTAAATTTGTACAATATTTAATTTGCATCAGTTAAGACGAACGTGGAGGCAAATAGGTTAAATATTAAGACCAAATGCTATGTTCATAGTAATACATGGTAGAAACATGAGTCATTGGCTCTGCATGTAAAGCAAATCATTTAAGCTCATCCATCTTTCCAAGTTTTTTGCTAATGCAAATCACATGACTGGTTTAATTTAGCTCCAATCAGTAAAAACACCTGGACTCACATGTGACACGTTTCACTATTCAACTCTCTTGCCATAAACACACAGGAAGCAGTCATGAACATCTGAAATAATCACAGTCATAAACATCACATTCAGAAACATGCCTCATTTGCTCACAGCACTCATTATTCTCCTAACAATTAGCAAGTCATATACTGTGCACTGCTTCCTAATTACCATTACAGGTTCAAATGAGTTATTCAAGGAGTCCCTGGGGAGGGGTTGGAGAGGTTATGGGGACCGGTGCCAGACAGTACCCAAATAGCTGCAGTTGTTTGTTTTTGTTTTCCAAGCACTTTTCACAGATTCTGATGTGATGAGAAGCAAACTGCAGCTGATAATGGACCGCAAAATGACGAATCCCTATGAGATTACTCTTTTCTGACAGCTGAGATTCTGTTTAGCTGACTGTTCCAATTCAGTAGGCTGAAAACTTCACTGCGTGTTTAAAAATGTACGTGTATTATAGATTGAAGTAGTAAAAAACAGTTCAGTGTGCATTATATATTTATGAATATATTTACATTTCTTTATATGTAATTGGGTCAAGGGTACTTATGAATAGACTGATTGCTGCCACCGGCTGAACAAATCCAAGGTAAATATTGTCGAATGGTAAACGTAATTAAAGCATGATATATGGCAATTTGCAACACTCTATATTTAAATGACCACTAGAAAGTTAGCTTTTCAGTGGTCTGGACCAAATAATGTACAAAATGCACTTTTATTTATTTATTTATTTATTTATTTATTTATCTCATCATTTTAGACTGTGTTTTACATTAATATGTTCTGCATGCTTTAGACTACAAGAAAGAACCCAAAATATCACATACTTGACAATAAAACTCTTTCTGATTCTAATATCAGAACCGTCATTTGGAATTTTTACAGAACAATAACTTGTGATTATCTGGAATGTTATGGAAGTGAGTTATTACTCATGTTAAAACAACTATACCAGCAACAGCGTTCCTCAATTCTCCAGAAACAGTTTTTCACAATTGGACCCTCATTATTGATGTTGTCACTGTTTTTCTGTATTACTCTTGTGCTATCAGGAATTGAAAAAATATCTTTTTAAAAAATATTCTAGGCCATCGGACAAATTTTATTGCTGAGTCTAGACCTGAGCAACTGAAGCAACCTCGGATCATAACACTGCCTCCAGAAGCTAGTATAGTGACCACTATCCATGATGGGTGCATCACTTCATGTGCTTCCTGTCTTACCCTGACACACCCATTGCTCTGGAATGGGGTCCATCTTAACTGATCAGACCACATAAAGCCAGCAAACTGAAGGCGTTTGTTCTGATTAGTCTCACTAACAAGTGGTTTACTTGGTCACATACTGTATCTGCTACTTCATGAGTGTCTGATGCAGATACAATTGAAAGGAGGCCCAAGAATTTATAAAGTATAAATTCACACAATTTGTCACATAAAGGATTATAGTTTTAAAATGTGTGGCTTCTCAGAGTGCAAGAGAGAGAGAGAGAGAGAGAGAGAGAGAGAGAGAATAAGAAAGCATTTCAAATACAGAAAAGAGCTTTAACTTTTCAGAGTCTATATTGCTCTAAATTACATCAGTCCACATGACCTTATAGTCTGAGTGAGTTGAAAGAAAGGACAATTGTAACACATATAATATGAAAGAGAAAATGATTAAAAAAATCATTTTTGACTGTAGCTGTCTGAAACAACACCTTCAACAATTTCTTTGGACATAATGACAATAATAAAAAATTAAAACACCTACTGTAATACAATACAACATCAAAGAAAATTGCATCTAAGGGTGATATATCATAAGAAAAATCCCACAGCTATAATTAAAATATACACATAGGTCAAAAACTGAAATAAAAACTCAAGTTTTAATACAACAAAAAAAACAAAACAACAACAATAACAAGCCACATTTGGTCCATATTGGCATGATACTGTAGCATCACACTGTTGCTGCAGTTTTGTCAGCTGCACATCCATTATGCAAATCTCCTATTTCACCACTTACCAAAGGCTCTGTATCCAATTGAGATCTGGTGAGTGCGCAGGTCATTTGAAATACCAGTTTGAGATGGTTTTACAGTACCTTCATGACATTGTGCATGATACTGTGGTCATTTAGGGATAAACATGGTCTGCCACAATAGGTTGATAGTGTCATTTACATGATGCTCAGTTTGTTTCTAACCCTGTCAGGTGTGTTGAGTGATAAAAGAGTATCAGAGAGAATGAAAGGAAAGGTGTACAAGACAGTGGTGAGACTAGTGATGCTCTACGGCTTAGAGACAGCGGCACTGAAGAAAAGACAAGCGGCAGAGTTAGAGGTAGCAGAGATGACGGTTCTTATCCATCCTTGTCACTCTTTTGGAGAGTACTTTTTGCGAATGATAAGGATGGATAGGATAAAGAATGAATTCATTAGAGGGTCAACCCCTGTTAGATGCTTTGGAGATAAAGTCAGAGAGGCCAGATTAAGGTGGTTTGGACATGTTCAGAGAAGAGATTGTGAGCATATTGGTAGAAGGATGCTGAGGTTGGAACTGCCAGTCAGGAAGTCTAAAAGAAGACCAAAGAGAAGATTTGTGGATGCAGAGAGTGATGAAATACAGTTAGTTGGGGTGAGAGAAGAGGATGCGGAGGATAGGGTTAGATGGAGGCAGATGATTTGCTGTGATTACTCCTGAAAGGGAACAGCTAAAAGACAAAGAAGAAGAAGAAGCTAAATTCTGACTCTACTATCTGAATGAGAGAAATTAAGACTCATGAGATCAGGCAATTTTTTTTAGTTGACTGAGTTTGATGGAGCCAGTGTGAACAGTAGCCTCAGATTCAGAGTTGCATGTGGCGTGGTCGTCTGCTGCTGTTGCGTTTTTAGAAATCTTACATACCTCAAATTTAACAAGTTGCAATTTAAGTTGCTTAGCAGCTCAAAATGGAATCTGACCATTTACCTCTGAGCACTGGCATCACCAAGGCCAAAAACGTTTTTTTGAGACAAAAATGAAAAGTTTTACAGTATGTAACAAAAGTTTTATTATTTACCTATGAAAACAAATAGACCATTGATTCAAATTAAAAAAAATTGCAAAGTAATTGTTCATACATTGTACCTCAGGTTTTAACAAAAAACTTTATATGTTGTTAAAGTCATAGCTCTATTCCTGACCTAAATAAACAAAATTATATATAATATATTCACATACTGGTGGTTTAGTACAGAAGAGTGCTTGGGCCAGCATAAACATTTTACTTTTTGTTTTCAGAATACTGCCTTTTTACCCCTCAGATAAAACCTTTTGAGATAAAAGTCAGAATTTTGGGGAGATATCTCGGTTACTGTGCTGTACTTATGCTGTGTGAAAACGCTAGGGGAACATCACCTTGTTCAACCGGCTGTGAAGCATATGTGAATCAAACACAAATTTTGGCTTATATAACCTCGGTCAGGTGACGTCATCTGATGAGGTGCATCTGCAGGTTTAAAATAGGAGTGAATCGGAAACATCCTCAGGTCAATTTTTTTGTCTGAAAGGACGTCCAGTCACGCCAGCAGTGTGGCATTGGAGCGCAGCATCTAGTTCTCACTTTTTCTGGGAACAGGGTCACAGCAAAGTAATCAGAGACGTTCCCTTTCAAAAGCTACACTCGATGCTGCATAAAAATACTGTGGGAATGAGAATACCAACACCGCCACACTGCAAGTATCTGGACCCCCAGGTTGTGTTGCGTGTGTGCACTAAAGCTCTCAGACATAACTTTGGGATGCTGACTCGAGGACCCACGACATCCAAACTATAAAATTGAACAAATGTGTGCAGAGAGGACCAACCTGCCGCAACACACATTTGCTGGAAGGGGACACCTCTTGCCAGCACAATTGATAAGGCAACCCCCCCCCCCCCCCTAGTCGAATGAGCCCTGATTCCTAGAGGCGAAGTATAACCACGCGCTTCGTATCCTAGCGCAATACCCAATAAATAGGACCAATAGCTTTGACTAGGGGCAAAGTCTAGGCAGGATGGGGAGATTGACAAAGGCTGCAGATCCCCAATTCTTTTCAGAGAAGTAATGGCCATAAGAAAAACCATCTTAAAGGTCAGAAGCCTGACAGGCGCTGACCCTAGTGGTTCGAACGGGGTGTCAATCAGACCTTCGAGCACAGTTGCGAAGACCCAAGAAGGGACCGTCGCTCTAGTGGGAGGCCTCATCCGTTTGCTCCACGAATAAAACGGGCAACTAAAGAACCACAAAAACCCCATCAGTCAGAACATGACAAGCCGAAGTAGCGGCTATGTACATTCTGAGTACTAGGGCATAAGCCCGAGGACAACTTTTCTTGCAGAAACTCCAGCACTGAAACAATTCAGCAGTGGACTGGGTCTACATGTCTTGTCATGCACCAACGTTCAAATACACTCCATTTGAGGGCATAAGTTCTTCTTGTGGAGGGAGTCCTAGCACTTAGAATAGTTTCAATTACGCTGACTGGAAGACAAGCATCTCTTAATTGGTCCCCCTCAGGGGCCAGACGTGAAGGTTCCAGAGCTCAGGCCAGGGATGAAATATTGTCCCCTGCACCTGAGACAGAAGATCCCTCCACCTGGAATCACCCACGGTGAGCCGTCGGGGAGAGATATTAGATCCGAGAACCACACCCTGGTCGGCCAACAGGGCGCTATTAATAAGAGGTGCAAACCCTGTTGACGGACCTTCGCCAGGAGTCCCGGGAACAGAGCTATCGGGAAATGCATAAAGACGTAATCTGGGCCATGTATGGGCCATCGCGTCCAGACCTGGGAGCTGGAAGAGTCAGAGAGTAGTAAAGGAAACATTGTGCTGTTTCTTGCAAGGCAAAGATGTCCACCTCTGCTACATAAAATCTCTCCCAGATTTGACTGACTACTTCGGGGTGGGGATTCCAATCCCCGTGTGTCACAGCTTGTCTGGACAGCAAGTCTGCTCCCATATCCATATGCCCTGGAATGGAAATCGCCCTGAGGGACAGGAACTTGTCCTGTACCCAAGGTGGAACCTGGCGTGCTAGCTTTTTCCAGCAGCACGAGCACAGTCCGCCCAGGCGATTTATTTACGAGACTACCGTAGTGTTGTCCACCCGCACTAGGACATGGTAGCCTCTCAACTGCTGGAGGAAGTGTTTCAGGGCCAGAAACAGAGGCAATTGATGTGCCACGCGAGAAGATGACCTCTCCAGATCCCTTGTGCTGGACGGCCATCCAAGACCTCACCCCAGCCCTTTAAAGAAGGGCGCGCGAAACACCTCAATAGGAAGGAGATCACCATGCTCACACTCTCCCTCGAGCCCGAGGAGAGCATGCTCTTCCCCCAAACACTCAAAACAGAAAGTGTGGAGATAGCCATCCGAGAGAGATCTCTCACACGGAGGCACGCATCTCCTCTCAAACTCTACCTATACTCTACTGGTGAGTAATCTAACACTTTTTTTTTTGTATATCTGCTTTGCACAGACACGCAAACACAATGCAGTCCTTGAAGACAAAAAGACCTGAGGATGTTTCCGGTTCACTCCTATTTATAACCTGCAGGTGCACCATATCAAATTCTGAGATAAAAGTTAGAATTCTGAGGAAAGAGGATTCTGGGAGAAAAGTCAGAATTGTCAGAGTCCAGGGAAAAATGTCAGCCTTCTAATATTAAAGTCAGTCCTCAAATATATTTTATGGTGGCCTTAATCCTCTTTAATGCATTAGGGATTTCCACTGCTGCAAAAACACATTAAGCATACATGTGGTGTTTTCTTTTGTATTATTATACTATATGGATCTGTGGATTATTGCGATTTCACTTTCGTTTCCTCTTTTGCTTCCCAGGTATCGTTCTTCCTGTTTATAATTTTTGTGGTGTACACCATGCTGCCATTCTCCATGAGGGACGCCATCATCGCCAGCGTTCTCACCTGCTCGTCTCACACTGTCGTCGTCAGCGTGTGTCTGTCAGCTGTCAGCAAGAGTACAGAGCAGTTGGTGTGGCAGGTTAGTGCCCGCCCTCCGCGTGTATGAATGTGTGTGATAGAGAGCAAGAGAGAGATAGTGAGCAGATAGATGTGACTGCACGTTGTGTTGTGCTTGTACTGCTGCTATGAAAAGTTCAAATGTATTTTTCTTTCTCGGTTTAACATCAAAGAGACTGAATAATGTGAAATGTGTTTAGGGGGAAAAAAACATCAAGGCTAATAATTTATTAAAGGCATTTTTTTTTGGCAGTCCAAGGAGAAATGTGCCTTAAAAAGGTATTTTAATTACACGTTGTATTTATTTAATTTTATACACTCTTGCAGTGTTTGGAATTTAGGCTAATTTTAGTACACACTCTGAGCTGCTTGATTTCTGCGGTATGGAAAAAATCTGTAAGAAAATATGGATTTTTGCATTTCTACACATAATGTGGTTTTAACTTTACTGTATCTGTGGATTTAAAATGTTCGGAAAAATGGATTTTAAATATTTTTTATAGATACACTTATACACATAATAGATACACAGAAATAGCATAGACACATTTTATTTTATTGATTTGTTTTATATATAAAAAAAAGCACATTGAATATAATATAAAATCTTAATACTTATTGAATCGCATTTGAGGCTTATAGACCCCTCTTTACTGTATGATTTTAACATCTTGAGGAATACTTCTCTAGGCTTCCTGAGGGACTTTTCTGCTTTCGTTTTCAGTCCAGTCCCTGTATGTGTGCAGTTTCAGAGGAGTTTTTTTGTTTGATGAAACACATAGTGACCTATGAATCATTCCAGTATTAAAGAAACTTAGCTTAGGGCTGGTAATTGCTGTATACTGGTGATGCTGAACACTGATGAGAGGGTAAATAAGGTCATCCTGTACATATCCAATGTTTACATTGCATCTTTGGACACTTTGCAGCCTGTCGAAGTAATATATTTGTTCTCCCATTTTGAGGAACCCATTACAAAGAATTACAAACGGAATTTATATGGTAACTTTTTAAGGGTTCGAATATAAATGAGGGATTTAATAAATTAGGGAGAATAAACTTATAAAGAATAAAGTCTGCTTTATCAGTTAGTCAGAAAGTCACATGAATAGCCTATGCTTTCCTCTGTTCGTAAGGTTGTTGTTAGCTCAGCTAGCTTAGCTTAATACCCTAGGCTATGATCTCAACTTGCTCAATTAGAGCCATAGCCTTAGGTGAATGAATAGTTAAATTAGGTGCACCATTATCGAGGCGATTAAGGTTGATGTGGTTTGTATTCAGACTCTTATCAAGTGTCTAGCCTTAAGAGTCATTTAAACACCTCCTCAAAATGTCGCAATAGCAATAGTGCTGATTTGACTCCGTGCTCAGCCCACTGATCTGCTGCTCTAGGGGAAATTATTGATTCTTCGCTATTCCTGTCAGCTTCTACGAAAAATAGTCTGTCATTTTCTCCCCTCCTACCCTTTTTTTTTTTTTTTTTTTGTCTTTTTCTGTTTTGATCGTCATGGGTGCAAGAGTGCAGGGCGTCTGAGACAAACCTCAGCTTTGACAGCTGGAATGCCTCGAGCACGCTGTGGCGAACGACAGCCAGCCAACGAGACAAAAGAAACAGTGAGTTTAATAAAGCAGAATAGACAGAATGACCATTAATGCAAATAGTCTTTCAAGGAATCCACAATGGTTTTAAATAAACCGTGCACTCCCTGCAAATGCCGAATATAAATTAGGTGCTTTTTTTTTTTCTTTTAAAACTGAGATGGAGTATGAAATGAGCCCCAAAATGAAGACACAAAAAAAAAAAAACAGGGGATGTAACTTACAGCCATAGTTTATATGGGCTACACTGCTCCATGTCAAATTCTAAACATTATTATAAAAAATAGACAAAAGGCTGAAGTAATAACGGTCTGATGATGTGGCGCTCTGGTTCTCACCAGTGCACAAAGCGAGGTGCATAAAGACATGGATGAGCAAGTCGGGTGTAGTACTTGACTCCCCAGTGAAAAAAAAATACTTTAGTGTATTACAAATATATTGAAATCTTCGATAGTACATTGCAAATATACTAACAAAAAGTTGTACCAGCAGTTAATATATAAAAAGTACACTAACAATTTTTAACCAAATTTTGCAACTGAACTTTAAACATACTTCAAAATAATTGTATTACTGCATAGTACACTTTCCAAAAATATATTACATGAAAATACACTTTAAGTGAAAGGTTCTTCTAATTTCCAGTGCACACTTATTTAAACTTTGTTTTTCAATTTATTTGTGGTATATTTTTTATCATTGTACAAATGTACAGAAAGTACACATTAGAACACAAATTTAAATATACAGTAGTCTCAGGACATTTTTTTGTTAAATTTAAATGTACTTATTTATATGTTCTTATTTACGCTTATATTTAGTGCACTGCTCTCCCCTGTGCGCTTGCTTTTAGACCTGTTTTTGCATGCTGAATCTCTCGCTCACTCACGCTCTCAAAAACGAGTTTTTGCGTGCTGGAAATCACTTTTGCGCATTGCACCTTCAAGATAATTCATGTGTTTGAACTCTCTCTGTCTCTCTTCCGTGCGCTCACCATCATAAAGCTTCACTTGCACAAACTTCAGAAGCGTTAGAACTCTATTTCAGCCAACCAGAGACTAGAATTGGCGCAACACCAGCCAATCGGAAACTGGAGGTGGGCAATCTGTTTTCAATTCAATTCAATGTATTTATATAGCACTTTTAAGAATGGTCATTGTCTCAAAGCAGCTTCACAAAATAAAACGAAAATTTTACTTGTCCCACTTTAGCACACAAAGGTATACTTAATACACTTACAGTTGTGCTTTTGTACATGCTTTTGTATTTACAACTTAAATACACTTAGTACAAAATTAGTTGTTCCAAAATAGCAAACTTCCAGTATACTAGTCATTAATCTGGAGCAAGTACCTTTAAATACACTTTGGCATGCTAGGATTTAATATACTTTTTTTTTATTTTTTACCTTTTTTATTTATTTATTTATTTTTACTTGGACTGGCCTGCACAGTCCTGAGTCCTGATCTCAACCTGATGAAAAGAAGAAAAAAAAGAAAAACCTTTGGGATGAATTCCACCAGGCCTTCTCGTCCAACATGAATGGACAATTATGAAATATGGATTAAGAATTGGATGCTATTCAAATTTATATGCATGTGAAGGCAGGCGAGCGTGTCAGGGGTAGCTCAGTGGTTAAGGCATTGGACTACGGTTCGGAAGGTCCCACTTCCACCAAGTTGTCCCTGTTGGGCCCTTGAGCAAGGCCCTTAACCCCAACTAGGAAGAAAAGAAAAGAAGTGGTATCTACTTCATATTGTTCCAGCGACAGAGTGGTTACAGCCCACAACTATTCCATCGGTGCGGTGAACCGTAGTGGTGATAAAAGCACAGAGCCAGCAGGATTCACATTGATTGATTGATTTGCCGTTAACTGCAATAGCAGGAACTAAAACATATAATTCCTAGTCTTGATTCTTTAGACAAATAATGAAGTAGTTCATACTGTAGCACTGAAATGCTTTAAAACGTGGTGAAAATAAACTCGGATGTGCTTTGATTTTTCAAAACTGTTGCTGACTGACTTTGCGAAGCGTATTGTATACCTTTGACCAGCCGCATTAACCTGACTAGGCACAAGTAGCCATATGCACGACCATGTAATTTATTAAACAGTGTTCATTTTAGCACTTAATTTACATGTGGATTTAAAGCTTTAGTTTAACCTAAAATATGAAGTGATTTGGTTATTGTTAGTTTTAGTTCAAACGTATTTCAGGCATTTACAACCATAAACCTCAAGACCTTTTGGTTTTCATGTATGTATTTAATATTACTTCTAAAAAACCATTCAATAACTTTTTAAGTATATTTAAAACCTGAAACATTTTGTAATGTGATGTTGCATCAAACAGTCATACAGTGGTTTTAGACTTTTTATGTATCCTGAGCACACTGGAATATAAGGATTTCAAAAGAACCTAAACCACATCTATTCATATGTGAAAAAGTAGATGTCTGGTCATTGGATCCTTCTCTGTGGTTGGATCCTTCAAGATGTTGGTGCCTGCAGGCTAACAGGTTTGTGGCTCAGCCGGCTGTGCAGTTGATTTCAGGCATAGACTTGACAGCATCCTTCCACTCATGATGCAACACGCATGAGTAAACTACATGGTTAATCTGCCCTGGCATACATTAGGATAATTGACTCGTATTGGGGAAACTCCTTCATGTTTCAGGGTTTAAGTTCTTAATTTCATTCTGACAGGAGAACTACTGTAAAACTTTATCAGAAGAATATGAATTTGCATTGTTCCACCTGCATTGTTCTCATTGTTCTCATGGCTAAAAATGCAATCCATATCTGAAACATAAGGATGTGACTCCCACTAAAAACGTTGTTTTTTTAGTGCAGAATTTAGGTAACGCCACTTTTAAAACATAGTTACAGGGGCAAGAAAAAGCATATCAACCTTTTGGAATTATAAGGTTTTCTGCATTGATTTGTCATAAAATGTGATCTGATCTTCATCTAGGTTCAAAGTATTGACAAATATAATGTGCCTAAAATAGTAACACAAAAAAAGTTCTTTCATGTCTTTATTGAAAACAACAATAAAAACCTCACAGTGTTAGAGGAAAAAGTGTGTGAATCTCTGATTTACTCACTCACTCATTGCCTATACCACTTTATCCTGTATTCAGGGACGCAGGGGCCTGGAGCCTATCCCAGGCAACTTAGAGCACGAGGAAGGGTACCAATCTATTGCAGGCCACACACATACATACACTCACACACACTATGGGATGGGATTCCCTGGCCGGGAATCGAACCCGGACCCTGGAGATGCAAGGCGACAGTGCTAACCACTACATCACCGTGCTACCCAATCCTTGAGTTAATGACCTCAAAAAAGCTATTTGGCCTGAAGACCTGAAGTCTTGTTAAGAAAATGGGATTGGAAGTGTGGGCTAGAGCTACTTTGGCCAATGAAAAAACGTACAAGGGGAAGACACTAATGCGAGCTATGCCTGGCCAACAAGAGCTTCCAAAGGATCTCTGATAACGGATTGTTGATTTCCATAAAGCCGGAAAGGGTTACAAAGAGATTTCACCAGTTTCTGGCAACCAAAAAGGGTCTCAATGGGGTAAAGAAACAACCCTGAGTGACAGCCAGAGATTTGAAAGCATCGTTGCAAATGTTGTGTGTGTTCATGAGCCTACAGTGTGCCTCATACTATTGAACAAGTCTGGTGTCCATGACACCAAGAAGGAAGGCACTGCCTACAAAAACTAACATTGTTACATGCCTGAAGTTTGCAACAGAGCACATTTAAACTTCACAGTATATTAAGGTGTCGGCAAAATGTTGAGCACGGTGGAGGAAACATGGCTTCAGGGCGTGGCCAGCTTGCAGTCATAGAGGCGGAAATGAATTACTAAGTGTATCAAAAAAATTCTTCAGGATGATGTGGGAATGTCTTTATGTCGGATGAAACTCCGTAGAATGCAACAGGACAATGATCCAAAACACCGTTGCAAGTCCAGCGAAACAAAATCCACCTTTTGGAATGGTCAAGTCCCAGCCCAGACCTCAATCCAATAGAGATGCTATGTACTGTACTGACTTGAAGAGAGCCATACATATGAGACGTCGAAAGAATATGACCGAGCTAAAACAGTTCTGCCAGGAAGAATGGGTTTCAATTCCTCTAGAACGACGTGCAGGTCTGATCCACAGCTACAGGAAGCGCCTGGTTAAGTGTGTGTTCAATAAAGACATGAAAGATCAGATTTTTTTTTTTTTGTGTGTGTCATTATTTTTTTGACCGGAAACATAACACAGTCTATTTAGTCCAGTTTATATGCTTATGGCATACTTTGTCATGGCATAAATTGTTAAATCGTAGTGTTAGTTTTCATCAAAAATATGTGTACAGTTTCTATCAGTTTAAGTGATTTTTAAATAGGTTTGTTGTTAATGATGCCGATTATTCTGCCAAGAGTTACATGCTTGTTTAATGATCAATAAATGACACATAAGTACTGTATATGCCACTCAGGTTCATTGTTAAAATGTTATGCAATGTTATTATCATGCAATACAGGTATTGTTCTTTCATTTACGTCTTTAAAATTGTGACACTTTACACAGTGAGTATTAAAAAAAAATCACCCCCCTTTAAAATTATTATAATTTTTTGCTTTGCAGCGTGAAAGCTAAAAAGACAAGTGAGCATGACAGACAGTTTTTTTTTTTAGTTTTTTTTTTATCCAGCTGTGTTTACTTGGTGTAGCCTTTAACATCCAAGAAAAAGATATAACACCAACATGTCAGAAAAAAAGAACATAGAATCACTGATATGGAAAAGGATCACCCTCTCATAAAAAAAAGTCTTGTAAACTATACAGGTGAAGCTAATCACCTTGTCGAAGGCACACAAAGCCGTTTGACTTTCAACCCTGATCAGTTGTGGTCAGAGGTGAGTAGTGTTGGGGGACGTTACTTTTTAAAAAGTAATCAGTTACATTACAGCATTACCTTCTGCGCGCTCTTCCACTGCAGAAAATGAAAACGCTTTTGTGATTCCTCATTCATGTTGCTTTAGTCAAGACGTTTATAATTATTCTACCAGAGGGGATGCGTGTTATCAGGGACGGGGCTTTAGGACGACTCTCTCTCTCTCTCTCTCTCTCTCTCTCTCTCACACACACACACACACACACACACACACACACACACACACACACACACACACACTCAATCACTCACTCACTCACTAATGGAATCACTGCTGTCTGGCTCATGTCATGGATTACATAAATTGTCTGAATGACGGATTACATTTTTGAAAATATAACTAAATAACTGAGTACTTAAATGGCGGACATAACGCGTTAGATTCCGAGTACTCTAACTTTTACTTTGTAATGCGCTACACCCAACACTGGTAGTAACGAGTTATATTTACTCTGTTACATTTACTTGAGTAACTTAAAAAAAAAAAAAAAACTTCTATGAGTAGTTGTACCATACTTTTTACTTTTTAGATTTGTGAAGAAGAAACGCTAATCTTACTCTGCTTTAGTCGAACATCCCTTCGGCGGATATTAGCTACTCACAAATGGCACCCTTACAAACTCCAGCTACTGCAGCATCTCAACGAGGATGACCCAGATCGGCGCGCACAATTTGCAGAATGGGCAAAACAAAAATTGGAACAGGACCCTCAGTTCACGCAGAAGATTTTGTTCAGTGATGAGGCAAACTTTTATGTGAATGGTGAAGATAACAAACAAAACCACCGCTATTGGTCTGACAGTAACCCACATTGGATAGATCCCTCCAAGACTGTTGGAACAAAAAAAGTGATGGTATGGTGTGGTATATGGGGTACAAAGATAGTGGGGCCATTCTTCATCAATGGAATCCTCAAGGCCACTGGATATCTGAAATTGCTACATGATGATGTGTTTCCCTCTTTATGCACTGAAGCTGGCACGTTCCCTGAGTTTTTCCAGCAAGATGGTGCACCAACACATTATGGGTGTCAGGTCCGAGCATTCCTAGATGGAGAGTTTCCTGAAAAGTGGATTGGTCGTCGTGGGCTAGTTGAATGGCCCCCCAAGTTCTCCCGATCTGACCCCCTTAGAATTTTATCTTTGGGGTCATCTGAAGGCAATTGTCTATGCTGTGAAGATACGAGGTGTGCAGCACCTGAAACTACGGATACTGGAAGCCTGTGCTGGCATTTCTCCTGCGGTGTTGCTATCAGTGTGTGAAGAGTGGGAGAAGAGGGTTGCATTGACAATCCATCACAATGGGCAGCACACTGAACACATTTTATAAGTGGTCAGAGACTTGTAAATAACTCATGAAAGGATAAAGTTGCGTTAAAACCAAGCACACCATTGTTTCTCTTGTGAAATTCCCAATAAGTTTGATGTGTCACATGACCCTCTTCCTATTGAAAAAACAAAAGTTGGATCCAAGATGGCCGACTTCTAAATGGCCACCATGGTCACCACCCATCTTGAAAAGTTTGCCCCCTCACGTATACTAATGTGCCACTAACAGGACGTTAATATCACCAACCATTCCCATTTTATTAAGGTGTATCCATATAAATGGCCCACCCTGTACACATGCAGCTGGTTTGACCAATCAGATCAGACGGCATAGTGGGGGAAAAGAACCTTCAGCCGGTGTTCTATAAATTCATCCTACCTGTGAATTCGTCCTACACACACTCACTGCGCATGTGCAAGCAAAAGTTCCCGCATCTTTTTCTAATTTTGAGTAACGCCCATAAAGCCATGCTGCTACTAGTGGGATCTTGCGGTTAGTGTACAGTCTTGCGGTGAGTATAGAATGCTTTTTCTATGTTAACTTTAATTCTACATGTAATGTCACTTTAACAGTCTATGAAAATAAAAGTATATTTCAGTACAGAATTAATCGCCAACACATTTGTTGTACATTTTTATGCATCCCAAAAAATATGACGCATCCCTGGCACATACAATTATTATAATTTCAAACCAAAAAAAAAAATTGGCCATTGCAATTGCAATTGAAACAGTTACTCAGTACTTGAGTAGTCTTTTCACCGAATACTTTTCTACTCTTACTTTAGTAAAATTTTGGGCTGCTCTACCGACCTCTGGTTGTGGTCATTGTAATTAGCTCAGCACGAAATTCTGGAGAATTTCGGTTTCTGGTAGTGCAACTGAAGCAAACAATCAACTATGGATGGCAAGGCACTATCAAATGATATCGGGCACAAAGTTGTGCACAAGTCAACAGACAGATTTAAAAAAAAATGTAAGGCTTTATGAATTAACTTTGAAGCATTTACAGGAATTTATGAAAAAGGAATTTATGGTCATTGTATGCATGTGAACAATATCTCAAATTCTCCACAAATGTGTCTTGTTTGGGATGGTTGTAAGAAAAAGCCACTGCTCAAGAAAAAGCCACATGCAGTCACAACTGAGCTTTGCGAAAATAAGTGTGATCAAATAAGACTAAAATTGAATGAATTGGCCACAACACCAAACGATATGTCTGGCAGAAATCCAATATTGCACACCAAAAAGCATGGAGATGTTATTATCCTCCAATGGGTGTGTTTCTCTGCAGCAGGGACTGGAGTGCTTGGATAGAAGGAAAGAAGGAAAATGGATGGACCATTACCATCAAATTCTTCAAGGACAATCTGCTGCCTTCTGCCAGAAAGTTGTCAATAGGAAGAGGGTTTAACTTCCAACATGGCAATGACAAAAGGTTCACAGCAAAACTGACCACACAGTGGGTGAAGGAGAAAAAAAGTGACTGAGTGGCCTAGTCAGAGCCTTGAGCCCAGAACACCATTGAAAATCCGTGGAATGAAGTGAAGTCTGTCGTCCACAAACAGTTGCCATCAAGTTTAAAACTCAACCTGAGCAGTTGAAAAGACTGGAGCAAAGAAGAGTGGGAAAATATTGCAATGTCTAGATGTGCAAAGCTTTGTGTGCCATTGAGAAGGTTACTAGCTGCTCAGAAACCGCAGGGCAGTTTAAAAAAAATCTTTTTTATGAATATCAGGTTTTAAAAGTAAATATAGTCATATGTGAAAAAGCAGTTGTCTGGTCATTGGATCCTTCTCTGAGGAAAGCCGCGTGCAATGTTTTGGTGTTAGCGCTTACAGGCTAGCAGGCTTGTGGCTCAGCAGGCTGCCAGCATGGGTTCGATTTCAGACGTAGACATGCCAGCATCCCAGCAGCTCACCTCCACTCAGATACTATACACATGATGAAGAAAGTACATTTTTGGTTTGCCTGCCCTGGAATGGCATATTTGACTTCCTCGAAGTGTACAAGTTCCTTGAAGTGTTACATGGTGTGGGTTAGAGAGCCGCACCATGAGATGTAATAATATTAATAAGAGGCCTTACACAGGGCTTCTGAGGGGTTCAGCGAAACAGGAGGCTGTGAGAGATCTTACGAGAGACGCACAGGAAGATCTTCTCATTCGCATGTACAGTAGCCTGGGATTATTAATTGGTAAAACCTAAAAGGAAACCGAAAACTGAAAACACCAAATAAACAGAGCTCTGTTGTCTCCTTGAGACTGGATGGGACTCTGGAAACTAAAGGACTCTGGACCCTTACAGGGGATTTATAGATGTTTTAAAATTTGAATGCCAATCGTGCCGACATGCATGACTGAGAGTCTTTGCCTCTGTCTTGGGTATTGCACGCTTTGTCTTTGGCCTTGATCCCTTTACCTGTGCTACCTAATATTATCAGGGCCCTTAAAGAAACACACCGCCAGGTGCAGCGATTTCGCACTGATACCCCAATGATTGTGGGTATACGGAGGGGTTAAGGTGCAAAGTGCCCTGCATGGCGGGTTCTTGACTTTTGGGTCGAAAGCTTTTCGTTGTGGTAGACTACAGTACGTGTGTTCTGTAGAAGAGCTGTGATGGATCTGATTAGCTACCTAGCTGAACGTATTCTTCTCACTAATGAGCTATGCAGCTATAATGATTGCTATATTCTACGTAAATCCATGTATAATTAAAGTACATGTTATGTCGATGTTTAATAATGTAGATGTGCGCTAGCTATTGAACTGTATTACCTGCCTGCAAAGCATATGTGGCACATAGGGATAAACTCCTCCTAAAACACTCACGGAAATTTGGCAAAATATTCATGGAACCCTTATTAGGAAAATATGCTCTCGCGATTCAATGTTTTAGAAGTACCACAGGCAACACATGTATTCCTTAGGAGACTCATAATTTTATTTATTTATTTTTTTTTAATCTAGTCCACCATACTATATTCATTCTTTGGTGAAATTTGAGAAATGGTTGAAAATGACTGCTTTATTGTTCCTCAGTATTATGAAGTTAAATACAAGAAAACACCCATCTCAAATTCAACTCCTTTTTATTTCCCTCGCTCGGGGCGCCTGCACACAGAGCTTCATGCAGCGAGGATTGAATCCAATGGAGGTGTCGTTGGCCAAGCAGCAGGATTAGATTTCATTAAAACTGAATGCTTTCCTGTGGGGGCGTCATCAAAATCGTATCCCGTGCAGTTGTGTGCGGTAATGAAGCGGCACAACCACAGGATCTGCGAGGGTCATGCAGTCCAGAAGATAAATTCTCTACTGCAACCTAAACTGCATCACAACAGGTCTCTCTCTCTCTCTCTCTCTCTCTCTCGTTTTGCCTCTGTTTTATTTGGACTCAATCAATCTAAATACATGCAGTCTGTTCCAATCATCTTCATGTTGGTCATGGAACAGCTTTACAGTGAGCCAGGAGCTAAAGTACAGAAGTAAACAGTGAAACAGTGCTTGTGCTCAGATCATCTGTCATCACTGCTGCTCAGCTAGTGTGTGGTTACCAATATAGTAAGCTACACGGTTACACGTGCGGTTACCAATGTAGAGTTTGATGAAGCTTGTGTGGGTTTTCAGACACACACTCTGCAAGCATATGCGGTATGTGGGAAATTTCCAATGATTTCATAAAAGACTCAATCCAGCGTTTTCTTTATCCCCCAAGTCTACAGTGTGTTTAGCACAAAGTAAAATTACGCATACATCTAATAAATGACAAGAAAATATGTTTAAAATGTAGTAATAATAATAATAATAATAATAATAATAATAATAATAATATGTACAGTGCAACAACAATAATATAAAACACATTTTTACAGCCAGGCATCTATTTTAGCTCAGCCTGATTTGATGAATGGTCACAAATCTCTCTGCTTTTTCTTTTTTTTTCTTTTCCCTTCAACGTTTTTAATGAGATCCCATGAGTTTTCCACCGACCGTCTGCACCAGTGTTAGCAAATTAGTTTGGCTAGCCGATCCAAACAGTTCAACACCTTATATTTTTCCACATGCAGTTTCATCGAAATACATTTGTTGCTTTGGAAAATAAAATTCTACCATTGTTCATTTTCTTGTCTTGAAAGTTTTCAAAAGCACACCTTTTTTTTCTCTCACAGTAAAATCTAGAACAAAGATAAACGATTCCCAGTTTGCCATACATGCTTTCTAAACCTATTAATACACTTATCCTGATGCCATTCCTTAACTCAGTGTTTATAAGTTACTCATTTTTCAGGTTTCCTTTAATACTACCCTAATAATCATACATACATACACACACACACACACACACACACACACACACACACACATATATATATATATCCATACTGTACATATGAAAATCTTCCTTCAACCCCAAGCGATCACTGACTGTGGTCCTTCTCAGTAACCTAGGGAACCAGTGTAAGGATGCATTTATTGATGCATTTATTAATTCACTCTGCATACGGGTTTCTGCCACATGCCATTAAAGTAAATGTAAATGTATATACACACACACACACACACACACAGGCACTGACAGGCTATCACCCCTTCAAATCGGTGCCAGAATCTTTTCATTTCTGGATGTTCCTTTTTTCCACAAATTTCAGTTGAAATCATTCTAATAATTCTAATAATTAATAAGAATATATTGTAACGCAGACCCCCTGACTTTGCTTCACAGTCCCTTTGGGTTCCCAGTACCCTTTCTGTGAGAGCATTGCTGATCTTCATTCCCATCAGACCATCTTCAACCAAGATAATTTGATTCTGATGTCCAGGTCAGGCTTGAAATCGTATTGTACCGCTCCGCAAATGTGATTAGCTGCGATTTTCAGTGCCATCCTGTGCCAGAGATCCCACCTGGCCGGTCTGAAGTGTTTTATTTGTTGGTGTTCTTTCAAGCTGACCATGTTGATTTATTTGTACATTTTTTGTTTGTTTGTTTGTTTGTTTTTCCATTATGGAAAAGTATATACAGTACTGTACAGTACATATTCTACATTCATTTCTACATTCAAGTGAAATACTGCTCTTCAAACCTGTTTTGTATTTATTGTAGGTATACATTTAGCCGATTATGGAAATGAGAATAGGAAATATTCAAAGAATTTGAGATTTCTGGATTTCTGATCAGTTACTGTATATATGAATCTAGGATATATGAGTTTCATTAAAAAATACATAAATAAATAAACATAATAATAATAATAATAAAATTCCTAACGATTCATTATGCGACATCATCAACTGCAGCTGATGCCATAACCATGACAATACCCGGTCTTCATGGTCGCATGCCTGTCTGAAATTTAGGTAGCCTTCTGTAATCATGCTCAGTATGTGGTGGTGGTGAAACATGCTGGCAATGTGTTGTGTGCAGCAACCTGTGCTGTTTGTCTGGAGAGAAATAGAGGATTTGTGTATTATTATTATTGTTATTAATAATAATAATAATAATAATAATATGCATGACTTAAAATTGCATTGCAAAAGTTCATTGTCCTTATATACTGAGCAAAAAGACATCAGAAGGCATTCACATCCCAGGTAGATTAATTTGCATTATTTTTATGGAATTTAACTAAAACAGCACTACCAATGATGGTATGAAAAATACAGAGAACAATATGTATATATTTTGCAATATGTGTATAGAATTTGCATATAGTGAGTTTTTTTTTTTTTTTTTTAATAAGTAGAATAATCAGCATTTCTTTTTGCCATCTTTTGTTGGGACTTTTTCTTGGCAATTGCAATCAGAAATAAAGCTAAAAAAAAAAAAAAAAAGCTACTATTTAATTGTGCATACAAAAACAGTTAGCTGTGGAACTAAGTATGAGGTTGATGTAATGATGTGCATGTGCTACAAATATAAACAATGTTCGCATATAATATACAACATGATATCCTTTAAATTTGTACATTTGTACATCCAATGTGTAACATCTCTCTTAACACATGCACGCACACACAAATCAGATGGATTCACCCCGATGACTCAGCAAGCAGTGTTGTCTCCTTTCAGCGTTGCTGCGCTAACCGAATTAAAAAGGGGGGCACTAACTTTTACATATGACTCTAAGTTAGTCAATCTTCACAGCATCTCAATCATGCACTCAGAGCTTCCACGTATAATGTTGCGAAAACACCTGTTGCCTGTCACACCATGCGTCCCTGCATCCTGAGTACTAGCTTTGGGTGCTAATTAATTATCTGGTGCTGATGCTATGTGTGTGTGTGTGTGTACATGTGTGTGTGTGTGTGTGTGTGTGTGTGTGTGTGTGTGTGTGTGTGTGTGTGTGCAATAATCCCCATCTATGTGGGAGGAAGTAACAGATGTCAGCTACCCACCACTCCAAACCAACGGGGTTTATGCGGGATTATTAATGTGCTCTTTAGAGTAGTGATGAACAACAGACTGAAACGGCTCTCTGGAGTAAACAAGGAACTGACGCGTACAGTATTTTTTATACTATTCAAAGACGTGTGCAAAGATGCACTTTTTCAGACATTTGCTTGTGAAATTAGGTATTCGTTCCCATAATATACAGAAATATATATTTCAGCACAAACCTCAAGTGTTTTAATTAATTAATTTGTTTGTTTATTTATTTTTAATAAGCTGTTTCATTTCAGTACTTTGTTTTGGCAGTTATTATAAACAAGAGTTGCGATTGATCCAAGAGGCACAATCAAATATCACTATCTGACCTCAGCTGAGTTTATTTCCCTGATGGATTGATTCATCAGATCCAACAAGATGTCAGTTTGAACTCATTTGCAAATTTATCTCAAGTAAATTGCCGAAATTTATTGATCACTAGAGCATCACTGGTATGACATTTGACATCTGTCTGTGAACAAATGAGACAGGGAGGACGAGCCAGGTCTGATGTACTGGATATTGTCATGTTTGGGTTTTACTCAAGTTCAGAAAAAGCGTGAATGTTTATGAACAACACTTTATCTTAAAATATCATCGTCTTATCGTTTATACCACTTTATCCGATATACTGTACAAGGACACGGGGGGCCTGGAGCCTATCCCAAGAGAGGTAGGGGTTCTCTGTGGATGGGGTGCTAATCCATCCTACTACGGAATGCAATTTGGGAATGCTAATTAGCCTAATCTGCATGTCTGTAGTCTATGGAAAGTAACTGGAGTAACCGGAGGAAACCCACCAGGCATAGGAAAATATCCAACTCCATGCACACAGTGCTAACCACTACGCCACCATGCCGCCAGCTGAACAATTATTTAATGCTAAAGAAAGTCTTACATACAATTGCAAGGAATCTATTTAACATCGTTGGTCTTGTTTTTAACTTTTTTAACAACAGTTACTACACTTGGACACACACACACACACAAAGAAATGCTTTATGCGCACACACACACATGGTCACCATGTTATAGTAAACAGTATTCGTGCACGCGGGTGTTGACTATACAAATAGTCACATAAAATCCCCAGTTCTGTCAAAATATGTTTGTATATTTTTGTTTTGTTTTGTTTTATTTAAAATAAGTAAATACAACTCAACTATCATTAATGCATACTATACTGTATATCCTTCCTGAAGCCCAGAGAGACAAAAGCTCATAAGCATCATGTTTTACAGTGGTGTGTTAATACAGTACACTGTTCTCCCACTTACTCAGTGTTTGCTTGGCCTACGTGTGTGTGTTCTGGCGTTTTGTTCTTCCTATATCACTGTTTCTGCTGAATGGTTATGCATCAGCAAGAGAGTCTCAGCCACCATGACCTTTCATGGCACCCATACTCTGAATGACCTTTAACCAATTCATTATAAATGGATTAGCACAGACCTCTTCAAATAATTTGGTTAAATGTTTAGGAGGGCAAACCTGTAACTTGAGAAAGGAAATAAATGCGAACAATAAGGCTGCATTAGTAAATTAATAGTTTACCTTATATGGTTAGGTTTGCACTTAGACACTCCATCTATGATTGAATTTATTGTAAAATGTAAATCTGGAAGCTGAGTCGTGTCAACTGAACTTCCTGTAGGGAACTAGAAGTCGTCCAGTTGACATGTCTTCAAGATAGCCAGCCATACAGTACACTGTAGACCGTAATAAGCTGGCAAAACTCAAAAAAAAAAATTAGACGTAATCAGTTACATCAAATTTTTTAAGCAATGATTTTTCCAATTTTAAGTAAACAGAACCATCAGTTTTTGAGTTTGTTGTACTCATTCATATTAATCGTTATTTACTTGCATTACTGAGTAGCCGAACTCATACTATTTTTTTTTAGTTGTTGCAAAGCGGTTTGTCACATGTTTTTATGCCAGATGCCGTTCTGAACAAAACCCTCCCGTTTTTATCTGGGATTGGGACAGGCACTTCATCCAGTGGCTGGGAATCGAACCCGGCCCTTTCTCATGGCAGGCGAAACACCTACCACTGAGCCGCCAGTGCTCTGGTACTTTAAGGTGCCCAGATTTGTAAAGATTATGTGAAGACGAACCAATCCACCTTCTTGATCAAAACAATTCAATGTGGGCAGTTTACATGTGCTTTGATGACCTCAGACACAGAGTCGCCAGGCTGAAAGATTTTAAGTTTGTGGAACTTGAAGGAGACAGTTACTGTGGCTTAAAATATCAAATTTGTTCAGCTAACTTGAAAAGTATTATTTCTATCATTTCTACATGGGGGTACAACTGGCAGATCTGGCTGATGTTGTTGCCGTGGGCATAAGAAGGGCAGGCATAGATGCAGAGGGGTTTGTTCTAAAACATAATGGGTCTTTATTTACACAAAACAAAACACTGGGCTCTATAGCTTAATGCTGGGCTCTATAGCTTTACACAGGCTAAGAGCTTTACATAAAGAGACATGGAGCTGGAACGAAACAGAGACTAGAGACTGGGAGAGCGGGTTAGTTGTTAATAGTGTTAGTATCCAATCTGGTTATTGTAGAAATGGATGCTGATCCATCCTCGTTAGTAACTGAACCGATAGGGGAACGATCACACAAAAGGCTAAGCACACAAGAGGCTAACCCAAACTAGCGGCTAAACCTACTAGAGGTCAAAACCACTTGCAGCCAATCCCATTAGAGGCTAAACCTGCTGGAGGCTAAACCTAGCAGCTAAGCACTCATGTGGCTACACATATAACTATACATGCAGGTACCTAAACATACAGGCAACTAAACAAGAGGAGAGCACACTGAACACTGAACACACACAGAACAGTACTTACATAAGACCAGAGACTTTAAGACACACACCTACTTAAACACAACAGCTCCATGACTCAGAACACAATGAACATAAACATAACTAAACTAGAGCCTTCTTTAACCAGAGGAGACATAATATAAACAAAACGTAAACTAAAACAAGGAACACACACATGACATAACAAATATTTATTTAATGCTCGACCCTGTTTCCCAAAACAAACTGCTATTTATAGGAAGTCTACCGAGTCTACCGTAACCGAGCTACCTCGGTTCAGGTGAGCACTCTCGTCACCTGACCGAGGTGCATTCTCACATATGTCTACACAACCCTCACAAAATGTACTGATTTAAAGCAAGCACACAATTTATGCATGGATTGGGGCACACTAAAAGTGTTATTATTATTATTATTATTATTATTATTATTATTATTATTATTATTATTTACTAAGTCATAAAAGTTGAAATAGAATCAACATACTAGAACCTCAGTGATGCATTAAATTTAAATATATTTTAATGCAATTGGTGTTCAAGTCTTTCTGCTGAATGAAGGTGTAAAACCAACAGACATTTTACAGAAGACTTTTTTTGATGAGTGCCTCATCATCGGTCGAGGAACCTTGCACTTATTCTAAGGAACATTCAAGTGGAGCATCTGATCCTAGAAAATTGATAAATAACTTGTTAAGGAGACACGGCTATCTTTGGGAACTGCACACACAACCATTCAACAACACCGCTTGCATATTACAGAAACTCAGCTGGGAGTGATTGCCACATCTCCCATATAGGCCTGAGCTCGCTCAAAGCCATTTCCACATTTTGGGCCATTAAGGGAGTTCCTGGGAGGCCAGCATTTCAAATGAAAAATAGACAGGTCAATAATGGTTCTGGCATACTGACAAAACTTTCTACCTTGATTGTATCCAAGCTCTATTGACACACTGGGATAAATACATTAGTGAAGAGATTATATAGAGAAATAAAAATATAATTTTTGCATATGCCGGGTTTTTTTTTTTTTTTTTTTTTTTTTTAGCACAATGCAATGCACAATGCAATGGTCGCTCTCATTATAAACTACACAGATTTTGCACGGTCTACAATACTAAAAGCTTCATGAATGTTTGGATATGAAACATTTGACCCGTGACTGTGTTAACTGCTAGCTGACAGCAAGCCATCTGCAGATCAATAATTGTTGTGAAATCAAGTATGTGGACAGATGGTCTGCATCACTGACGGCCTGCACTGAGCCATTTCCTGACAAGCACTAAAAGAAACCTAAAGTGGCATTTCATTCCCATTAGAGGGGGTTGGCTGAATTTTAATTTCGACATCAGAGGAGTGACCGTGCATTATTAATAATGTCTGTTTATGTGGAGCATGCACAATATCTGGTTATAAGAAGTCTAAAACCCCCATGTTAACATTGCCGCTTTTTTAGGGATATAAGCACATACTTTGGGAATGTAAGTAATGTGCAAAGGTCTTGGGCACATGCAAATTTGGCATGATGTCAAGAAAGTACTATAAAACATAGTAAACCATAATGAATAAAACAAAGTCAATAAGTGGTGTGATGACCCTTTGCTTAAAAGATATTCTCAGGTACAACCTGTGTAGTTTTATAAGGAAATTAGCTGCTTATTTTTACTGAACATCCTGCAGAACAATGTTTTTTTTCCCCCATGGAGAAAAGGCTTTTCTCCCTCCCCCCATCACCCAGACTCTAAATTAATGCATTACTAATTCTCAGGAGCTCAGTCTCAATATAAAAGCATATGTTTTCTTATGCAAATATATTATTGTATTTTCTTTCTTTCTTCTTTCTTCCCTAAAATTTCTAATTGTTTTTCACTTGGTTTCTGCATCATGGGAAAATGTCTTTATAAGGAAAATTTACTTTTTTAAAATGTTTAGACATTCATTTTTAGCTCTTGAGTGTATGTGTAAAAACAAGTAAAATAAAAAAAAAATCTGTTTTTTTTTTTCATTCCTCTTCCATTTTTGTACTGGGATTAAACAAGCCAATTAGAACTCCCTTCCTATGTGACCTCATATAAGAAGACACTATTTTTCCTGCTTTGTTTGCTGAGCTCCGCCCACCTCTGCTCAACCCTGCGGTTCTCTGGAGGGGAGTTTGCATGTCAGTTTGGGCTTCGAGGGAAGGGCCTTTGTGACCAGTTAACTTGGTCAAAAAAACAAAAACAAAAAAACATGTTAATAGGCATGTGTACTGTAGACTGTTTATGTTCATTTATCTGAAACACTAAAAATAATATTGACTTGGAGCTGCTGTCATAGAAATGACAACATCAGAATGAATCAATTAATAGCATGTAAAAATGAAGAATAGAGCTTTATACAAAATTGAATTAGCCAGCTAGCATTAGTTTAAAAGCTAAAGGACAAGCCCTTGTTGAAGGTAAGAGGTGTTGATGTGGCACACGAGATGGGCATACATTGACAACATCGCCTTTGCTGGAACACTTTTAGTGAACGCATTTAGAAAAATATTGTGCTTAGTGCCTATGTAATATCAGTAACGTTTGTTCTCTATCACCAGAGCCTTAAGATTTGTGCTTAAAGTCTCAGATGTTATCCTCAGGACAGACCAAACTCATGAAGTACGTATGCAGAAGTTATTTTAATCATTTCAATGGCGCACTTATTCAACTAAAGACTTTCACGACTTTTCCAGAGGAATCGTTGAACTGCGTAAATATCGGTCAGGGGGAAGTGTATGATGTCAGAGACCATAATTAATGAACAGGATTAACACTGAGAGGTTCTCACAGACTGTAAACCTGTGTATCAGCGCCAGAAGCCAAAAGAATGAAAAGCTTTGCTGTTTACACAAATCAAGTGTCTCAGTGTGAATAATTAAATTCCATAAGAGAGAGCTCAGTTGCAGAAAGGCAACAGCAGACTCTGTTTGTTTACTGCAGGCTACAGTAATGTCACAGGTCTGTTCCTGCAACTCTGTTTTTACATGCACATTTATTCGGAGAAAATCTTGAATTAATTACTGGCTTCTGGCAGTTTCTTTTAAGTTTAAACTTTTGTAATGGTTATTTATTTATTTGTTTATTTATTTATTTATTTATTTATTTATTTATTTATTTTCAGATGATGGCTTATACTAAAATTATTATTATTATATATTATTATTATTATTATTATTATTATTATCAATTATTGACTAACACATAATATTATGACTATTTTTATTACATTTTATTAATCAACACAAAATAACAGTAAATTTGTAGTCCTGTTTTTAAATTATTGACATCCTGAAAGAATACACTGAATTCAAGGTTGAACCTATAAACAAAACGTCTGGTGAAAAAAGGCATGAAACCGACATTCACAGAAGACTTCAAGCACAGAACAGTGATGTGACTCTTAGTCGCTGTAAAGTTTTTGAATGGTGTAAATATTTTAAAGGATGGCGATCACAGCTGAAGAGGGATCGTTCCGGTGCGCCTTCAGAGAGTGGAGCATCTAATATTTCTAAGGATAACTTAACCACCAACTTGCAGTAGAGACACATCTGTCTGTGGGAACTGTACACACAATCATTCACCTTTCTACGTTGACGGTATCCAAGGCCTACGGAAACACTGGGATAAGTGCGTTAGTGTAGCAGGGGATTATATAGAGAAATAAAGGGAGTTTCACTCGCATAACTGTTTCCTGTGTTGAACTGTGTTGCTATTCTGCTTTAAGTCCCGGTTTGACTTATACGCCTTATTGTAAATATTAGTAATTCTTTTGGTGAGGTTGTTGTCATTTGCGTTAGTTAGCATTTTGCCTAGAAGAGGACTTAAAAGCATACAATTGTCCACTCAGTAATGATTGTAAAGTTACAGTTTCAGAAATTTCGTTGTTTAATGAGGTTGCCAAGTTTACATAAGTCGGCACCACATGAAAAGAAATGGCATAAAAGAAAATGACATTTATGAAAATAATAATAATTTCTTATTTTAATAAAAGTCTGTTTTCAAGAACGATATCTCAGTGAATTAAAGGCAATTTAACTCAAAACCCAGGCACAAACCTAACCAAATGAGCCTGCTAATTTCTGTTGCACAAAAATAGTTTTGCTTGTTAGATTTTTTTTTTTCTGACATGTTCTCACATCGAATTCCCAATCGTAACCATGTGATTTTTAATTGAAGGAATATTTTTGCACTTGTGCCTTAATGAATATGCAGTTTGAGGTGTTTGTAGCTTAAAATATACCGCTGCATTTACACAACTAAATTAACTTTCACATACTGTGGCCTCACAGTAAATACAAAATAAAGATTACATATGAAAAATTATTCTGTGTAAAGTACAGGTATTAAATGTGTATGTATATATATATATATATATATATATATATATATATATATATATATATAGCCCTATGTATATGTAGCTAAATTTTGCATTCTTGACTGTACAGGGGGTGTAACTCACTCACTCACTCATCATCTATACCGCTTATTCCTGTATTCAGGGTCACGGGGGGCCTGGAGCCTATCCCAGGAGACTTAGGGCACATGGCAGGGTACACCCCTGGACAGGGTGCCAATCCATCGCAGGGCACAGACACACACACATACACTCACTCATTCACACACTACGGGCAATTTGGGAACCCCAATTAGCCTAATCTACATGTCTTTGGACTGTGGGAGGAAACCGGAGTACCCGGAGGAAACCCACCAAGCACGGGGAGAACATGCAAACTCCATGCACACAGAGACGGGAATCGAGCCTGGCCGGGGATCGAACCCGAACCCTGGTGGTGCAAGGCGACAGTGCTAACCACTACACCACGTGCCGCCTGGGGGTGTAACTTACAGTTAAAATTATATTAAGCCATAAAGTTATATATAATTAGAGTCAAAGCCAATTTGAGTGATTCAAATTGCTAGCTGTCTGTTATGCATCACTTTAGCTTATAGGCTAATTGGAACTGTTGTAGTTTAACTTAACACAAGAAATATTGGAGTTGAAATGGGGCGATGTCTAGGGCATGGTCTAGCTTAATCAAATCCAAAGTGATGTTATCATATAAGTTAACGCTAGCCAAATGAGCATTTTAGGTAGGCTAAACTAACTAGCTCGTGAAAACTCGGGTAAGTAGATGTGTTCCAACCAACATCCACATGCTGCCCATAAGCCCATTTATGGATAAACCTGAGTTTAGGTAGACTCAGCTCCTGCCAAGGGAGTAATGGCGACAGCTTCCATGGTCAAAACTGCTCTATAAAAAAAACTAGGGTTAGTGTGAAGTCGGGGATGAATTGTCCAGTTGTTTTTATGCAGTTTATGTGCAAAAGTAGTGTCAAATATTCATCACACATTTGCATGTCTAATGCAGATATCATCTAAACAGACCCTCATGGATACAGACGGTTGAAACCTGACTTATTTAAAGTTCTTGAGATGTTTCTTTAAGATCTGAATGCATCACGATCACTCAGGTCACTGAAAACTACTCACTCACTCACTCATCATCTATACCGCTTAATCCTGTATTCAGGTTCACGGAGGGCCTGGAGCCTATCCCAGGAGACTTAGGGCACGAGGCGGGGTACACCCTGGACAGGGTGCCAATTCATTGCAGCGCACACACACATACACTCACACACTCATTCACACGCTACGGCCAATTTGGGAACGCCAATGAAGCTAACCTACATGTCTTTGGACTGTAGGAGGAAAAGCATGGGGATAACATGCAAACTCCATGCACGCAGTGACGGGAATCGAACCTGGCCGGGAATTAAACCCAGACCCTGGAGGTGCAAGGCGACAGTGCCAAGCACTATACCACCGTGCCGCCCACTGTAAACTAATTACACACAAAAGAATTATTATTATTATTTGGCAATAACTACCAACACATTTGCCAGCAAATTGCATGAACACCTTTTGTATCTTATGGAATCATGTCCACTGTGCTGCTTTGTGTCATGCACACTCGTAACACGACCGGCACTAGGACCCGGAAGTAATACGGTCCAACCGATCACCATCACAATCAACAAACATCAGGAGCAGATCCGATTCTACCTCACCTCCATTTCCTCCCCTCCCATCATACTTGGACATCCTTGGCTCCTTCAGCACGACCCGCTCATCTCCTGGACACAGAATCAGATCCTTCAATGGGGGCCAGCTTGTACTGAGCTTTGCCTACGGGCTCCGGCTGGGACGTGTTCTAGGGAGTCCGAGGCCCCCGATGTCGACACCAACGCCATCCCGGCCACCTATCAGGACCTGGCTGAAGTATTCTGTAAGCGACGCGCCACTCACCTGCCTCCATATCGCCCCTTACGACCTGGCGATTGACCTTCAGCCTGTTTCCATCCCTCCTCGCGGCCATCTCTACTCACTCTCCACTACCGAGATGCAGGCGATGGAGGAATATGTTTTCAACGCCCTCCGCCAAGGTACCATCCAGCCCTCCTCTTCGCCTGCTGCCGCGGGGTTCTTCTTTGTGAAGAAGGGGGATGGTGATTTACGCCCCTGTGTCGACTATCGGGGGCTTAACAACATCACAGTCAAGAATCGTCACCCACTGCCTCTTACCAACTCTGCCCTGGATGCCCTCTCTGGTGCTACCATTTTCACAAAGTTGGACCTCCGGAGCGCCTACAACTTGGTGCGCATCAGAGAGGGTGATGAGTGGAAGACGGCCTTCATCACACCTACTGGACATTATGAGAGCCTGGTCATTCCGTTTGGACTTTGCAATGCACCTGCAGTTTTTCAACAGTTCATTAACGACGTCCTGAGAGACATGCTAGGTAGATGGGTCTTCGTCTACCTGGACGATATTCTCATCTACTCCCGCTCCGTCAACGAACACATCCAGCATGTCAGAGCGGTGCTTAAGACAAGCGCTCCACCACATTCCTGGGTTTTGTCATCTTGCAGGGTGTGGTCTTGCAGGGTTTTGTCATCTTGCAGGGTGTGGTCATGCACTCCCAGGGTGTGGTCATGGACCCGCAGAAGCTAGAAATTGTGCATCATTGGCCCCTACCAAAGACACTTAAGCAACTTCAAAGGTTTCTCGGGTTTGCGAATTTCTATCGTCGCTTTATCCGGAACTACAGTACAGTTGCAGCTCCCTTAACCGCCCTGACCCGACCATCTTCTCATCACTTTCACCTTAACTCTGCTGCCATCTCTGCATTTCATGAACTCTGCCACCGATTCACCACTGCTCCGATTCTCCTTCTGGGGCGGTTCTCTCCCAGCGAGGTCCAGATCAGAATCTACACCCTTGTAGCTTCTTCTCCAAAAATTTTTATCCCAATCAGCAGCGATACGCAGTAGGGGACCGCGAGCTGCTGGCCATAAAGTGGGCTTTGGACCGTCTGGACCAATCACCAAAATCTAATCACTGTTTGAAACAGCTTAATCCAAGACAGGCGCGGTGGGCACTGTTCTTTGAACAGTATAATTTCCATCTGTCTTACCGTCCGGGGTCAAAGAACACCAAGGCAGATGCCCTCTCTCGACAACATGAGGAAGATGCCCCCCGGGCGGACCCTGCGCCTGTTCAAAATCATCGCACCACTCTGTTGGGATTTGGAGACGAGGGTCCGCCAGGCACAGGCCACGGAGACCGAACCGGCAGGTGTGCCACTTGGACGACTCTACGTCCCCCACGCCCTAAGAAGCAAGGTCCTCCAATGGGGACACTCCACTCTGTTCTCTGGCCACCCGGGCGCACCCAAACATTCATACAGCACACCTTTTGGTGGCCCACAATGACAAAGGACATCAAAGAGTTCGTTCAGGCGTGCCCAGTGTGCGCCAGGGCGAAGAACACCAACCAACCAACAGCCGGGGAGCTCCAACCACTCCCTGTCCTCCGTCGGCCCTGGACGCACATTGCCCTCGACTTCATCACGGGCCTGCCGGTCGCCGAGGGAAAAAACACCATTCTGACCATTGTAGATCGGTTCTCCAAAGCTGTGCATCTGGTGGCCCTCCCCGGACTCCCGTCAGCTAAAAGGACAGCCGAGCTGATTTTAGAACACGTAGTCCGTCTGCATGGGTTCCCCAAGGACATCGTCTCGGACAGGGGGCCTCAGTTCACGGCACGGTTCTGGAAGGCCTTCTGCCGTCTGATCAATTCCACCTGCAGTTTGTCATCTGGATACCATCCTCAAACTAATGGTCAGACAGAACGGACCAACCAACAACTGGAGCGCTACCTGAGGTGCTTCGTCGCCGATCGTCAGCGCTCCTGGGCCCGCTATCTCATTTGGGCAGAACTTTCACAAGACGGTTGTACAATATAGGTGACAAAGTATGGCTGTCAACGAGAAACCTGCACCTCCATACAGAATCCAAGAAGCTATCACCTAGGTTCATTGGTCCATACCGCATCACCCTCTGTATCAATCCTGTCACCTACCGGCTCCAGCTGCCTGCGGCAATCCGGATCCATCCGGTATTCCACACCTCCCAGCTCAAACCCTTTATCACTTCACCAATGGTTACACCCACCCACCCACCCTGCTCCTCCTCCCCATATCATTGAGGGTGGTCCCGCCTACACCGTTCGCCGGATCCTTGACTCACGTCCTCGGGGCAGAGGGCTCCAGTACCTGGTGGATTGGGAAGGTTACGGTCCCGAGGAGCGATCTTGGATTCCGGCTCGGTTCGTCCTAGACCCCAAACTCATCTGGGACTACCGTCGTCGGGTATCCTCCACCCCAGGACCGTCGAGAGACGGTCCTGGACAGGGGGGTACTGTCATGCACACTCGTAAGTTCTTAAAGTTCATAGTTCTTAAACTAATTGCGTGGTTATCCTGCCTACTCACACTGCTTCCGCGTTTGGGTTTACCATCCACGCTACACGGGCTAACTGCTAAGGCTTTTCTGTTCATCCCTCGGTTGCTCGTGACACTTTGATGTTCATTCTGTTTGTTAATTCGTTTTTACAGATGCTCAGAAAAATTCCAGCAGGCTTCATGCACTCATCATGTAAATTTAGAGTAAGGAAATGACTCAGTTACTATTCAAGGAATTCAAGTGAAATTGACTTCTGTCAGCACTTGCTTTAACACACTGTCATCAGTTTTAAAAGTTTTAAAGCAGCTGTCAGATTTCACCTGTCAAACAACATTTGCCCACCTTGAGGCCAAGAAAATAGGCAGGATTTTATACCCAAAGTCAGGGATGTGGAATCTCCAGAAATAATTAAAAAATAATAATAATAATCTGATCTCAGGCGACATTGTTTTCTGCATTCTGGCAACTTTAAAATAATTGAAAAAAGTAACAAAATACAAAAGTAGATTGCAACATCTGATGCCTTGTTCTGTCCACAACCCAAATATATTCAGATTACTGCAAAGGTGGAACAAAGCAACCAGAAAATATTCATATCAACATCATTTGGAAGTACCTTTCCTGGTAAAAAAGGAAATCATTAAAAAGGGATATGTAAGGAAGTCAAAATTCCGTCTAATATCTGTCTAACTGTGCCACAAAGACCACCGTTACAGTACACCCTTATTTGTAAGTTCAATGTGCAAACTATGAATTTTCTTACCTGAAGTCAAATATGCATTTCTTTGTTTTGCTCTCCATATTCCCACAAGGTACAGGAGGAGATAAGAACATCGCTTATGTGCATGCAAAGAAGGTGTAGCTCTATTTCTGCCTGGATGGGTGGAAACAATACTGTACCAGCAACAGTTTGTGATAATGAAAGAGGAGGAAGGTGTCATTTTCTTTTGTCAGAAATCAGGACAAATGTGCATGAATTTTGACCTTGAGAGGAAATCAGGAGAGAGTAGTGAAAAATGGGGGTCTTGAGGGAAATTCGGGAGGGTTGGTATGTATGAATCATACCAAAGGCTGGTGTTTAGACACACACACTCATAAAAGTGATATTACTTCCACTTAACCACATTAACTTCTGGCTAATTGAACGGTGAGGCTACACTGGCGGAGGTAAAGAAGGTTCAGGATCACTTATGTCTTAGGGTTAACGGTCCAGAGCAACCTTCACAACAGAAAGTATGGAAAGGAGGTGAAGAGAGGTCTACAGGAAGGTTGTAATGGGTGGAGAAAAGTGTCAGGTGTGTTGTGTGATAAAAGAGCATTAGCGGGAATGAAAGGAAAGGTGTACAAGACAGTGTTGAGACCAGCGATGCTCTACGGTTTAGAGACGGTGGCACTGAAGAAAAGACAGGAGGCAGAGCCGGAGGTAGCAGAGATGAAGATGTAAAGGTTCTCTTTGGGAGTGACAAGAGGGACAACTCATGTTAGATGTTTTGGAGATAAAGAGGACAGATTGAGGTGGTTCGTACATGTTCAGGAGAGATTGTGAGTATTTCGGGAGAAGGATGCTGAGGTTGAAACTGCCAGGCAGGAGGTGAAAAACTCAAAGAGGAGATTTATGAATGTTTTGAAAGACGAACTTAGTTGGTATGAGAGTAGAGGATGGAGAGGACAGGGTGAGATGGAGGCAGATGTTTCAATGTGGCGACCCCTGAAAGGGAACAGCTGAAAGACAAAGAAGAAGAAAATCAATAATTTAACTTACAGTAAGATCTGTATTTGGATCCTTTATGCCGCTCTATATTTATTAGCTTACATAACCTCAGATACATGACTTTAACAGGCATTAAATTTGTATTTGTATTGAAACCTGACATGAATGTGGCTATAACAAGAAATAATTGATTGATTGATTGATTAATCAACATAGCAATGCTGTTGGTGACAGAAATGCTGATTTATGTATTTCAAAACCTGCTGATCGCCTAGATGTTTAGCGTTTACAGAGAATGGGGTTAAAAAGCAAAAGTATCCAGAGAGCCTCATTTCTGTAGGCTGAAACCAAGGTCAGAGAACGAGGTTCAAATTTGGTAAAGCTAAGAAGATGTTTACAATGACTCAGACAAGAAATCTTTACAACAGTGGTGGACAGAAAAGCCTCCCAGAATCTACAATTAAAGATGCTGGATGGCAGAAAACCACACTGGTTTCCTCTGTCAAAAACTTGAATGTGCAGTGAGACAAACCATGTGATAATAATAAATCAGATTAGAGTTAGATAAAATCTTGAAAAGCAATAAAGCAATTAATAATGAAGTAGCATGCAGTGCAAATTCAGGTCTGGACCCAACGTTTATAGAATTTTTAAAAATTCATGCTGTGCTTCCCTTGTCATTTTCACAAGAAAACAACTTCAAAGGTGTTCCTTTGAAGTAGAAATTAATGTAACACAACTTGACTGACGTGGCAGACCTGGACCTAACCTCTGATTATTGCATCTTCTCAAAGATGCTCCTTCACAGAATATACGCAGTACCGTTTGAACTTTTAATATTTCTCAGGTATATTTAAAATAACTTCTTAGCTAAATTACTTGACTCTCTATATTATGTGAAAACCCATCACTTTGTGCAAGCTAGCTCGCTGCCCAGGATGGATCCATACTTTTTTGTCTTATATGCCAGATTCTGACCCTACCATCCAAATGAAGCAAAGGAAACTATTAGACTTATTAGACCAGACAACATTTTTCTAATCTTCTATTGTCCAATTTTGGTGAGCCCATGTGATTGTAGCCTCAATTTTTTATTCTTAGCTGACAGGAGTTGCTCCCGGGGTGGTCTTCTGCTACTGTAGCCCATCAGCTTTAAGCTTTTGACAGTTTCACCCTAGAGAACTGCTACTCGCAGTATACTGTATGCTCTCTATTTCAGATCCTTCTCTGTAAACCCTAGAAATGGTCGTTTGTGACGATCCCAGTAGATCAGCAGTTTTGGAAATACTCAGACCAGCCTGTCTGGCACCAAAAACCATGTCACGCTCAAAGTCACTTAAATCACCTTTCTTCCTCTTCCCTGTCTTCTGATGCATGAAATTCAGCAGATCGCCTAGACCATTGAGTGGCTGCCAAGCGATTGCTAAAGAGCAGTTGAACACCTGTACCTAATGAATGCCTGATTGGTGTATAGTGCACCTACTGTATATACAGTAGAAACAGTTCATTTCACCCATATTCTGATATTTTACTCTTGCTACCACTGTTCCTCGAGAAATACTACTTCTCTGTAATTAGCTGGAAATGAGTCATCTGTTCCTACATAAATCAGAATATTACTTGCATTTATTGTAGGTTCATAATATAGGATATTATAATTCAGCTGTGAAAATTACAGCGATTGTTCACAAGTTATAGTATATTATTGCTGTAAACCTAATTTCTGGGGCTTTACAAGTCCCCTGCTGCCTACCTAGCTCAAAGCAGTCACTTATTGCGCTTTTCAGGCATGCTCCCTTTCAGCAATGTCCCCTGCACAGTTTGTAGAAAACTCTTGCTTTGGCTTATGATAAACACCGGAGAAACCTCTCCTAGTCAGCAGAAGAAAGGATGCTACATTGTGTCCTGATGACACAAACTTTGTCATTATAGTAATACAATGAAATTAGTTGGAGAGAAGTCAAGTTAGCCTTTATTGGTCACACAAACATTACTGCACAGTGAAATTCTTTATTCTTCGCATATCCCAGCTTCTTGTATAGGCCGGGGTCAGAGCGCAGGGTCAGCCATTTTTATGGCGCCCCTGGAGCAGACAGGCTTAAGGGCCTTGCCCAAGGGCCCAACAGCAGCAACCTGGAGGAGCTGCTGGGGCTCGAACCACCGATCTTCCGATCCAGCAGCAATAAAGATAAAGTAAGAATGAGACAATATATATATATATATATATATATCGCAAGCCGAGAGCGACGGTGGCAAGGAAAAACTCCCTGTATGTGCAGCGGCACTTAGATGGTAAAAACAGTGCAGTACAAACAGGTATTGTCAGTCAGCAGGAAGCATTGCATAAATTATAATAATTGTTTTGGGGTTTTTTTTTGAGCCAGAAAGCAGGAACCCCTAAAGCAAGAGGATTCAATCCAACAAAATGTAGTCAATCCTACTTTAGTACAATATGCTTTGCATCATTTGTATGTCAATAGCAATAAATCTGGACACTTAATGTCTCGAAAGCTAATTTGGCCAGACAGTGAATGAAAACATGTGCGTTTGAGTTGTGACTGAAGCAAATCAGCTGTGCGTATCAGCCTCGCAGTGAGACTCCTACTATCCATGTGCTTCACTGCGAATGACTCATCCATTAGTTCTTAACTCTTCCTGCCTCTGCCAAAGACTTTACAGCTCCGAGCGAAACTGCCCATCCAAGTCTGATGCGGTTGCCTCAAACTCTTAGGGGAAAAAGACAAAAAAGAAAAGCCATCTTATACCCAGTGGACGTGAGCCTTTGATGCTCTTTACAGCACAGAAGCGAAGTTAAAAATGGTTGGCTGAAGACAAGATAAAAGGCATAGAAGAATCAGAGACACAGCCTTCCAGGGACGTAATTGAACAATGAAGGATGAAATGGCGAAGAAAGGAGAAGGACGCAGCTGCGGTTCTTCTTTCTGGGCTGCTAACACCGAAACCAATAACTGTGCTTCACTCCAGCTGAGAACGTGATTGGATTGTTGGTCTGTTCTGGTCAGAAACAGTCATGCTTTGAGCCTTGAGGCTTGGGATAGTGAGATTGAAACAGGGGAAAAAAGAAAGCGTTTGGTGATCAAACCTCATGAGTATTGCCATTGATGAAATGTGAATTGCAGTCATGTGATGCACAAGCAACGCTCTGAAAACTCGGCTGAAATAAGGGGATGGTCATTTCCTGTAAAACATGAGAACGCATCGTCAGGGGAAAGCAAATTCTGACGGAGGAAATTCTTCTTTTCCGGATCCCTTTAGATTACGCAAATCACTTGCTTGCAGTACATGTTGCACCATTTTTCTTAAATAGTAGTTTCTACATTACCTTAACCTGCAAATCTATACCTCCCATTGCTACACATTTATGCATGCAATGTTGTGTGAGCATCCATTTTGTTACAAATAAGTAACTGCATTTACCATAAAATGCTGCAATTCAAACCCTCTTAACCTTTACAGACTATGACAAACCAAAGCTACCAACCTTCAGGAACCACAGACTTTATTTAACCTTCTTATTCCTTCTTATATTCTTTTGATTGTGGAAAACTGCTTCGCAACAATGAAAATTGTTAAATGTGCTATACAAATAAAAGTGAATTGAATTGAATTATTTGAACACATATACCACTATAAAAGCAATATTTCTTGGAATTTCTATACAACGGGAAGTCCGGCCATGTGAGCACTTGTACAAGACTCCTAACTACAGTAGTGACAAAAAAACAAAAAAAAAACTCATTAGGTACAGTACCAGGTATAGGAATGCTTCATCTCATGGCCTGTTTGTGTCTGTTTATATCTCCCTAGATTCTGGCCAACATAATCATTTTTATCTGCGGGAACATGGCAGGAGCATACCACAAACACCTGATGGAGCTAGCGTTGAAGCAGACCTACCACGACACCTGCAACTGCATCAAGTTACCCATCAAGCTGGAGTTTGAGAAGCGGCAACAGGTTCGCTGCCAAATGTCATCATCCAATCCATTGACTTGTTCACCTTTTGAACAGTCGTAGGTGTCACGAGGTGCTAAAAGAGTTAGGTGGGAAAAGTCTCTTAAAACTGTGAAACTTTTTTTTTTTTTTGCCATGTAGGTCATCTGCGATTTCCTGGCTATTACAGTAGGTAGCGAAAACGGATAGTTCACATGAAGGGCAAATAAGAGTAATTCTGCCATTATAATCCTGATGACATTTTCATTTCATGCAGTATTAATTCTGGTCTACTGTAGGTGTCCTGGAGGTTCTTATAAAAAGTTAACGATGCTTAATAGAATCTAGAGAGTCCTAACTCACACAACTCACACAGTTTCTTCGTATGTTCAAACACCAGCAGGAAGCAAGGTTTCCCAACATTTTTTTTAAATAAACAAATAAGATAAAGGATTTTTTTTTTTGAAGATAAAAAATATATCTAAAAAAAAGTTTCTCCACCCTTTTCAACCCCTTTCTCAACCCTACACAATATATATATATATATATATATATATATATATATATATATATATATATAGTGTGTGTGTGTGTGTGAGTGAGAGAGAGAGAGAGAGAAAAGCCCCATTCACACCTCATGTGACCCCAAGGTTGAGAAGCTACTCATTAATCTATTTTCTGCTGAACATGCCCTTTTCTTTTTTTCCTCAGTGGCATTTAAACTTCTAATTGCACCTTATAATGTATGCATTTTGTACAGTATAGCATAGACTCTCATGTGCAGTTTGCATGTCGCCACAGTCAGTTGAGGATCAGTATTCAAGCTCAGACTTAACTAAAAGCTCAATTTTTAAAACTATTTTCAAGATATGAATTTGAGAACTCCATCACCACTGTCTGATAGTTTGACATCACCATAATATTTAATGCTGAAATGTATATTTGCAAAAAAAGACAGTCAGCTTATCCTTTAAACCATGGCTAGATTTTCAGTACAGAATGTGATGCATCAGAATCACTGGAACATTGACACAGCTCTCACAGCTAAAAAAAAAAATAGCGATTTAAAAGTGTGGTATAAAATGCATTTCATAACCACAACTTTGGTTTGTATTATAGCGTGGCCTGGCTTTAAATCCGATTGCCTTTAGCTTTGATTACAGTGCTCGATGTGATGCTAGTTCATGTCTAAAAATGATTCCCCGCGTTGCCCGAACCAGCAATCTGGTTGTCCTGGAATATGGCCGTGCCACTAGGAAATAAAAACTCCACAGGTGTGATAACCTGGTCGTTCAATACATTCAGTTAGTCAGCCTACTTTATTTCATTGCCACATAACAAAGTCTAGACCTGACCATTTGAAGCAACCCCAGCTCATAACACTGCCTCCAGAGGCTCGTATAATGGCCTCAGTGCATGATGGGTGATTTTGCTTTAAGCGCTTCCCTTTTTTACCCTGATGTGCACATCCCTCTGGTATCAAGTCAATCTGGAGTCATCAGACGACATGACCTTTATGTCTAATCTTTATGCTCCCTAGCAGACCGAAGGCTTTTTTTTTCTGATTAGTCTCTCTGACATGTACTGTAGTATTTTTATGGCCACACACGTGTTTAGTCCCGATCCTGTGCATTCTCATCACACTGTGTATGTGCAAATGCTCTTACTTTCACCATTTAATGAAACTCTGAGTTCTACAGTTTCTTTCTGACCACATTTCTTCCATGAAGTATCTCTTCCCCCCAACTCTGAAGACGTTCTAACACTTTTTTTTCAGTTTTAAAACCACAAAGTGGCACAAAGAGACTGCAAAAGCAGACCAGCAAACCCAAACACAGAAACTAATCTGTCGTCAGGATACAAGCATTCCAGCATTCCTTTCGCTGTCAAAAAGTGTCTGGACATAAGGGAAAGACAACGATGATTTAGAAGCACACTGCAGTCACACTGAAAATCCGCTGCTTTTGCAACATTGGGCGGCTGGCGCCGAGAAAAATGGCTGCCGTCCAGCTGACTGTTTTGTTCAAGAGGTCAAATGGCTGTTGGTTGGACCAAACCATCCAGAAACGTTCCTCATTCCTGGGCGATGGCTTCACGGATCATTTGTTTGTATACTTTACCTCTGTTCCTTTGTATGGTCTCTTAACTGCCTTTTGAGCACTTTTTTTTTTAATTGATCCGTTGCTTTTATAATCGTCCTCTGAAAACTCATTTCTAGCTAATATGCGTTTGTTAGATTCAATATACCTGTACGTATAACTACGTACTTTTAGAGTTGCCTCGTTTTGATTGCATCTTATTATCAAAGGTGGCAAATCACAAGTTAATAATCAGAAACCAAAAAAAAAAAAAAAAAAAAAAGCGTCTTAATATGCACAAGGGATGTTTAATTGGTTCAATGAGTTTCATGATTAAGTGCTGTAATTTCTTTGAATGGGCATCTAGAGACTTTCTCAAGAAATAATTAATGAAACACACAGAGTTTGCCTCCATTTACTTCCATTACAAGTTTCTAAAAATAGTAAAGAAATATTGTTTTGTGTCACGTTTAATATTGTAGTAATGGATTTTTTTTGGGCTATTAGTTAAGACCACTGAGCCGTATCCAGAGGTCAGTGCATGTAGCGATGATTTAATAGTAAAGCTGCAGCGCATCAGTATTGAGCCCTCAGCCGTAACTGCAGTGCGACTCTGATCGTATCTCTTGTGCGATATTGGTTCGAGTGAGGAGCACAGCACTCGTTTGTTAGTTTGATGTAACCACAATTTGTAGTACTGTAGTTACGTTTTGGACTGTGGAATGCTGGTTAAGCAATATTACAGTAACTTAGATTTAAGTGATACGATATATCATGTATTTGCACAAAATGCATTGCATAAGTACAAAGGGGCCTTAACACTTTAGGTTGTGATGTATACACAGTTCAGGTGATATCGACGCCCGTTTTTTAAAAACTCGAATTGAATTCCGGCAGCAATGTGTACTATTATGTTTTCTCTTAAGATCAGTAGTCAGTGGTCACGCCATCGTTGATGCTACGGTATCATGTGACCATCACAAGTGTGTATACATTTTTGGGGCCCTTCTGTACATTTACATAAACACCATGGAGAGTCAAGAATGAGCTGCACTCAACCCAGCTGTTGAATTTATTTGAATTGACTTTTTAAAAAGACAAATGCATCATTTTTTATGTAATCTCCTTCCTTTGGGTTAGGGGTAGGTTTAGGGTTAGGGTTATCAATGCACATTGTCCATCAATCAACAATCTTTTGCATTATATGTTGAAATATATGTGTGTTTGATATCTTTAGGAGCGTCTGCTTCTTTCACTGCTGCCTGCTCACATAGCTCGAGTGATGAAAGCCGAGATCATCCAACGGCTCCAGGGCCCAAACTTCGGGCAAGCAGAGAACACCAACAACTTTCACAACTTATACGTGCAGAGGCACACCAATGTCAGGTGCTCACACACACACACACACAGATATATACACTCGGATGGACAGTCTCACATTCTGCCCTGGAGCAAAGATGAATTTTTCACACCTGGCTCTCACGCTGAATGTTAATGAACTTACAGTACCAAAAAAAAGTTGAAGACCGACTCAATTTACACTTGAAAGGAAGCACAGATGAGGCACCTAGTGAAATTGTTTCTTCTGAATTCTTTCTCGTCCATGTGGTGGTGGTGGTGGTGGTTGAGATGATATCTGAAAAGGGTCTTTTTTTTTTCTTTTTTTTTGAAAGGTGCAACATTTCACATTTGACTCCGGCATTACTGGGCATAATGACGTTTTCTTTCTCAGCCATTTAAGATGAGCATATTCCAACCCAAGCTTTGGGGAAAAGGGTAAATTAGATGTGCAAGCACTGATGCTACAGTACTTCCTGCAGAGTCAATTTACACACGACCTGCATAGCGGATTTGTAAATTGAATGTGTTAGATTTGGGCTGCTCCTATGAAGGGAACAGCTCTTTGAACGTTCTGTCCAATAAACAACAAACAACCTGCAGCATGGTTCAAAAAGTCCATTGTCTTTGGCAGGTTATATTTCTCAACAAGCTTTCATCTGTTTTCACTTATGCTCCACGAACAACTGATCAATCAACTGATGCTAATCCAATTAACACGGAACACAGCTATCCAAGTAAAAATAATGGCACCTGATGAAATACACTCGTTTTCACACATTTGAACATGATGCTTAAATCGATTGTCATACATTCAATGACAAAATGGATGTTTACTTACTCCACGTCTTTTGTTCTATATATACTAGGAAAGTGTTCTTGTTTGCTAGTCAACCATAATCTCAAATATGCAGGGAGCTAGATTATCCACGGAATGGAAGGTGCTGTATCTTGTATAATTGCAGAATGAGTTATTGGCTATTAACAAGCTATAGGCTTCTTTTAACTGGTTTTAGACAGTGGAGCTCTTTTATGGCACACCCCAAAGCACACAAAACAGCTGTGAAGCAACACAATGTCTAGCAATTGCACATTCATGCACATTCAAGTTGAGAGACTTTATATGACAAACTTTTACTTGCAATAATAAAAAGGTTGATGAATTTAATGCCATTTGCTGCATAATGTTATTTGATGGAAATATGGTGGATTTAGACAGAGTGACATTTGTTCGCAAATTTGCCCGTAGGTTGTAAAAATAATAATAAATACAACGGTCAGAACTGACTTCCATATGGTCCCTATTTGGATTTTTTTTGTTGCTTTTTTGGATTTGGATTATATTCCTAAATGGATGGATAACATATTTGACAGTGTGATATTTATTGAACATAGTATAAGGTGTTTTTTATTTATTTATTTATTTTTGTTTATTTATTTAGTTTTTTTTTTTTTTTTTGAAGAACTTTAATGAAGGCCATTTTAATAGCTACATCCCCCATTGGTTCTTATGGCATTTTTCTCAAACTGCTTTGCAAAAAATCTAGATCAGGTCAGGTCAGAGACGAGCTTCTAGGAACTGAGAAGTTCCCCAAGGTAAACCAGTACTCTTTCCCCAGAACACATTAAGAAAGAGATTTTTTTTTTCATAAATTCTGCTCCACATGCATGGTTGTGCTCACAAGGTGATGCGTTTGCTGTTTGTGGTTGGCAAGGTAACAAGCAAAACTCCAGCAGTTATAAAGAAAACCATCCTGGTCAAGAATAAAAGGGACTGATCATAATAAAATACATGTATGTTATATATATTGTATACACACGTGGACAAAATTGTTGGTACCCTTTGGTCAATGAAAGAAAAACTCACAATGGTCCCATGAATAACTTTAATCTGACAAAAGTAATAATTAAAAAAAATTCTATGAATGTTAACCAATGAATGTCAGACATTGCTTTTCAACCATGCTTCAACAGAATTATAAAAAAAAAATAAACTCATGGAACAGGCCGGGACAAAAATGATGGTACCCCTAGAAAATACTGAAAATAGTGTGACCAAAGGGACATGTTAATTCAAGGTGTGTCCACTAATAAGCATCACAGGTGTCTAGAATCTTGTAATGAGTCAGTGGGCTACAGTGTGACTACAGTTGCACATATTATTCAGAAATTTAAGATCCATGGGACTGTAGCCAACCTCCCTGGACGTGGCCGCACGAGGAAAATTCATGACAAATCAAAGAGACGGATAATCCCAATGGTAACAAAAGAGCCCAGAAAGACTTCTAAAGAGATCCAAGGTGAACTTCATGCTCAAGGAACATCAGTGTCAGATCGCACCATCCGTCGTTGTTTGAGCCAAAGTGGACTACATGGGAGACGACCAAGGAGGACATCATTGTTGAAAACAAATCATAAAAAAGCCAGACTGGAATATGCCAAACTACATGTTGACAAGCCACAAAGCTTCTGGGAGAATGTCCTATGGACAGATGAGACAAAAATTTAACTTTTTGTCAAGGCACATCAGCTCTATGTTCACAGATGGAAAAATGAAGCATATCAAGAAAAGAACACTGTCCCTACTGTGAAACATGGAGGAGGCTCTGTTATGTTCTGGGGCTGCTTTGCTGCATCTGGCACAGGGTGTCTTGAATCTGTGCATGGTACAATGAAATCTCAAGACTATCAAGGGATTCTAGAGACAAATGTGCTGGCCAGTGTCAGAAAGCTGGGTCTCAGTCGCAGGTCATGGGTCTTGCAACAGGACAATGACCCAAAACACACAGCTAAAAACACCCAAGAATGGCTAAGAGGAAAACATTGGACTATTCTAAAGTGGTCTTCTATGAGCCCTGACCTCAATCCTATTGAGCATCTTTGGACGATGCTGAAACATGCTGTCTGGAAAAGGCACCCTTCAAACCGGAAACAACTGGAGCAGCTTGCTCATGAGGAGTGGGCCAAAATACCTGCAGAGAGGTGCAGAAGTCTCATTGACAGTTACAGGAATCGTTTGATTGCAGTGATTGCCTCAAAAGGTTGTGCAACAAACTATTAAGTTAGGGGTACCATCATTTTTGTCCAGGCCTGTTCCATGAGTTCATTTTTTTAAATAATTTGTTGAAGCATGGTTGAAAAGCAATGTCTGACTTTCATTGGTTAACATTCATAGAATTCTTATTTATTATTACTTTTGTCAGATTAAAGTTATTTTTGTGACCATTGTGAGTTTTTCTTTCATTGACTGAAGGGTACCAACAATTTTGTCCACGTGTGTATATATTTTTACCATAACCAGGATTTTATTTATGTTTATTTGTTTAACATACAGTATGGGTTTTAAATTCATCCAAAATACACAATATTTTATTTATTTATTTATTTACTTGTTTACTTTTACAATTTATTGCCTTGCCCCAATGTGCAGTTCCAGGGTCTATATGAGTGATTTTAAAGTATTAAGGTCTTAGCAGAAATAAAGAAAACCCAAAAGTATGTGGGTTTGAGGGAACAGTTTGTGGAAGTGCTATAATAAACTCATTAAGCTCAGTTTTTAATAATGCACTGTTCAGCATTAAAGCTCAAATCAGCAAAATGTCGTGCCCCATTTTGATTACTGAGAAAATGAAAGCAGGTCTTAGTGACAGACTCAGTATTTGATGTAAGTATCATCGCCATGCGTTTCTAACTTTAGAATCCTTTAGATGTTGTCTTCTGGTGTCTGATGTAATCGGTTTCCTTGCAGTATTTTGTATGCTGATATTGTTGGCTTCACCCGTTTGGCCAGCGATTGCTCTCCTGGCGAACTTGTCCACATGCTCAACGAGCTTTTTGGCAAATTTGATCAGATCGCCAAGGTAAGACACAGTTGGCATCGGTAATGAATCGAAATAGTGCCAAAAAATGAGTCATGCTTTATTTTATTCCCTAATGTTCTCGTTCTGCCACAAAGCAGCATGATATATCAACATGACCGGACATGTGTTTTTGTTTGTTTGTTTATATATTTATTTTAGGAAAATGAATGTATGAGGATTAAGATTCTTGGGGACTGTTATTACTGTGTCTCTGGACTCCCGGAGTCTTTAACCAACCATGCCAAAAACTGTGTGAAGATGGGCCTGGACATGTGCGAGGCGATCAAGTAAGCGACATCTCTGATTGGGTTTCCATTTCCATTTAGGCATCTGGCGGACGCCCTTATCCAGAGCCACTTACATTCGAATCTCATTATACATCTGAGCAGTTGAGGGTTAAGGGCCATGCTCAAGGTGTAAAGTATATACAAGAGGTGTTCAAGTCAAAGCAGAACTTGTGATCATGCAGAATAACAGAACACAGTTGCATTATGTATGAACTATCATCATATATATAAACAGTTATTCTATAAACTTACTTTATTACTCTATATACTGTAATCTCCTGCAACACTACTGCACTTATCCTAGCATTTCAGTAGGGCTTGAATAACAAATGTAAAAAAGGTTTTTTCAGTATGCCGGAGCCATGGTTAGACTGGTGGCTTCATGTCTGTAACACTGGCCTCTCAGGAACACCTACAATGGTCCAAGCATGTGGTGTTGGCTTGGAGCGAGGTCAGAACTGTACAGGGGATGTGGTGATAACTCCCAGCTGGGTTCCTGTAATGTACAGGTGGTGCAGCGGGCAATATGAGGTCACGCATTGTCCTGCAAAAAAGAATGTTTGATCATCAAACTAGGCTGTTACAAAACATGAAATAACATTTAATGTAACATTAAATTCTTAGTTTACAAATATGCTAATATGGAATATGCTTAAGTGGTGTTTCATATCGGTGTATCATGTGTTACCATTTCTGCATATAGAACATGGAACATCTGGAACAAGACTCCTGCTATACTTTTACGTTTCATACATTTCAATGACATTTACTCATTTAGCATTTATTCTCATTTATTTCCCTAAAACTTCGGCAATTAAAATAGAACATGACCTATGGCCATACTGACATTTTTACAACAGTAAAAGCTATTTGGAATTTTTTTTGAAAAAATAAAAAACCAATAAACAAAAAAACAGCAGCTCAAGAACAAACAAGATGACATCTGTTTATTACTGTACATCTGGAATAACGAGCAAAAAGAAAACCTACATTGCTATGTTTATTATACAGTAAAATATTAATTTACAATAATAAAAATATTATTCCAGTTTAGTCCTTTTGGAATTTCTCATTAACCTTTCTAGAAGCACTCTGTAGTTTTCCCTCCCATTTTTCCATTTCATTAGTTATTCCCTTTATTAATGCTTTTAGAAAGGCCCTTTGAATTAAATGCTTTTATAACATTAAAAGCAGCTGATGTGAAGTTCATGACATAGATTTCATCTCTCCAGGATAGACAAGCTGGTGATAATGGTGAGATTCTATTATTAAAATGCATAAGAGCGAGTGCATCCTCTCTCATTCCAAATTTTCGAGCTTCAATTCGGCTCCATTTTAATGACACATCCAACATGAGTAGCGGCGGCGACAAACATCAGACGTGAGGTTCCAGAATGCAATGCAGCTGCGTGTTTTTGAGAACTCAAATCTTAATTTGTGGATACTTGACTTGAGTGACTAATTTCGGTCTGCTTTCTCTACTCCTGACCTTTGCGAGCAGTGTGTGGTAAGAAATTCTTCGGAGAAAAGCATTTCTCTGCACTCTGAGCTTTTCCCTAAGGAGGTTTACTGGGTCAAGGCTACAATTCCTCCTGTAGGCAAAGAGACTCCCAGCCATGTGCTCGTGCCCTCTGGTTCACTACACCCACACTTAGCTGGGAATGTGTTGCAAAAGGCCAGACTGATTACGGAATCTATTATGCATATTTGCATTTACGTGTGTGTTTAATACACCACTTGCTCATTGTCCTTTAGAAAAGTGCGAGACGCCACCTGCGTGGACATCAACATGCGCGTCGGGGTTCATTCCGGCAACGTCCTCTGTGGCGTCATCGGGCTCCAGAAGTGGCAATACGACGTTTGGTCACATGATGTGACCCTGGCTAATCACATGGAGGCTGGAGGTGTACCAGGGTATAAATTCTTTAAGGTGTAAGAATTGATATTAAAGCACCCTACAGTTTACAAGAGTTGATTTCTCTCTCTCTTTTTTTTCTTTTTCTTACATGATAATGAACAGACGTGTCCACATTACCTCGGTCACTCTGGAGCACCTGAACGGTGCTTATAAAGTGGAGGACGGCCACGGCCATGAACGAGACCCTTATCTGAAAGAGCATGGGGTTGTGACCTACCTAGTAATCAACCCGAAGGTATGGCATAAAATTGTGCTACAACAAGCAGAAAGAAGCAAAAGGATCTAATAATGAACTAAGACCATTTTTACACAAGAGTCCAAAAGGTTCTCATGCAAGTTGTTACTATATAAATGATAACGTATTCATACAAGCGCACAAACTGGTGGCCAAAAGCATTGAGACAATTAATAATTCACTGTATTAATGATGTGATTTTTTTTTGTCTTTTGGTAGAAGTTCCAAAGACAAATGTTTGAAAATCACATTCACATCGAAAAAATTCATTCATTTTTTGCCATTTTTGAGCAGAAGGAATCAAAAAGTAAATCAGAAAGTAAACGTCCCGCTACATATACTTTCCATCCATTAACTAAACCATCAGATTCTAATAAGCACAACACTTCGGCCCGATAGGAGAGACCAGCTCATATATAATACTATAATACATGGCATATGTTTTCTTAATTCTTTTTCGACCTTGTGTATATACATTTACTGTCATAGAACCATAATAAACCAAAAACTACAGTACCTGACCAATCAGAAAGAAGCCATCAAAAGCATAATTATTAAAAAAAAAAAAAAAGTAATCAGTATTCAGGTAAAATCCTGCGTGAAAGATGTTTCACTAATTTGGCAGGCCGAGAGGAGGAGTCCGCAGCACCACTACAGACCCCGACACACCCTAGATGGTGCAAAGATGAGAGCGTCAGTTAGGATGACTCGCTACCTGGAGTCATGGGGGGCTGCCAAACCCTTCGCCAATCTGCACCACCGAGACAGCATGACCAACGAGAATGGCAAAATCAACACTTCTGTAAGTATCCTTGCCATCAGATTGGCTTTCCATGTCTTATACATTGTCAGTTGCCCACAGGACTAATCAGCTGATGTATTAATGCACCAATGAATCCTATTTTAGCAAGACATATGAAACGCTTACTCCTTTATATTTATTGATTTGGTTAATGATTTGTAATTGTGAAGTTTTAAGGATGCTACTCAAGAATCCAACAGTGGGCAGTTATGGTTTCACTGTGATGGACATTATTAATACCATTAACACAGCGTTCTTGCCTCACAATAATAATAATAATATTAATCATCATCAATGTTGGTAACACTGTTTTTATGTCTCAGGCAAAACAATTATAACAACTAAACATTTATAATTGTGTACGAAACAAAATCACACAAATTGGTTAAATGTAAACATGTGGTGTAATCTAATGTGTGTGTGTGTGTGTGTGTGTGTTTATGCCTTCCAAAGTGTTTGCTCCCTGCTTTTTCCTCTAAATTTCCCGGGATAGGCTATTCACAGGATACGCGGTACAGACAATAGATGGACAGATGAATGATTGGATAGATTAGTTATTTGATGGTCTGTGAAAAAAAAAAAAGAAGAAAAAGTGGATGTTGCTGCAAATGCTGCTGCAAAATTCATAATTTTGGGGCAAACTGCCAAAAACGATGAACAATTAGGTTTGGATAAATGCCTTTAACATATACTTTGGCAGGATTTCTGCATATAATCATTATGCTGTTTTAAGGTGGAATTAGTAAATAAAAAAGCCTTTAAAACCTTTTATAGACACCCACTTTGTTGCCGTTTTTCAGAACAGGTGGAAATATTTAACTTCAATTTTCCCACTTTTCACTTTTTTTTTTTACCAGAATATGAAATGCTAGAATTTTTATTCCAGTTGAAACATGTGCAAAAGTAAAACATGTTTATTTTTAGAGTTTTTTTGAACAAGTAAATAATTTATTTTTCAGAAATTTGCTAGTAAAATATATGAGGGACACGCACACATTTTTGTTGTGCAAAATAATCGAACATGGTTATGGGAGACTTCCTTTTTCTCTATTTAAATCACCTGCTACACTAATGCACTGGTTCACATTATTCATTATTCACAAACGGCATTTTAAAAAATATTTTCACCATTAGGATGTTTTACTGTGGCTAAGAGTCTCATCACCGTGCTGTGCTCAAAGTCTTCTGTAAATGGCAGTCGGTTTTACGCCTTCATCAGAATCTCAGTGGTTAAGGCATCACAACCACCAAGTTGCCACTGTTGGGCCCTTGAGCAAGGCCCTTAACCCTCAATTGCTCAGATATGAGATTTAAAAAAAAAAAAAAAAAAAAAAGTAAGTCGCTCTGGATGAGAGCGTCTGCCAAATGCCTAGATGTAGAAATATTCATGAGTTCCAGTTTGACAAACTGAATATATTCAAATATTTATTTTGTTACTTTACGAGTAAATGTAATTAGTAAATAAATTAAATAAATAAAGAATCAGTTGTAGTGTTTTAGACACTATGCAATTTAATCATAGTAATTAAACACTATATGATAGCAAATACTGTGTTCATTTTTATAGGATGTGCCACTTGGTCAGTATCACTTCCAGAGACGCTCAGAAAGGTAGGATCAGTTTGTTTTCCAAAGCCTTGCTCAGTTTATTAATAATCAAAAATGTAATAGACAGAATAAAGATCAGAGTCGAAATGCGGGTGTAGGGGAGGAATGTATCATCTTTTCCACCCTGTTTCGCTTTTTAAAATGAATTTATTGCCTTTTAAAGCTTTTAATGGCTTTCTGGCACATCATACATCTCTGAATGATGACAGGCTATGTTTCAAATATTTCAAGTTTTAGGAACATCGTTACAGAAAGTCTGCGTTACAGAATACTAAAATATGGTCATGCAGACTATTGATTTAATTATTATTTTATTTATTTATTTTTGCCCCAGTGATATAAAATCATTGATTTTGCACGATATATGGAAAACATTCTCAGTTGTTTATTTTTCTTTACAGAACAAAATCTCAGAAGAAACGATTTGAGGAGGAGCTAAATGAACGGATGATACGAACGTTTGATGGTATAAATTCCCAAAAGTAGGTTCTTATTTGGTTTTGCATTTAAAGTATTTACTGTATAATATAGTGTAAGATATATAGTATGGTATAATCTGTATTCTAATGTGAAATCTTTCAGACAATGGCTTAAATCAGAAGACATTCAGAGGATATCATTGTTCTTTCACAACAAAACTTTAGAAAAAGAGGTAAGCTGTCAATCAAATTATAGTTACTGTGTTTGTTTTTTGTTTTTTTTTCTTTATTTTTAAAAAAGTTAAGGAATCTACTTTGCAGTTGTAGATTGCTGAACTACAAGCTACTGATTTGAAAACAAAGAAAAGTAACTGATTAAATTTAATGAACCACAGTTATTTGAGTTGTTGAATAATTTTAACAACTTACATTGACTATAAGTATTGCATAAAAAGAAATGTATACATTTATACAGTAGGTGTATAAATATGTTACAAATTTCCATTGTGCAGTTTGTAAAATAAAAGAAAATGAAAATATATTTTAACAACCACTGTAATGTTTACTGCTGCACAGCATAAGTAATTACTAACATATCATTTGCAGCTGTTTTGGAACTTTTATAATTATATAACTTGAAATAATGCAAGTTATAAATGACAATTATGAAACATCAGCTCATGTAACGTTCGACTCTGTGAATTGCTAACAAGTATGAGTTTATGGGATACCACAATGAGTACTTTGTTCAAAGGGTATCTTCTTTGAAACTTCATAAAACCTTAATTGCTTATCAAGGTTTATATACATAAGGTTTTTATAACATATATACACCAGTCAAAAGTTTGGACACACCTAATTCTATTAGGATTTTACTTTTTATTCCACAATTTTTATTCTACATTTTCTAACATTGCTGAAGGTATCCAAACTATGCAATAATCTCCATTGAACAGTTGACATTGAGATGTGGAAGTTGAAGAACTGAACTTGAACAGCACTGTTCAATCAATGCACATGAATGTACCAAGTTCCAACTACTGTTACTTTTTTTTTTTTTTTTATCATCCACATTTATAACTTTTACAAAGTTTAGTCTAAATTAAACTAGTGCACCTACATGCATCAATGGTTCAAGACTGTAATAATAGTAAAAAAAAAAAAAAGAAGAAGAAGGAAAAAAAGAAAACTTGTAACTGTAAAAAAAACCCTGTAATTAAGTTTAATATGCTGCACACAAATACTGTGCAAAGCTTAGGAGTGTGTTATATTGTTCATTGTATATGTATTGCGAATTACTATACATACAGTATACAGAAGAATATTCTTGAATTTAAATTCTGATTCGATTACTCAGAAATGCTTTAAATGTTCTTTTTTTTTTACAGTACAGAGCAACCACCTTGCCTGCTTTCAAGTATTATGTCACTTGTGCCTGCTTGATCTTCTTCTGCATCTTCATAGTGCAAATTCTTGTCTTGCCAAAGTAAGCGCCCTTTTTTCAAAACCGAGTATAAGAATTAAAAAATTTCACCATCTAAAACAAAGGTCACATTGTGCCTAATTGACATAGGGGACATCCATATATTCTGTTATGGAATCTCATACCAGCTTATTTCAAAACCCATTGTCTTTTTTGAGTCACATTTTAGTGATAAGAGTGGGTTCATTCAAAAGTTGAACAGTCCAGTCCATTTAAAGATGATCTGCAATGTCTCCTAAACTTAATTGTTTTATAACACTTGTACAATGTGAAGATTTTAACAGTGACGGTCATGACACTCTACAGATACATTTTTCTATATCTTCTTGCTGTCTACTAGATTTTAATGGATGCAAATGGCAAAAATGTGATGGCACAGGTGGCACAGTGGCTTAGGTTAACTATCATTTCCAAATTGCCCGTAGTGTGTGAATGAGCGTGGGAGTGTGTTTGTGTGTGTGTGCCCTGCAGTGGATTGGCCCCCCATCCAGAGTGTACCCTGCCTTATGTCCTAAGTGTCCTAGGATAGGCTCCAGGCGCCCACGACCCTGTTTATAGGATAAAGCAGTATTGATGTTGACTGAGTCAGTGAGTGAGAATGTAACAGCACAATCAGATTAATAACATTATACCAAAGGTGTACTTAGCTACAAAGTCTGTTGCTACACATGACCTTCAGAAGAATGTAGGTTCATATCATTTGCCATGAAAGTCTCGTGCTGCCTAATGAACTTTACAATTAATTTAACCATCTGTTAGTGTTCTACACCAAGAGCAGCTGTAATGATCTTTATTTGTTAGCGTTAAAACGGTGTGTAATGAATTGCAGGACTGCTGTTTTGGGAATTTCATTTGGGATTGCGTTCCTAATCCTGTCCATGATTCTGCTCATCTGTTTCGCCGGCCATCTCTTGGTAAGAGATTTTAAAAAAATTTATGCTGGACTACCAACCGTAATCTGTACTTTTCCCAAGTGATGATGTTTTAGTCAATATATCAGTAGGAGCACATTTTAGTTGAACCATTTAGTTTAGATTGTCCAGGTAAAATCCAGTTTAGATCAAGTTCAAATTCAAGTACAAGTTCAAGTAGGCTTTATTGTCACTTCAACCGGTTAGTACTCAGTGAAACGAAACAATGTTCCTCCAGGACCAAGGTGCTACATGCAACATAAATTTACATCATAGATTAACAGAAAAACTAAACCTAGTTATCTGGCTAGCGGAGACGAGACAGATTGTCCTGACAACATAAGTTTACAACATAAATGAACAAAAACTAACTCGCCAACTCAGAGAGGAAGACTTTTTTTTTTTTTTTTTAAATACAGACAACATACAACATGAAGCGCACGTGCAATAGATCCACTATTAAAGGAAATCGGGGTTAACATGGTTAAAATAGAAATGAGCAAGAACATATGAAGACCCCAAACCCTACTTTTATTGTAGTGTAATGCAACGCAACCATCTGTATCTGCAGTGTTGATATTTGAACTCAATTCATGAATACACATGAATTTAACAGCAGCAACACCTAGCTGATCAAGATTACATACATATAGAGTTGAAATTTTCAAAAAGCGTATTGGGTTAGAATCACTGACTCCTACATTAAAATTTTACTTTTTTTTTTTTTTTTTTAGAGTTAAAGATCTCCCACTAAACAAGTTTATTACATTTTAACATGATATTATTTTGTCAATACATTATTAAAGTTTAAATATAAAATACGCCACATTTTACCCAACTTAAAAAAAACTTCACCATAACTCATTATTATTATTATTATTATTATTAAATGCTTACAACGCATTTATAGGCAAGGCCTAGACATTTTCAGGGCTATTCTTCAAGTATAAAAAGATATACATGACTTGTATGACTCTGTTTTAGTCAGCAAAAACATCTGACCTGGCAATGTCACAACCATGGCTGCAATAGGCTGCTGGATTTATTTACCAATTGTCCTCATTTTTCCGGCTTGAAAGTACACCGACATAACAGCATTGACTTCATGGGCAATTTACTCAAGGTCAACACCTGCATTCATGTCAGTGGTATAGCAAAGAGTACAGTCCAACCATCAACAGTGGATCTTGATTCAACAGCTCTTAAAAACAAAATGATTTTCAGTTGAAAGAGATTGTTTATTTCCATCGAATTAATTGACTGAAGACAAGTGTGACTTACAGAAAATTGTAAAAAAGAAATTTGCAATAAAGTTCGGTGTTGCTGAAATACCAGTGATAAGCCAAGCATGTTAATTAAATGTATAAAAAGAATAAAAGTGGACATATATATAATAAATATTAACCCATATAAAAAATAATTGGAAATTATGGGTTATTTCATTGACAAAATCCTGCTAGTGCAATCTTACATTTTATTCCAGTTCTGTTGACAAGATGAGCTATACGTTTAGCTGGTCGTTGTCACGAGCAACCGAGGGATGAACAGAAAAGCCTTAGCAGTTAGCCCGTGTAGCGTGGATGGTAAACCCAAACGCGGAAGCAGCGCGAGTAGGCAGGATAACCACGCGATTAATTTAAGAACTCTCTTACACAAAGAGCAAGGATCTACACAAATAAACCCGCGTTCTAGCAACACACACTCAATCAAAGAAGCAACCAGAATCGGTGAGTACTCACAGAATAGTCGGCGTAGCGTCAGCAAAGGCATGGGCGAACTCAATGACTCAGCAATGTGAAGCGCCATTTTGTCTCCTTTTATGCTTCCTGAAAACCCGACCGTATTACTTCCGGGTCCTAGTGCCGGTCGTGTTACGAGTGTGCATGACAGTCGTGACCTGACCACAGTTAATATTCAGACAGTAAAACGAGACGGCTATGTTACTGTACTTGGGCGGAAAACCACAGAATTGAGAATTTCCCAGAGTTAAAGACTTCATGTTGTTTTGTAACCCAACTTGCTCAAGTTATTATTGATGTAGTTGTTACATTGGACAGCAATATCACACTGTTTTGTTGTTGATTTATTGGCCTATAAAAGGTTCAAAAGCTCCCAGCACATTATTGTATACTGTATTTTGTATTAACCATTGTATTAACCATCAGGCATTACCTTCTCACTTTTGATCATAGTTGCAGATATGATGTAAGAGCAAATGGTTCATTTCAGATTATGGCTTTACTGTGCAGAAACGTGGGCAAAGAAAAGAAGGGATTCCGCTTGCATGTTTTTGCAGATGCGTCTAAAAAATATACAGTAGAAGGGCCATTTGATGAATTTAAACTTTATAATCTTTTTTTATTATTAAGTAGGCCCAAACGTGTTGTCTGTCTGCCACTAGCTTTGTCATTGCATTTAATTGCATTGTAGATGATTCATTCACCAAGTTAAAAATCACACGCATTTCTTAGTGAATAATGAATAAAATCATTGAGTAAAATGCGATTTGATCAGAGCATCCGCTATACAAGTCAATGAATAATTCCAATCAGAATCCAGGATTGTTTTGGATAATGAACTTTGTCACTAAAAACATAAAATAAAATTACCATCTGTCTTCATCAGTCAAAAAACTCAAATCATTCTCAAATTAAATTACGTTTAACATGCCAGAGACTCCTCAGAACAGGCCAAGATTTTCTAGTGTCCAAATTTAGCATTAATTCCTTTGATTTCAATGTGGCCTTCTGCTGTTGTAGCACATCTGCTTCAACCTCTTGTACTGTATTTAGAGATGTTCTTCAGGATACCTTGGCTGTAACTAGATGTTATTTGAGTTACTGTTGCCTTTGAATCAGCTCAAACCAGTCTGGCCATTCTCCTCTGACCTCTGGCACCAAGAAGGAAAACCTTTACTCACTGAATATTTTCTCTTTTTCAGACCATTCTCTGTAAACCCTAGAGATGGTTGTGTGAAATTGTTTGTTCCAGTATTTATGTGTCTCCCAAATGGGTGTGTATTTATTTATGAAAACGCCTATAATTCCTGAATGGTGAATGCCATTTGTCAAACCCTTTGAATTCAAGCTGAAAATCTTGACTTCACTCACATCTTGAGTGTTTCATTTCCAGTTCAATCTGGTGGTACTGTATACAGAGGCCAAATGCCCCCCAAAAAACTATATTTGTAGCATATATGAAAGCTTTTCTCTGACATATTTCCATATGTTATATTTTCGTATGTGATCTCTAATGTTTTGGCCATTGTTCAAGAAAAAGTTGTTGAAATGGATGAACCGGTAAATAAAATATATACATATCATCCTCTTTTCAGCACTGCAATAAGACCGCATCTGCTTCATGGCTCTGGATTCTTCGCGCTTCTGTCATTATTGCGAACAAGCCATGGCCTCGTCTCAGTCTGACCATGGCCACCACCACACTCATCCTTGTCATGGCTATCTTCAACATGGTGCGTCAAGCAGGTTCACCTTATATTCTGTAATATTCATACAGTATACAGTATGCTTCCTATAATTCAACAAATCACACAGTATTTGTTATCATTTGATTTATTGGTAAATTCTTACTTTTTAGTTAAACGTATTACAAGAGTGCACAAAATGATTTCATAGATTTAACGAACGAAAGAAGAAAATCTGTGGCCTAACAAGTGGGCTAATTAGAGCACCAGGCTTAAATCCATCAATTCAGTTTCATTTCTTGCTATGTACTTCTGTGTATTAGACTGGAACAAAGGTGTTAAAGTGAATTTTTCTGGATATTTCTGAAATTCATTCACCCTATCAGTGACAGCTGTGTAAACAAGAAGTTCCTACTGATAATTCGCTGATAATTTCACAGCTGCTTCACTGACACCTCCATAACGCATGATCAGCAGTAATCAGGAAGAAGATTATTCTCCCTTTTCTTTTTTATATCTTCTTTTCTTCCTTTTTCAGCCTAAAATGCCTTCAGGGCTTAAACTTTATGCTAAGTGGACATTGTCATGTAGAAGTATAAATAAATCCCAGGCAGAGGCACTGTTACACAAAAACTGTCAGACAGCTGTCTGTAAGAATGTCATCAATTTCACAGTTACAAAATGATCTACAACAACGAGCAGGCAGTCTACATAATAAAGTTGTTAATTTATCCCCTTTATTACTATAAAAGTATAAATATTGCATTCATGTATTTTTTATCAGTCAAACAAAATATCGTAGAGTTAGAAATATAAATGATGGCAAAAGCACATTTTAGGCCGTAGACTACAGTAGAATATGTAATTTATTTAACTTTGGCCAGCTTATTGGTTACATTCTTAAAGGTATTTTTTATTCAACTTTGTTTTGCACATGAAATCTCCAAAAGAATTATAGAATTTGAGTGAGAATAAAATTTAAATAAATATACTCAAAAGGAAAGAAATTGTCATGTATTATAGACAGTCACCAATGAGTGTGTGTGTGTGTGTGTGTTTGTGTACAAACAAAAAAGAAGAAAAATACTATCCCTGCTTTTTCTTTTCTCTTTTTTTTTGTATTAGCCAGTGTTTAAATAAGCCAATAAGATTTCACCCCAAATATATGTGATTGTTGATATGTTGGATTGTTGTTTAGAATTTCTGTCTTATTATGGGGCATGGCACAGAAGACACTCATATGTCATAGACACTAAAATGATAAATTTGTAGGAGGAGTGTAAAAAAGGAAGTTTGAGGTATATAAAAAAGGTTTTTTTTTTTTAGGGGGAGTGCGGGGGTATTTCAGGTGGATTGAAATTTCATGATTAAAAATATTATTTTTTTATTTTTATGATTCTGGGGTAATATAAATACCATTTATTCCAAAATCTGAAAACTGGTCATCATTTCTTTGCCTTTTGTTTTGTTAACCTGGCACGCCTCATAACATCAAAGGGTAAATATGTTATAGTGAAAACACTATACAGTAATAGCAAAAAGCTGTAATATATAAGCTGTACATTTTTACAAAACCCAGCAATAACAGTGACATTGGCCTTTTGTGTGCATTATATTCCAGCTCAAAGTGCTGTTCATCTTCAGATAGCTCATCGCTCACCCACAAAATGGTGTTTCAATTTTAATTTTAAAGCATTCTTTTTTACCTCATGTGAATGATATGCAGCATGCATTCAGTACCTTAAGGACACAAAGGCAAAGTGTAGATGATAATGTTTTCCATCGGCACAGTGTGACTTTGACATATTTTTTTAAAAAAAGGAGCCAACCACTTGAAACAATGCTTTGAATTTTGCAGTCGCATTGAAAACGACTGCACTGTCAGACCTGTACTTCATACACTAGGTTCATTTTTATTATCTTCTTCTTCTCTTTCCAGTTCTTTCTGCAGGACAACCTGACACATCTACTCCCAATCTACAATATATCCAATGAAACACTTTTTCACTCTGATGACCATCCGGTAGCTATCCTGGAGAAGAATAATTTCTATCTTCCTGTGAGTATTATTGCATACAGAGTAGAAAGAATCCATTTTTTGAATTCATGTGTATTGTAAAGGACACATTAGGAAAGTGTAACTTAGTGACTGGCCTAAGAAGTAGAAGCCAGCACTCATGTTACTAATAAATGATAATATACAATAAACTGTAAACTTATTATGTAAACTATAATAATAAAATCATTGAAATTAATTGAATAACATTGATAATCCCAGGTGGCACGGTGGTGTAGTGGTTAGCACTGTCGCCTTGCACCGCCAGGGTCCGGGTTCGATCCCTGGCCAGGCTCGATTCCCGTCTCTGTGTGCATGGAGTTTGCATGTTCTCCCTGTGCTTGGTTGGTTTCCTCCGGGTACTCCAGTTTCCTCCCAAAGACATGTAGATTAGGCTAATTGGTGTTCCAAAATTGCCCGTAGTGTGTATGTGTGTGTCTGTGCACTGTGATGGATTTGGCACCCTGTCCAGGGTGTACCCTGCCATGTGCCCCAAGTCTCCTGGGATAGGCTCCAGGCCCCCTGTGACCCTATGGTTCAATCATCACTTTATAAAACTTGTTGGTTACCATGGGGAAAACCCCTCTAATGAACTAGGAATAGATTACATACTGTACAGTGACATCAGCATGGTCAAATGGTGCCTGTGGAAAAAAAGCAATCAGACTTCACTGTGGCAGGTCAACGTTTATCCATTTTGTGCACGAGTGCCGCATTTCATCATTGTACTACGTTCAATGCACCAAAAGATTTAAATCTGGCATGACTGACAACTACACACGTGGACAAAATTGTTGGTACCCTTCGGTCAATGAAAGAAAAACTCACAATGGTCACAGAAATAACTTTAATCTGACAAAAGTAATAATAAATAAGAATTCTATGAATGTTAACCAATGAAAGTCAGACATTCCTTTTCAACCATGCTTCAACGGAATTATAAAAAAAAATGAACTCATGGAACAGGCCTGGACAAAAATGATGGTACCCCTAACTTAATAGTTTGTTGCACAACCTTTTGAGGCAATCACTGCAATCAAACGATTCCTGTAACTGTCAATGAGACTTCTGCACCTCTCTGCAGGTATTTTGGGCCACTCCTCATGAGCAAGCTGCTCCAGTTGTTTCCGGTTTGAAGGGTGCCTTTTCCAGACAGCATGTTTCAGCTCCTTCCAAAGATGCTCAATAGGATTGAGGTCAGGGCTCATAGAAGGCCACTTTAGAATAGTCCAATGTTTTCCTCTTAGCCATTCTTGGGTGTTTTTAGCTGTGTTTTGGGTCATTGTCCTGTTGCAAGACCCATGACCTGCGACTGAGACCCAGCTTTCTGACACTGGCCAGCACATTTCTCTCTAGAATCCCTTGATAGTCTTGAGATTTCATTGTACCCTGCACAGATTCAAGACACCCTGTGCCAGATGCAGCAAAGCAGCCCCAGAACATAACAGAGCCTCCTCCATGTTTCACAGTAGGGACAGTGTTCTTTTCTTCATATGCTTAATTTTTCCATCTGTGAACATAGAGCTGATGTGCCTTGGCAAAAAGTTCCATTTTTGTCTCATCTGTCCATAGGACATTCTCCCAGAAGTCAACATGTAGTTTGGCATATTCCAGTCTGGTTTTTTTATGATTTGTTTTCAACAATGGTGTCCTCCTTGGTCGTCTCCCATGTAGTCCACTTTGGCTGAAACAACGACGGATGGTGCGATCTGACACTGATGTTCCTTGAGCATGAAGTTCACCTTGGATCTCTTTAGAAGTCTTTCTGGGCTCTTTTGTTACCATTGGATTATCCGTCTCTTTGATTTGTCATGAATTTTCCTCGTGCGGCCACGTCCAGGGAGGTTGGCTACAGTCCCATGGATCTTAAATTTCTGAATAATATGTGCAACTGTAGTCACAGGAACATCTAGCTGCTTGGAAATGGTCTTATAGCCTTTACCTTTAACATGCTTGTCTATAATTTTCTTTCGAATCTCCTGAGACAACTCTTTCCTTCACTTCCTCTGGTCCATGTTGAGTGTGGTACATACCATGTCACCAAACAACACAGTGACGACCTGGAGCCCTATATATAGGCCCACTGACTGATTACAAGATTGTAGACACATGTGATGCTAATTAGTGGACACACCTTGAATTAACATGTCCCTTTGGTCACATTATTTTCAGTATTTTCTAGGGGTACCATCATTTTTGTCCAGGCCTGTTCCATGAGTTTATGTTTTTAAATAATTCTGTTGAAGCATGGTTGAAAAGCAATGTCTGACTTTCATTGGTTAACATTCATAGAATTTTTTTAATTATTACTTTTGTCAGATTAAATTTATTTCTGTGACCATTATGAGTTTTTCTTTCATTGACCGAAGGGTACCAACAATTTTGTCCACGTGTGTATAAGTGTTTTATTCTATCTGATATTAACTGACACATCCTGACTTTTGCCCCCCCCTTCCACCATCTCATATCAGTTATGTTGTTGGCTGCTTTTTCATCTGCACTCAATTATCCCGATTGAAAGCGGCGCTGAAATATTAAAACACAAACTTAAAACATCTGTATAGTATCTTTCATCATAGAGGAAAAAATATTCGTTGGGAATTTAGGTTTTATTAGTCTTCAAAGCTTATTTAATTTGTAGTTCAAAATCAATAACACTTTATTACACTCAATTTCTTTTAATTCACTTCTTATTATTCACGCTTTCAAGAAAATCGCCTCGAAATTCACATTAACTAGACTAGTTTTTATTAGTTTAATTTCTTGCCTTGAAAATAAGCTTTAGGGCTCAGACATGTGGTTCTACTAAATAAAGCTACGATAAATTAAGTTTATCAATAAACCAGAGTTTAAATACATGTAGATCTAATTGCGTTTTCATTGTCATCATTATCAACATGTCATAATGAGTATTTCGGTTCCCATCATTTATGGAAAATTTAAGAACAGTCATTTGAAACAGAGCAGCTGCACTTTTCAAGGTAAGAATAAACTTAAAATAAGCAAAGTGCTGTTACTGAATAAACTTTTAGCATCTTCTAAATCACTAGATGGAAATGGCTGTATCCGATTAGACGTGCTTTCCTCTAAAGATTTCCAATTCCACAATATTAGGTCAAAATAATCAGTTGTAATAGTACAATTTATTTCATGGTACAGTAAACTATAATCGTGAAGTTGATTTATTTGGCTTTCAGTTTGTCTAGTTCAAGATAAATAATTTTACTGGAGTAAGCAATTAGAGCCCAAGGGCTCGCCGTGAACCTTAATAGCCCTGGTGTGTAGCATGTAGCATCTTCATTACTAAAATTACTAGCTGTTTGTCAGGTTTGTGACCCTGGTACTCTCCTTTTAGTACTTCATCTACAGCTGCATCCTGGGCCTTATCTCTTGCTCTGTGTTCCTGAGGATCAACTACGAGCTGAAGATGCTCATCATGCTGATGGCTGTTGTAGCTTACAACATTATAATCCTTCAGACACATGCACCTTTACTTGATGAATACAGCACATTCCTATACAAAGACACGGTCCTGGACAGGTAAGCTAAAATCACAGCCATCTCTTGTCACCTCGTGTCAGAGGTGTATCACAGGAGTAATCCGCCAAACGTAACAGTAAGCAGGCTTATGATCTATGAATCTATGTTAGGCAGTGAGTGTGTCACAGGTGTTACTCACTGACTGTACCAGTAGGCAGTGTCATCCATGGCGAAAATGGATACCTCAGGCCAAGCTCGTAGTTACTGAAACCCCTGGTCAGACTATAGAGTGTCTACCGCGATGGCACATACTGTATGCCAGGCAGAAGTACAGTAGGGGCGGCCAAAACACCGCAGCAGCAACACACTTTCCATTTATATCTGCCTTTAGGGTAAACCTCATGTAAGCAGGTGAAGCCACACGTAACCTCTAGTATGTTGTAAAAATTGCTATGTGCCAATATTTGATGGAATTTAAAGTTACCCTAATGGGAAGTTTCAAATGAAATTTGAGCTAACTGAACCAACTAAAAAAAAAAGCTGTGCTTCATTTTTACAATTTAGATTGAACTCGTGCTGGCTAGTTCCTGTCAGTGAAGCTAGCTAATTTTAAAAGGGTGAATTTATACTGTAAGCAATTATAAATATGAATTTCAAATCCTGCCAGAGTTTGTTATTTGCCCAGTGCTAGCATGGACGTTTACGAACATTTCTAAATACTGTACAGCTAAGATATCCTGTAAGAAATCCTGTCATGGTTTTATCTCGTTAGCTTGAATTTTTACCTACATTCATGAATATGATTAACAAAACCTGTCTATGTTAGCTAATTAGCTAGTTTTTTACCTGTACGTTTATGAATGTTGTTACAAATCCTGTCAGGCAAACAGACATGAGGATTATATAATTATTAATATGATTTCAAAATCTAGGTTTAGGGTTTTACTTAGGTGAAGCGTGTTTAGAAACATTTACAAATATGATTCATGAAATCCTGTCAGTAATTCTGTCGTATAGTAAATGCAAAACTTCAATATTTTATTCTTCTAAAAAATCCTGTCAGGTTAGCATATACTATATTAATTAGGTGGCTGATTTTTGAAGTGAAAATGATTAGTATTTATAAACGTAATTTCAAAATTTCCTGAGAAATCCTGTCAGGTTAATTAAGCATTGCTAGTTTTTGAGTTAGCAGTTTAGCATATGACTTAATGTAATAACGACAATAATGATATTAGCTTAGCTTGTGTAGGTTAGTTAGCAGTGGCGGCCGGTCAACACGGTCGCATACCCCCCTTAAAGTTAGGCAGAGAAGAATGCCACTGTAACATGTAATTATTTAACATAATAATTATTTATTTTAATTATGAAATAAAGTCATTTAGTCACAATATTCCTCTGTATTTCTTAATATAATTTATTTGCAATTAAAAAACAAAAACAAGTTAATTTGTGTCCGTGTACGCGGGGCGCCGGACAAACAAGTGTCTATGTAGGCGCGTACATTTTTGAAAAGCATGTGACTTGAGGCTGAGCTCTGATTGGATCTTTTCAAATCATCCTGGGTCGCAGCTCTGTGCGCCCTGAACCCTCCCACTTTTTTTCCTTGGCGAATCAATATTGTTTTTCAAATATTTGGGCTCATTTGATTGGACCGTTCTCAACGAGTCTTTTCCAGCACTTCTTATGGCAAGCGGAGCTGCTGACTGGATGCGATGTGAGTCAGGACTTTATTTTATACTAGTAGTAATGTAAAAAAAAACATTGCTCCAGCCGCCACTGCTAGTTAGCAAGAATAAATAAATCAATAAATATAAATGAACACATATTCAGGCATACGCTCTATATACAGACAAACCAGTCACCTTATTGTGGGTCTTTTTTGGTCTGTCTATGATCTAAACTACAAGAAGTCCAGAAATGTTTCATTAGATGATCTGATGTCACTTTTATCAGAAAACAACTCGCTCTGTGTCTTATCTCTGAATGAAGTGTCACTCTAAATTACCTAAGAACCTGACTACTGTAGGCTGCCCATGAAGAATCTATTATTCTTATGACACAAAGCTTCGAGTCTCTCCTTGTAATGGGCTCTGATTATTAAAGTGTGATGAAGATAGTTTTATTTTAGCTAGACCAACACAGTGACATGCTTTATCAAGGCTCCAGAGTCACTCAAGGCCACAGACAGATGTAGTGTTGTGCAGATGGAGTGCAGATGAAATAAGCGTAGTTATTTTGTCCATAACTAAATGAAACCCTCGAGGCCATTCTGCCAAGCTGAAGGAGTAGCTGTTACAGTAGATATGGGTTTAAAAAAAATTTTTTTTTATATATATATATATATATATATATATATATATATATATAGCCAGTCCTTTATGTTCTACAAAATAGCTGGTTAATTGTGTGGTTCAATCTTACAAAAGAATGTCTATTTTGATAACTAAAAATAAAATATGTAAATGTGTACGGTACAGGTAAAATAACACAATGATAATTAAACAATATCATATGAGAAGGAGTGCTGTTGTACTGAATACCAGCACAGTTATGATGCGGCCATAAGAAGGTATCACAGCACAGTGTTACTGTACATGTGATATCACTTTAATAAAACGATTCCTCAAACATAATTTATTATCAACTGATTAAAATGAATTTTGTTTGAACTTGCGAGCGAGACATTCAGTAGTGTAATTAACAAGAGTGAAATTAGTTCTCACCAGTACTAAAGTAATTCTCGCCAGTCCTATGTAGCCAAAAATGTGTGTAGAATATAACATGGCGGTGGTGAACATTGGCCGCTGTGAAATTTAAGAGATTTTGCTTTTTATTTCCACTTATTTTGCTTTAGAATATCAGCTATTGTAACTTCTGGGTTTCCAGGGTTGAATTCCCAATAGGATTTAATGGGGGTGCAATATGTACAGTAGTGTAAATTAAAGCCTTTATTTTGTCACATATATATATATATATATTACAGCACAGTGAAATTCCTTCTTCGCATATCCCAGCGCAACTGGGGTCAGAGCACAGGGTCAGCCATGGTACAGCACCGCTGGAGCAGTTAGGTTTAAGGGCCTTGCTCAAGGGCCCAACTATGGCAACCTGGCTGAGCTGGGAATCGAACCGCACATCTTCCGATCAGTAACTCAGTGCCTTAGCCCTCTGAGCCACCACTGAACTCCCTTGGTCCACACACTAAGCAGTGCCCTTGATGAGGGGTTAGAGAGGGATTTGAGACGAAGCCTTGCGTAATAAGCTGATTGTGAATGTGAGTTTTGGGAGGTAGCTGTTCCCCCTCTTTTCTGTACTGTGGATCATACTGATCTACTTTCACAAATGTGGGCGACCGACACTTACTGTAGTGTAAATAACAATTGTAGAACCCCATGACACAGTGTGATACACAACGTTAAACGTCCCAGTGCTGTTTTTCTCTATCATGAACACTTGTGAAATAACTTTCGTGCAATCAGAATACTTGGTCAGAGCTAACTGCAATAGAAATATACAGGACTGATGCAAAATGGTAACAATTGTGCAATAAATTAAAAGCAAGCACTCTATCCATCATCTGCTGCTTGTCTATTTTTTTCATTAGAGTCTGCAGTATTGTTATGCGCTGTTTTTGTTTTTCATTGGTCTTCACTTTTAACCGGAATTAAAGGCAAGCAGGCTTTGAACAAATAGGTTATTGCTTTGAGCACAAATCATCCCCAGGTGTGATTATAAAACTTTGAGATGTAGTTTTAGTTCTGTAGCTGTAAATAATGCAGCTCAGTCATTACAGCAGACATGAAGCACAGCTGTGGTGTTTATTAACAGTGACGCCGTTTATTAATAAACAGCTGGAGACTACATGTCTTGCAGGCTTTCCAGGGACCAAAGGTGATGCTGTTTGTAACATGGAATCAGCTGCATCCACAAATCACCCTCTCTCTCTCTCTCTCTCTCTCTCTCTCTCTCTGTCTGTATTTTCCATCCCAAGGCCAGGAGTGCTAAAGGATCTGAAGACAATGGGCTCGGTGTCACTTTTCATATTCTTCGTCACCCTGCTTGTGCTGGCCAGACAGGTGAGAAAATCCTATTTTCCGATCCCATTTCTTTTGGATGCTTATAACCAGACTTAGACTTTATAACCCTTTTAGGCAGCATTATTGATATGATCTTGCTCTAGCTGACAGCAAAATGTTTTGAATTGTGGCTAAACACCTTATATGCCAATATTCCAATACAAACTTTAACAAAATGATTCATCTGATAGAGCATTGTTCTCCATGTCCCTGCTCTTCCAGCCCTGTCAGGATCCTCCTGCTCTCTCTCTCTCTCTCTCTCTCTCTCTCTCTCTCTCTCTCTCTCTCACCAATTCTCTCTGTACTCTGAATGCAATAAACTGAAAGAAATGAATATCAGTAAACGAGTCCTGTTGCTTGTGATGATGTTTAGGTTTACTAACCATTTCTGATTTGAATGGCAATTATTATTATAATAAAGAAACATTCACTTGACGCTTGTAGTACTGGATGCCACAGACTAGTCCTCGTTTTCTCACTGCTCTCAACTTACTTTACTTGTTTTGGAGTCTGTCAAACATTTTTTGCGTCATATTTCAGAAATCCCATAATGTACATTTTTGCTTTTTTTATGATTTGTGGGTTGAGGAACATGGGTCTGGCTTGGTGCTTCATTTCATCTCTCTCCATGAAAAAGGCATGGTTTCCGTTTGACCATTTTCCTCCCTATTACCTTTCATTTCGCGGTGCAGCTTTCTTTTCAAAGGGAACAAAAAAACCAAGCATAAGGCCGGAAAATAGAATAAAAGTAGTGCAAATGGGTAGAGAAAGTGGTGAATGATGGGAATATACATCACCGCACAACGCAGAAGCGTGTAGTCCCCAACAGTAATAAACCCAGTCTGAAATGTTAAAAATGTGATGGAAACAGCACTGAGGCTGTGCTAAATATAACCCTGCTCCCAGAATAGCACCTCCATCCATCAGGTCGTTCAGTAAATTGAGGCCTATTTTGCTATTCCACTTTCTGAGAACACCAAGAGACTTAGTTCCTTCTGTGCCTCCATCCTTTCATGGCAGGATGATGCATACCACTGGGGTTTTGGGTGAAAAAGGAAGGAATAAGACCCAGATTGAAACACTAGTACAACCATTATTTAACAGTGCAGCACATTAACTTTATTGTAATGTAAATGAATTGGATTAAGAAAATATTATGAGTTGCATGATTGTACAAATAATTTTACAGAGTATAATGAAGAAGCATTTTATGTCTGATTGCATCTTTTTTTTCAGCAGTTATGGATATAAATGTGCCATGTGATACCTATTTAAGGACTCCATGTCAACTGACATGAACCTACACAGACATTCATAGAGTCTTATTCTAACCACCATCAACATATGACCACAATTACAATAGCAACAACAACAACATTCACCACATTAATAATAAGAAAAAGAAGAGTAATAACAATAGCAACAATACCACGAGTGACAACAACAGTAATAAGAATAGAAACTACAACTAAAACAACAACAATAAGGCAGTATGGGGGCGTAGCGGTTAGCACTGTCACCTTGCACCTCCAGGTTCCGGGTTCGATTCCCACCTAGGGTCCGTGTGCATGGAGTTTGCATGTTCTCCTTGTGCTTGGTCGGTTTCCTCTGAGTACTCTGGTTTCCTCCTACAGTTCAAAGGTATGCAGATTAGCCTAATTGGTTTCCCAAAGTTGCCCATTTTGTGTAAGTGTGTGCTCTGTGATGGATTGGATGATAAAGTAAAAAAAAAAAAAAAAAAAAAAGTGTTCTTATCTTTTGAGCTTATTACCACTTGTTATTTATTTCATGAGTGTAAAAGACTGCTTTGTAAGGTATAGCAAGAAGAAGAAGATAGGACTTAATTAGAAGATTGGCTTCTTTCTAATTGTCTATGAATTTTGATTCTCTCTACCCCTACAAAAGCTCATGAAGCTAATCCTGACATAACAGATCATTAGATTCCCTTCATATAACAACAAGACTTTGCCATTAGCATGCTTAAAAAAAAATTACATTTTTTTTTTTACAATTTTAATGGTTAACATTGTTTCCTTCCTTACCTAAGTGTAGGATTTTTTTTTTTTTTAAAGAAAGAAAAACAAGAAAAGGTGGTGTCTGACAGATACAGCTGAAGCAGCTGAGCAGGAAGAGGAGACTCGTACTCCGTACCCTTCCCAAAATAATTTGCAGCTGATAGTTCACGCTGAACAGTTTGGCTTGCTTCACTGACTCCCTAGACAGAATTTTTTGTCTGCACACATACCATGTCAGATGAAAGATTCATTGCAGGAACATTATATATATACTGTGTGTATATATATATATATATATATATATATATATATATATATTATGCCGTTTAGGAAAATATTCATGAGAGAACTTAATATAAACTCTGAATATATTGAATGAAACGTGAGAATATTGAATGGATTCCGAATATATTGATTGAAAAATATATATATTGAATGAATTCTGAATATATGGATTGAAAACTGATATATTGAATGAAAAGTCTGAATATATTGAATGAAAAGTCTGAATATATTGAATGAAAAGTTTGAATATATTGAATGAAACATGACGTCATCGAAGCACAGCGCCATCTTTAGGAAGGTTGAGTGAGTCGGCGAGAAACTTGGTTGCTGCAGTTGTGAGAAATGACGAGATGGTGAACACATTGATGAGTGCGTGTCCGGCCCAAAGTGGTGGCACAAGCCGCACTCAGTATCAGACGACGGATGAAGAAATATATTCGCTATTTCACCGCGGAAGACCGGTGTTACGCGCTAAAATGCCCCCTTTTCTTGTTTTTCTTTCTGGCGCTGTGTTTCGATGACGTCATGTTTCATTCAATATATTCAGACTTTTCATTCAATATATTCAGACTTTTCATTCAATATATATAGAGTTTCAATCCATATATTCAGAATTCATTCAATATATATATTTTTCAATCAATATATTCGGAATCCATTCAATATTCTCACGTTTCATTCAATATATTCAGAGTTTTCATTAAGTTCTCTCAAGAATATTTTCCTAAACGGCATGCCATAATATATATATATATATATATATATATATATATATATATATATATATATATATATATGTTTTTATTTATTTTTATTTTTTTGCAACAGGTTCTTTGAAAAATAGTTTTCATTGGTTTTGGTTTTAACATTTGTATAGTGGAACAGTTACTCTACCAGCATGTGCAATTTGAAAATGTGTCAGATTCTAAAAAGTTAGATCCATGTTTGTGTTACTTTCAGTGCAGACCTTATATGCGTAATGTGCACCGGAAAATGTACGACCGTAGGGTGTGTGTGTGTTTGGGTTCTGTGTTTCCAAAATTTTTTTTAACATTTATTAATTCAAAGAAACACTACTCATGTGGATGAAAAAGTTTAATTTCAGTGTTTCAGGTCTTAAGTATGAATGCTATCCATGCCCCTTGACTTGCCCTGAACCTCATATCACCCAATGATTTGGGTAGATTTTCTCTGATTTCATGATCCAGTTGTCCAAGTGACATACATTCTGCATATTCTTTACTAGGGGGAAATGGTCATTTTCGAGTTGTAATAACATAATTTCAGCTTGAGCAGCCATGTGGATTTGACATCATGTTGTAAATGATGTAGTTGCTGTAAAGAGATTGCTCATAAGTGGAAAAGTATTAATTTGACATTGACTTTTTTTTATGAATTCTGACTTTAATCTCAGATAAAGTATTTTCAAGACATTTAAGTCAGAATGCTGAGAAGAAGAAGAAAGAAGCTAAAACTTAAATCCATTTTTATGGTGGTCCTAATCATCTTCCACATAAATGAGCATATACATGTAGTACATTCCTTCTGTTTTAGAAATTTGATCAACACCTCCTAACCAGATTCAAGGAATTAACAGCACTATGGTAATCATTAATTCTGGACATAATTTAAGCAAGTTATCATATTTAGTTACCCTTCGCTTGAGTCTCTCGTCTCTCCCTGTCTCTTTCTGTGGATCTGCTGTATTGTCTTGTCAGTAAAAGGAGCTCAGTGACCTCCCGTCTCTTCACCTCTGTGTCCTCCTGTAACAGACTGAATATTACTGTAGGTTGGATTTCCTGTGGAAGAACAAGTTCAAGAAGGAATGCGAGGAGATCGAGACCATGGAGAACCTCAACCGCGTTCTGCTGGAGAACGTCTTGCCTGCTCACGTGGCAGAACACTTCCTGGCTCGAAACTGGAAGAACGAGGTGGGAGAGCTCAGGATCCTTCTCAAATGCATTTAATAAATTAAATAATTTTTAAAAAAAATAGCAGTGATTGTAGAAAAACCGAAAGGTTTCATTTAGGAGACTAGACCCCGTAACAGTCACAGGAGTCTTGAGGAAGCCCTACTTGAAAGGTTAAGGTTTTACGTCAAAAATGTTCTAAAGATTTCCTCACACGTGACATTGTTTCCTTTGGCAAAGGCTGCAAAGGTTTGTACACCCTGCTGCAGAAAGAGAATTAGTTTGTTTGTTTTTTGATTTTTGTATAATGTTTTGCATTTTCTTATTTAATTCTCACAAATAACAAAAAATAATTACTATATAAAAAAATATTATAATTATAAATATAATATAAATTTTTTCTTTTAATTAATATGTTTAGAATTGATAAACTGATAAATATTCATTGTTCATGTTCATTTGAATCCTCCCACATGAATCGACCTCAACCACAAGCTAAACATTTTCATGCCGTCTGTGCTATAGTACATTAATATACATGATGAGAACAGTTATTTGCATCAACCCTCCAAAAAAAAAAAACACAGGAAAAGAAATATGAAAGACATGACCCGAGGCAAGGAAAGCAAATGTCTCCAGCAGCTTAGAACCAATTTGAACTTGGGTGCTTGTGTACTTGTGTGTGTGTGTGTCAGGATCTGTATCACCAGTCCTACGACCTGGTCTGCGTGATGTTCGCTTCCATCCCGGACTTCAAAGAGTTTTACACGGAGTCCGACGTTAATAAGGAAGGCCTAGAGTGTCTCAGGCTGCTGAATGAAATCATTGCTGACTTTGATGAGGTGACTGCGCATTATAGACAGTATGACATATAAAATTATAGATGGAAGCATGAATAACATAACAGGGGTTTGGGTTCGTTATGGATTCCTCTTTCCTATGCAGTTGCTCTCCAAGCCCAAGTTCAGTGGAGTTGAGAAGATTAAGACCATCGGAAGCACGTACATGGCAGCTACAGGGTTAAATGCCACGCCCGAACATGCACAGGTAATACAATTGTCAAAAACAGAAAAAAAAAATCACCGGCACGTTGGATAGAGTCGTGTTTGTGTTGTGGAGTCCTCCCCATGTCCACAGAGGTTTTCGTTTCTTCCACAGTTCCTATGTGCTAATAGGTGAATATGGCAAAAAATTAATTGTGCCTGGTGTAAATAGCGCTCTGCATTGGACTGGCCTCCCATTCTGGTCATGTGCAGGAAGTGCATTCACTGAAGATAAATGAAGGAATGATCTATAACATACTCCACTTCAATGTTTCCAGCGTATTATTCAGACTGAATATTATTTTCAGCGTATTATTAGACTGAAAACCCATAAAGGTAAGTTCTGTAGAATATAAGCCATGAGCCAGAGAGATAGTACACCCTGAATGGGATTCACACACATTTACACATGGGCCAATTTATTTCAGTCCTGCCCACCCATGTTTTTGGAAAAGCAAGAGAAAAACTGGAGAACCCAAAATAAAACCAGATGTACTTGAGTAACCCGAGCAAACTCGAGCTCAGGACCAAAGCAAAGATATCAACCTGGACACGTGAGGCGATGTTGCTCTTTTAGTATGGCTTGCATACCCATAGTACTGATACCCAAATGATTAATCCAGCATGGTATTATGGAATCTGGGTCAGTGTGGAATATTTTTAGCTCAGGTTATATGGGTTGCTATTAGACATGATCTTTTCATGCTGAGGTTTACGTTGTTGGTGAGCCTAAAGATAGGCAACCCGAGCATATGGAGTAGTATCAGACAATCCCACTGTGATTCTTAAGCAAGAACAAAGGAAGTGCTTGTTTCCCAGTGTCCAGTTTGCAAAGAATGACATTGTTCTCATGTTCTATGAATGGATTGTATTGATTGAGCTTTCTGTTTTGTAACAATATTGCAACATTCAAGTGACCATCCTTACGCTCACTATTAAAGGTACTGTTTACAAGTAGGAAATTGTATGAGGTTGAAATGTCAGATGTTTATTAGTGCATATTCCAGTCATCATAGTATATGATATTGGTACAGTGGAACCTCGGATTGCGAGTAACGTGGTTTACGAGTGTTCCGCAAACCAGGCAAATATTTTTAATAAATTTTTAATTGGAAACCGAGCAAGTATTAGCTTACGAGCGGCGAGTATCATGCATCACGTATGCGACTCTTATTTTGACCCCGAGCGTCACTCGTTCATGCCTCGCTTTTTTCCGTTAAAACGGTGTTTCTGCTGTGTTTATGCGTTTGTTGTGAAATTTAAAAAGTGAGTCCGTTAATATGCGCTCATGGCAGTTTCGGAGAGATTTCTTTTTTTCCTGTTAAAACGGTGTTTCCGTTGTGTGTGTTTGTGTGTGTGTGTGTGTGTGTGTGTGTGTGTGTGCGAGGTGGGGAGAGGGAGGAGGAGTGTTACTGTATAAAACGAGGCGAGGGAAGGGGCTAATTCCACACACACACACACACACACACACACACACACACACACACGGCGCCTGCGCACACTTTTTTTTAAGGGTAAGGTGCAGATTAATTTTTATTTTCATTTTATAGATTGTATTAATTATTTTTATGTATTAATTTTTTGGGGCTGTGGAACGAATAATTTGAGTTTTCATTATTTCTTATGGGAAATGATGATTTGGTTTACGTGTGTTTTGGAATACAAGCCCACTTCCGGAACGAATTATGCTCGTAATCCAAGGTTCCACGGTATAAGAGTATTATTACCAAATCCAAATCAGTATAGATGCATCTCTAGTAAATATTACAGTCACGCCCCATGCATGTTAAAGCCCCATACTCCATTGTTGTCTGTAAGGAGACTCATTTCCTCCATCAAGTGATATTGTGAAATCAAACCGCTGTGGTGTTTCTGAGCTATCGCCTTTGGAACCTTCTGAGCCCTTGCAGTCACAGAAAATGAGTCTAGGGACTACCCAAGAGGATGACAGAATTACTTTCGATTCGTGACACCTCCTGTGCTCAAATCTACTGCTATAAATTACACACCTGGCTAAACATCTTTGGGGTTTAATGGCCTGGCGTGTGTTCATAACTCTTTGTGTGAACTTTCAGGAGCATGACAGACAGTACTTGCACATTGGCACCATGGTGGAGTTCGCCTTCGCGTTGGTCGGGAAGCTTGACGTCATCAATAAACATTCCTTCAACGACTTCAAGCTAAGAGTTGGTACGTCCAGAATGAAACCTCAGCAGGAAATTGACCCTGACATATGATGGCAATCGGCCCTGATAGTCATGGCGGTAAAATCCATTAGGCTTAAATCCAGAGCTTCAATACATGTATTGATTTTACGCATTTCGATATGGCAGGCTTCCGTGGATGACAAGCTACGTTATTCAGAGGGACATCAGCATATTAGATCTAGGACTTACGAGTTGACGTTTCTCGAAATCAAAACTGAACATGCCAGTCGTTGTGCTTCTCAAAGCCACATTTCAGTAAAATAAAAAATTAAAAAAGCAGTACTGATGCAGCAATTAAAGCCTCCCTTTTTATATCGACTCTGCACATTACAAGATGAGCCTGGCAGAAGTCCAAGCCAAGCTTGCAGTTTCCACAGAGTAAAATTGAGTAGACGTATTACTTAGAGTCCAGGCAGCGGCTTCAAGAACGGCTTGGAGGATTTTGGTCCGTGTGGAAACCAATTTCTTCCTATTTTTTACAGTTTATTGGTGAACAAAGTGCACTACCCTGGTTTAATTCAGGCCTCTTCATTCATCCGTGCAGAAATAAATAAATAAGAGTAGCGCTAGATCACCATAACTGTTATGTCATTTCAGTTCCCTCGCTCAATTAATTAGCTTGGCAGTGTGAAAGAACGGAGTTGGCCAGCGTGAAATCAATTCAATTACAGCTTTTCAATTAAGCCTGGCGTGTTTAGAACACACGATGCAAAAGTAAATTGTGATCAGATTTGATCACTTTCCATGAAAATAGACTGCTGTTAAATGCCCTTGACTGGCTGATGTTTCCCAGCTAATGAAAATCAAACCGCTTCAGTACTTATCAAAGGGAAGCTGTTTAAAAATCCATGAAGTTATATTATTTTTATGGTGTAACTGTAACGGTGAGCTTTTTACACACTGAGCTTTTTATTTGGTTATTGATGTCTGAAACCAAACCAAGCACCAAAAAGCACTCACTATCACTGTAAGTGTTGAGGTTTATAATGTGGTTCTCTCTGTATACAGGTATTAATCATGGAGCCGTGATTGCTGGCGTCATCGGAGCCCAGAAACCACAATATGACATCTGGGGCAACACGGTGAACGTGGCAAGCCGAATGGACAGCACGGGAGTGCTGGGCAAAATACAAGTAGGTTCAGTTTCATTCCTTATATCGTACCGTGCGCTTAGCAAATGTTGCATTGACCAGATCTTTGTGTGTCCAAGTGTTGACCAGGTGAAGTGTACATCCCAAATCAATGTAAATTTTGTTGTTCAAATTCCTCATTGACCCTTTTTTTTTCCTTCTTCTTCTTCTTCTTCGAAGGTGACGGAGGAGACGAGCCGCGTCCTGGTAACGCTCGGCTACATGTGCTCATGCCGTGGAATCATCAACGTCAAGGGCAAAGGGGAGCTCAAAACCTATTTCGTCCATACCGAGATGCCCAGGTCGCTTTCGCAGGGGAACGTGATGCCTTTAGCCGACGAGCTCAACAAAATCAATTAAGAGGACGCTTGTAAATAATCTCGCCTTGTCCTTTAGATGCACGAGATCTTGGATGTATGTCAAGCGATAGCATTCTGGTAGTTTCTCATGCGCAGGGTTTGTGCACAGGGTACAACATGTAACAACGGTAGCAATTCTTTTGTAAGAAAATCAAATACAACCAAAAAAGTGTTTTGATGTATTAATGCCATTGTTTATTTTTTCCATTTTGTAAAAAAAAACAAACAACAAAAAAAACAAAATAACTTTCTTTTTTGTAAAAAACAAAACAAAACAAAAACAAAACCCCAATCATTAAACTTTGTTTACTTCTGATCCTTCTTCTTTTTCTTGAAATGGTTTCCACACGGGCTGAGATGAGAGCTGTTCAATGTATATGTTTTGTTTTTTTTGCTCACTGTATTTCACATATTTTGCACAATAGCAGTCGGAAGTGAGAGGTCAAAGGAAAACAGCCAAGGTGGTTGAAGGTGGCAGGACTTTTCACAGGGAAGAGCAGAATTTCAACAAATGAAAAAAACAAACAAATGTGCAGCCTTGACATACAGTATCATTAGATGGCCTATAAAACCAAAACATATTATTTTAAAAAAGCTCTAGCATTTTTTTCCCACTACTCTGTATACTCAGTATCTGGTGTTTGTGGTCAAAATGCCACCATTAAAACGGTGCCGCACCCATCACTCTGTAATAGGGTCAATCTGGGCTCATCAGACCACATGACCTTTTTCCATCGCTTTCCCAAAGTCAGATCTTTACGCTCCTTAGCAAACCAAAGCCATTTTTTCTGATTACTAACAACTGGTTTACTTATGGCCGCTCTGATTTCAGCTTGCCATGTTTTTTGCAATGCAGCTTCACCAAGTGAACTCGTGATTCACGTGTGATCACATTTATTTTGTAAAGTAAAGCTTTCTGTTTCACACCTGCTGTAGATCAACCACAAGTAAGGTTCTGATCTTTTAAAGTGTGAAAAAGGACATGCTGTAAAATTACATTTAAACATTCCAAATATGGCAGCCGAAAAGATTACGATTGAAATACATTATTATTAGATGGACTGATCTGGAGGGTGGCTGCACCCTCAGTGCCATACAGTAGTAATTTATTACACATGATTATCAACGGACAGGATTTCGGAACGAATAAGACCGTATAACCAGTTAAATATGAGTGTGATGTAACTGTTGATGAAATCTGTGCAGTGCCACTGAGGTTCATGGCTCTGTTAACAAGAAAGTTTGTGCACCTGATCATTCCGGCTAATTAAGCAGACTTGGCTGTTCCCTTTCCTTTGCAAGCGCACACTTTTCCAAGCTGCGACAGCTGCCGGCGGGAGGCCCCGAGCTTTGTCAAGAAAGAGAACAGTGCATGCTGGGAAAAGACAAGCTAATGCACTGCTTCATTTGTTTCAAAGCATGCCACGCTACTCGGTACACTGCGTTCTGGCAGTCATTCGGCGAGGAGGCATATGACTGATTTATTAAAAAGGTATTTAATAGTGCAGAATAATTATTCAAAGAAGAAATATTTCCAGCATGTTAAGTTTCCAGCATGACAAGATTTTATATTGTTAAAGGGAATTAAAAAAGACACGCACTGCGGGTTTGAAAAATAACATTTTAATTGAATGTATTTCTGTATATATAAGAGAGCGTATATATATATATATATATATATATATATATATATATATATATATATATATTTTTTTTTTTTTTTTTTATACCTTAGCACTCTTGAATTCTTAATTTTAAATGGTCAGTAGGTGTTGATTAGTTTTCTTTAATGCACACCTCAAACATCATATGGTTTCTATAGCAACAATATTCCAATAATAAACAGATTAAAAGATATTGCTTAACAAAGAGAAACATACAGTAGATTCATTTTCATGATAAAACTTCTGTAAGGATATGTTAAGTTAAAGTCTGTGGAAGGAGTCTCCAGTTTCAAGGCATCGTACATATGTCGTTAATATTTCTGACCAAGGCTGGTCTATAAGATTTTCAGAATCTAGCTACATGTCCATGGCTAAGGTGTCTAGAGACAGAAAAATGAGCCATTAGGTAAGTGATAACAAGAGCTGACTCATGAGCTCATGATTTACAGTAATCCTTACTTATGATTACAGTATGTATATAAGTGTGGGGGGAAAAAACACCCTCATATTTCTATACACGAAACGGCAAGTAAAGTCGAATAAGCAGATCTAAAGCTACTGTAGTCTTATTTCACGTCACACAGTAGAGCTACACCTCGTAAGATCCAGTGCTCCGGTGGCTGAGTTGTCTTCAAGTCCACAGTCGCTATGCAGTTCAAGTCCGTCCTCACAGGCTTCTTATAAATCGGGCAGGAGTAAAAGCGAGGATCCTTCACACCTGTGAATCAGCCAAATGTTACTACGTTAATATCACTTGTACGCATTTCAACATCATTCGCGTGCGAAACTTAAATGTCAAGGTCAACCTGCACCATTACGTCATCAGAATCTGACTGAATTTAATGCAATTTTTATTTTTATCGAATACATTAAGAACAATTAACATTAATGCTTAGGATGGACGTCCCCATCATTTTAAACCTACAGTAATTTATATCTGCTGCATTTACAGTATGGTGTGAAGTCCATGATTGGTTAAAGGTGCAGCAGGTAAAAATAGGTTGTATGTTTGTTTGTTTGTTTAAACACCGTGAGGACAGTCACAAAGCCCCGCCTCCCCCCCCAGGACCGTAGGTAATCTCTGAAGTACTGTATAGTTTTTATAAAATGGCTGATCCGAACATAAACAAGCATTCTGGACTGGAAGTCAGTCTTAAATAAGGTGTCTTTAAATACAATTTTTTGTAAAACCATGGCTTGTGTGTTGTTTTTCTTTTGTTGTTTATTTATTTAGTTTTCATATCAGCGGGGTATTCCAGAAAGCTGGGTTAACTTACCATTTGGTAAAACTTAACCTCAGGGTTGATTTACTCCAAACCCGCATACCATGAGTATGTTGGTTCCAAAACCCCTGAGAAGAGTAAGTTTAATCAACCTCCTACCGGTTACCCAGAGTTAATGCGCGCGCACGGTGCTACATAAAGACATTTTCAATGGATCGCCGATTTCACGAGTCAAAACGGAAAATGAAAGTGAAAAAAAGAGACCGGCATACTTCACAGAGGCGGAGTTGGAGGTTTAAATGCAGAATATGAAGAATTCAAGCCAATAAGAATGAAAAAAAAAAAAGCAATACGGCTGCATCGGCTAAAGAAAGAGAGTTGGCTTGGCAAAAAAATAACGGACAGAGTAAATGCGTGAGAGTATTAAATAGCACATTTGACATCGGCTTCCCTTTTATTATACACTGTAAACCCTAATGCTCAAAGTAATTAAACACACTGAGTACTGTTAACGTAAATAATTGCAATTAGGTCAAATTAATAGACCTTTTTGAGTATTCAGAACCTTTTGATATTTTAAGTAATCGTAAGTACGTAAGTAACAGTAACCGTCACCTTCAAATTCCACCTTCTTAAACTCTATACAGCTCTGGTGGCTCAGTGGTAAGTGTTTCGCCTGCCATGCGAAAGTCCCGGGTTCGATTCCCAACAACTGCCACGATAATTTATTAATTTTAGCAAGTTTATTAATCATAATTGGTAAATATAGTCTGTGTTGCTAAATAAATATTCCTTGTTAATGGAATCGGATTTTTGATAGAAAGTTAGAACAGGTCTCTAAAAGGCCTGACGTGCATGACATTTAAATGTTAGATGAAATTAACTATAAACACTGAAACATATTTAAATTATGAACCCCGCAGGTGTCAAAGGGATTAAGGTTTGGCATTTTTTGCCACCTTCTCTTGTCACTTGACATTATTTTACCCCATGACTCGTACCATAAGCCTTAAATGCCAAGCCATTAACCACACTTGGAGCAATTTGTTTTTTTTTTTGTTCCTTCATTCCTTCCTTGTTTATATGGAATGATGTTACTTGGGCATAAAGTTAAAGTCCTTGCCCAAAAGCCCAACAGTGGGAACTGGCAGTGGTAGAACTCGAGCCCCCGACCATCAGCAACCCACTGCCTCGTTTGTAGCAAACAATCGGACTATTTAATTTCCTCTTTTGTAATTAATTGAGTTACACTCAATAGCCACATTATTAGAAACACTCGCACATCTGTTTGTTCACGTAATTCTCATGCATAATGCATGAGGATAGAAAAAGAATGTGATTTTGGTGACTTTAACCACGCCGTGGTTGTTGGTGCTGGATGGACTAATCTGATTTAATTTAAGAGGTTTTACAACATGGTCCAAAAAAAAAGAAGAAAAAAAAAGAGAGAAAGCGTCTTGTTGATGAAAGAGTAGTTCAGACTAACGTTCAGACTAGTTTGGCTGATTAGTTCTGACAAGGTGGCTATAGTCATTCAAATGATCACTGTTGTAAAGAGAAAATCTTCTCAGAAAGTACAGCACAACACATCGAACCTTGATAGAGACGTAATACTGCAACAAGTATCAAGCATCAGGTTCCACTTCTAACAGCTAAGAAATGGAATCTAAGGCTGAGATTTATGATCTATTTGTTTTGTTACACAGCGGAATATAATTAAAGAACGTGGCCTGAGAGAGGCATATATGGTAAAAGCAACAGAAAAAGAAAACTGTTTAAGAAGAAGAGGTCTTACAGAAACCTGGATATTACAAATGTACGGGTCTAAAAGTTACAAATATAAAGAGGTTGAGGTGGTTAAGCAGGGTGGAACTGCAAGCTATTTATTTCACATTTAGAAAAGGGAATGCAATCTTATGAATGAATTTTTATCCATTCATTCACTTTGCATACAGTTTGTGCTCTATAGGGGTCTGTAGGCTATCCCATGGACTTCAGGGCACAATGCAAGGGTCCCTCTGAATGGTGTACCAACCCATCACCAAGACACAGGCGCACACAGACTTACACACACACACTCAATCTAGGCTACACAACAGGACTGTGGAAGGAAACCAGAGTGCCAAGAGGAACCCCAAAAAGCACATGAAGAACATATAAACTAAGGTGAGACTCAAACACCCAACCATGGAGCTCGACAGTGTTAACCTTTTTTAACCGTTAACCGTTTTAATCTTATTTACCTTTTGATTACTATACATATCTTAACATGCTACATGAGTATTTCTGATAAAGTTGTTGACTTATGTTTAAATAAAAAATGATAATTCTAAATTGAAGTACCTAAATACAGACATGTGGAAGAAGTCCAGTAAAAACAGAATAAAAATCGTCTGACTGTAGAAGGCAAAAGGACAACAATAGAGTACAACAACATAGAATTTTCCACCATGCCATTATTTGTTTAACAAAAATTAGGATCAGACATTGCAAAGCTATACATGCAAATACAAAAAAAGGAAAGAAAAAAAAAACAAAAGCTACATCTCAGACCCTAAAGGCCTCACTGAGCATGCTAAATGTTAAAAGTCCATCACAGCACAATTAGAAGAAGACTGAAAAGTATGGTTTCCTTGGAAGGAGAAAAATCTTCTGTCTAAAAGGAGCATGGAATCATGACTGAAGTTTGCATAACCTTCATCTCAGCAAACCACAAAACCACAAGCTCGGGTATAGACAGTGGCAAATTTCCTCAAGGCAGCATAGCATGTCGAATTACATGAACTAAACAAAAACTTGTTCAAATAAAAAAAAAAAAAACTTGAATTTTTCTGCATTGTAATTGAATCTGAATGGAAAATATCCTGGGTTGCAAGGTGAGCGGCAAAATAAATAAATAAATAAATAATGTGTCATGGTGGAGATACATGAATTAGCGCACAAAAGAATCACGATTCATACCTGAATTGATTTGACCCCTATCCATACTAGTTACAATTGTGCTACCTGTCAGTAACGTACACTGTTTACATTACTGCATCATTTTATTTACGAATGCCAAACGTCGGTATATGTTTATAATTACAATGACAATGTTTTGCAATGTAGGGAAGCTGATCATATTAAACTGCTTTCTATATGTAATGTATAGCTACTAATATTAAATGTACTTAATATTTCTGAGAAAAAAAAAAAAGTGTGCCTCACCATTGTTCTCAGCATACATCCTGATTACAGGCATCATTTCAAACAGAACTTTAGGCTTGGAGTCAATGAGCCTGCAGTTCCTGCGGTCCCAGCTGGCTCCATCCAGATACAGCCCATAGACGTAGACACCTTCCTGCGGCGGCGCCGTAATGTCATCCTTCATCCACTTGGTCACTTCATTACACAAAACCATGCGATCCAGGGCCCAGCCTTTGTTAGCGCGAGTGATCTCCTGCAGAGGTTTTAAAAAAAGGAAATGTAAAAAATTGAACTGTAAAATCTTGTACCGGAATTGGATTCCCATTACATTTATGTTTGCTTATACAGACTGTACTGTAAGTGGGTCAGTGTATTATCCCCTGAAGTCTCCCAGCCATAAACTTGAGGAATGGGGAAAGGTCCTCATTTGCCACTGTGATACTCTGGTCCTCACAAGTACATCAATACTGGAATGTGTGTATGTGTGAGGGAAGAGTTGTCACCTGTCTCATAGCTGTAAGGAATCCTTGTGGATTGAAGAAGCCTGTCATCCAAAAGCAGTTGGGACGTCCTTCAAAGATCCAGGCTTGAAATTGACGGTTTCTCTCCAGAAGCTCAGTGAACCAGAAGCCCAGTGTGCTGGAGGCCCAGGAGGCCTAAAAACACACACACCAAAAACAAACACCATGACAATAAAGCAATTTAACACAACAGAAATGGTTCGTTTAGGACAACAAATAAAGAGCACAATGATGGAATACAAGGAACACACAAATAAGAAGTTCAAACCCTTTCCATTGCTAAAGTTGCACCTTTGACAGCTCATTTATAATCTGACTGTTGTTAATTTTTAAAAAAATGTGCAAAATATTAAAAACTACAGGTGGAATTGAATAGGCGGCACGGTGTAGTGGTTAGCACTGTCGCCTTGCACCGCCAGGGTCCGGGTTCGGAGTTTGCATGTTCTCCCCGTGCTTGGTGGGTTTCCTCCGGGTACTCCGGTTTCCTCCCACAGTCCAAAGACATGTACAGTAGGTTAGGCTAATTGGCGTTCCCAAATTGCCCGTAGTGTGTGAATGAGGGAGTGTATGTGTGTGTGTCTGTGCCCTGCGATGGATTGGCACCCTGTCCAGGGTGTACCCTGCCATGTGCCCTAAGTCTCCTGGGATAGGCTCCAGGCCCCCCGTGACTCTGAATATAGGAATAAGCGGAATAGAGGATGAGTGAGTGAGAGTGAGGTGGAATTGATTAATGCTGCTCCTGACTACACTGCAATTTGCACACCTAGACTCATGACTGCAAATCAATTATTATACTATTATACAGCGACATGAACAAAGTGAAGTGGAGCCACAATGTAAAATCTGTAACCTTTTCCCAGCGGGTGGGCACGCGTGCATCATACATGCAGTCGAGTGCGTCGCGCAGGCTTTCGCTCATGACGATAGTTCCGTCGATGGCCAGCTTGAGCTCTGTAAGCGTGTTCCTCACCAGGACCAACACACGCTGCATGCGCTCAATCTCCTGACGGAGGAAGATGTTCATTGGTTGCAGGGGACCCATTTTAATAAGCCGCTCTTTCACCTATCACACACACATACAAACACACACACACACACACACACACACACCACAAATATCATTATATGACATTGTATTCTATTTTCAGTAAAACTGTTGTGACCATGCATATTCATTTTAAATCAGTACACGTGCTCAGAACACACAATGTTCTCTGAACAGCTATAACCTGTTAATCAGTTGATTAGTCTGGCCCTCTATGCATGAAAGCTTTAGGCACTAAAAGTTAAAAGGTCTGGCTTCAGAGAGTGTTAATAACGAGAAGGGAAAAAGCAGACGGTGACCCGGGTCACTGCTAATTTGAGAGGAATAATAAGTAGGTACCAATTAGTGCCTTCTGGTCTCTTAAGCACCTGCAGTTGTACAAAGCACTGCAGCAGATGCCCTCTCTGTTCAGTTCAATTTTTATTTACACTGTATAGCACTTTTAAAAATGAACATTGTCACAAAGTAGTTTTGGCGGCACTTGAAAAAAATTCCTGCTTTTTTTTTTGTTTGTCATTTTTTCGATTTTTGTATTGGAAAGGGCTTAAACAAGCCAATTCGATTTTTCAACAATTGTGACCTCATAAACCCCTCTCCTGGCCTCCTGCTCAGCTCAGCTGTTCTCTGGCAGGGCGTGGCTCAGCAGCAGCTTATTTCCATAGACACTGTAATGGCACGTTTGGGGTTGGAGTAAAATAAATGGTTTTAATGCATTATCTGAGAGATGTTTCAACGGGAGCATTAAGAGACACACATTGGAGGACATTAGATTGTTACCTTGTTAAAGAAAACAATTAAATATTTAAATATATTTTATCACACCTACAGTGTTAGTGTTATTAACAGCTTAGTGATGGAAAGTTGCAGATAAACTGGCAAACAGACTTAATTGTTCTCTTTAGGCTAGCAAAGGAAGACAGTCCACAAAAACGTCCAACATCTGTCTATGATGTTGGACGGTGCGCGAGCGAGCAGTTCGAAAAGATGCGGTTGGCTGGCGTCACGTGGTTCGGAGGAAACTCCCGGCTGAGTGGTAGTAGTAGCCTTAATGTTGGAGCCCCCTAGTGACGGGGAGGAATTGGACACGACTAAATTAGGGAGAAAATCGGGGGAAAATCCCCCCCCCCCCCCAAAAAAAAAAGATACATGAAATCATAATCACTGCTGATTTAGCCTGTGTCACAACAGGATAGAATCATTCTTACACCGAATGTTGATACAAGTGACAAACCTCAAAGGGCACATAGTCTGGAGGAAGTTTCTCCAGCATGTCATTGGCCAGTCGAGCCACCACGGCCTCTCTCGTCTCCCCACCTCCACTGGAGCTGTCCTTTGGCTGGATGCTCAGGATGGTGTCCAGAACATCTTTAGCAAGTTTGCTCTGGTATGTAATGTCAGCATTGGGATGCAAGCCAAACACCTCTGGGGTGTCATATGCTGGAAGGCCCTGCAAGATGTAGATAAATAGATGTGTATAAAATATATACAAAAATAGAATTGCATCCTCATTAATCAAAAAAGGGCAACTAGATAAATGATAAACCATAATAATTCTTTGGGTTCAGGAGTTCTTTAAGTGATTAGTTGTCCAAGGGATTCTTGGCTTCCTAGCACTCGCGTCTGCAGACTGGTCAGTGCTTGAGACGTATGGCTTGGTGTACTTGACCTGCAGTTCCTATAAGTGCTGGGAGCTTCTTACTTGACAGTGCTTAGGACTCAATGCTCCTGATTTAGTAGCTTTCAAAATAGCTGACTTGAGAGTACCCAAGGCTTACTGACACTGACTCGCCAGCAACAATCAGGTCAGTGAAATTGATTTCGTTATCTAGAGTCTCACCTGAACTGCTGATCGTTTGTGTTATGGGCATTACTTAAAATATTTTCTTTTACCATTTCTATAGCCTCCTGCTGATTATTTCAAATCCACCTTAGGTGATTTCGCAGATAAACATAAGCTCATGTCAACTCTAAGTCGCTCAGAATTCATGCACTCATTGGTCGATTAAGGAGCGCACACGCACTGCCTCCAAGTACCACTCCCTAATCCGTTGCTACTGTATTTATGCTCCTCGACATTTGTGTTACTCAACACAGTGACAGAATAAACAGCATTGCCTTGGTAGTTGCTTTTTTCTTTCTCTCCAACTGGTCTAATTAGCTATGTTTTCCCAGGCATCAATCTTCTACCCGTCATAGACAGCATCATCATGCATGTGTCCTATAAGCGCGTCTGCTTCCTGTATCATAATGATCAGCTCTTTGCGTGTGACATACTGAACAATGGTTACATCATGGTTAGAAAACATCAAGGCGATCAATGTCATGTAAATCCTGTCTCCAAGCAGCTTGAGGATTGAGCAACAGCAACAATCAACCTGCTGAGATGACAAATGTGCTCCTCAGAGATGACAAATTGCTTCTATGTTATTATATGAAATGCAAATAATGTTACTATATATATTTTATTACTGGAAACTCTGACACAAAGACGTTGTTTCATTTCAATAGCAATATTAATATTCTCCTAATTAAATGCAGTGACTTTCCGAATTTGTTATTGGCAGGAAATAAGGATAGTGAATACATTTTCATAACTAACCTGGACGTAATGGAGGTATTGCTCCACACTGGTGCATTTTGGGATGCTGTAGCCTTTGTAGAACTGGAAGTCAGGACTTAGCATAATCTCGCTGAACCAAACCTTAGCAAAGGTGTTGAGCAGGCGCTTGTCGTAGTCGTCCGTCACCCTGCCACCATATTGGATCTCACCGATCATGTAACGCACTGTGTTCCAGGACACCCCCTGCGGACAAGGTACTTTAGCATCAGATGCTGTAGTCTTGTGAATTCATTGTCATCCCATATAACCAAAAGACGTTGGTTTAGGTAGAAATGGCAAAGATTGCATTAAAGACATTTATGTAGGAGTGTAGTGTAATGACAGGAAGCGGATCCGACATGACTGATAAAAAAGTAAGTACAGTAAAAAAAAAAAAAGACCTGATGCTTCTTCAATTTCAGTATGGCAGAAATTCAGTGCAAGTCAGTGTACAGTAGCTAATCCATCTCACCCTCTTGATATCCATGTCGTCCAGGTGGTTTTGTACAAACTGGACCGTGGCGTTGAAGTCAGCCTGGTTGAACTCATACGGGATGTTCCAGCCCAGCGGGCCGTACTTGCGCCTTTCCTGGACGGACGAGTGCAGAAAGGCCACGGCGTAGAGCATCGGCCTCCACTGGGGCATATTACTCACATCCAGCAGGTCCTGACTAATCCCTGAGAGTCAGATTGAGAGGGAGGGGACGTTTGAGACAGCTTGATTGACACAGGAGGCGCAAAAAAAAAGTACATTTCAGTCCATCAAATCTGCGACTCGGGCTGTACAGACACCCTTGACAGCATCCAGGCACCGTGTCATTCGGTAAATATAGGAGTTTTACAGCTGAGCGAATCTAAGAGCTGAAGCCTTCTTAGCAGAGTGTAAATATAATGTGCATAAGCGACATCAGCCATCACTCAGGATAAACAATATTCTCAGTCACGCCGGCGAACAAACAGATCGAGCCTGATCTTTACACAAATGTCAAGGCCTGCAATGGTACTTGATCGAAAAAATAAATAAAAAACACCTTTGATTCTGAGAATGAAGATCAACATCAATATTTCAGCCAAGTCTTATTGATCTTACTAGAAAGTGGGTCGACTGGAAACACCTGGGGCTTTAAGTGTCGCTCAGAGTATTGTTTGGGTTGCCAAATATGCAAAGCTGTTTGACTTCAAGAAGTGATAGCCAGTCTAAGATTCTAAGATTATTGCTTATAACGCTATAGAAACACAATACAATATCAAATGTCCAAGAAATCCGTCATAACAAAAAATTTTAGCATGGTGTCAGAAAATGTTTATGGCAAAAAAAAAAATCAATCAATTGATCACACACCACGAGATGTACAGTAATAATGTTTATAAGAGCCCTAACGCAGGGCTTCAGAGGGGGTCAACGAAATAGGAGGTAGTAAGTGCGCTTACAGTATGATATGCAGGGGAAGACCTTTCCATTTGGAGATAGTGTGGGGTTATTAATTAGGGAACTCATTGGGAAACTAAAGAAAACTGTAAACACAAAATAAACAGAGCTCCGCCGTCTACGCAAGAACGGCTTATATCCTTATATATCCTCTCGGGGTCTACGCCCTTACCGAGGATTTATGAGTCAGAGTTTGTGTTTTTTACACTTAACCTGAGAGTGCACGCTAAACTGAGGCTGAACTGATGTCTTGTCTTTTCTTTCTTTCTTTCGTTCTCTTTCCTTTGGCGCTAATACCTTACCGGTGCTACCTAAACAATCGCAGTGTGAGAGACATCAGCACCCACAAATAAACACGTCGCCAGGTGTGACACGTTCATGCTGATTGCCTGGAAACTGTGGGTAAAAATGAACTATGTCAGAAGTCCGCCGGTTCTGAACAGTGCCGAGCATTTATCGTCTATACAAACAAATGTAATAATATTACATAAATCATTTGAGTCTGTCCGTCCAATCACTCTAACCTCCGTAGGTCCTCTTGAGGCCTGCTTTAAGACCCTGTGGTGGTTCGTTTGTGAATTTGATGGCCATCTGGAGCAGCGTGATGGGAAAGTGACGGTGCTCCTCGGTTGTCATCCATAGCCGGAAGCTTTCATGAATGCTCTCCGTCTCAGTCAACGTGTCCATCAGCTCGTCCATAAAATCCAGTCCTAGATGGCAGTTCTGCAGCAGAGCCCAGCCACCCTGTGTGTATGAGACAGAGAGAGCGAAAGAGAGCGATAATAGCTACTGTATATATTTTTTTACTTCTCTTTTTTCAAGAGAAAAAATGCAGCGTGTTTTGTATGGCAGGTTATGAATTGATTATTGTGTGCAGTCGTGGCCAAAAGTTTTGAGAATTACATAAATACTGGAAATTGGAAAAGTTGCTGCTTACGTTTTTATAATAGCAATTTGCATATACTCCAGAATATTATGAAGAGTGATCAGATGAATTGCATAGTCCTTCTTTGCCATGAAAATTAACTTAATCCCGAAAAAAAAAAACTTTCCACTGCATTTCATTGCTGTCATTAAAGGACCTGCTGAGATCATTTCAGTAATCGTCTTGTTAACTCAGGTGAGAATGTTGACGAGCACAAAGCTGGAGATCATTATGTCAGGCTGATTGGGTTAGAATGGCAGACTTGACATGTTAAAAGGAGGGTGATGCTTGTAATCATTGTTCTTTCATTGTTAACCATGGTGACCTGCAAAGAAACGCGTGCAGCCATCATTGCTTTGCATAAAAATGGCTTCACAGGCAAGGATATTGTGGCTACTTCAGGGCGTCCAAGAAAGTCCAGCAAGCGCCAGGATCGTCTCCTAAAGAGGATTCAGCTGCGGGATCGGAGTGCCACCAGTGCAGAGCTGCTCAGGAATGGCAGCAGGCAGGTGTGAGCGCATCTGCATGGACAGTGAGGCCAAGACTTTTGGAAGATGGCCTGGTGTCAAGAAGGGCAGCAATGAAGCCACTTCTCTCCAAAAAACAACATCAGGGACAGATTGATCTTCTGTAAAAAGTATGGCGAATGGACTGCTGAGGACTGGGGCAAAGTCATATTCTCGGATGAAGCCTCTTTCCAATTGTTTGGGGCATCTGGAAAAAGGCTTGTCCGGAGAAGAGAAGGTGAGCGCTACCATCAGTCCTGTGTCATGCCAACGGTAAAGCATCCTGAGACCATTCATGTGTGGAGTTGCTTCTCATACAAGGGAGAGGGCTCACTCACAGTTTTGCCCAGAAACACAGCCATGAATAAAGAATGGTACCAAAACACCCTCCAACAGCAACTTCTTCCAACAATCCAACAACAGTTTGGTGAAGAACAATGCATTTTCCAGCACGATGGAGCACCGTGCCATAAGGCAAAAGTGAGAACTAAGTGGCTCGGGGACCAAAATGTTGAAATTTTGGGTCCATGGCCTGGAAACTCCCCAGATCTTAATCCCATTGAGAACTTGTGGTCTGTCCTCAAGAGGCGGGTGGACAAACAAAACCCCACTAATTTCAAACTCCAAGAAGTGATTATGAAAGAATGGGTTGCTAACAGTCAGGATTTGGCCCAGAAGTTGATTGAGAGCAGCCCAGTCGAATTGCAGAGGTCCTGAAAAAGAAGCGCCAACACTACAAATACTGACTCTTTGCATAAATGTCATGTAATTGTCGATAAAAGCCTTTGAAACGTATGAAGTGCTTGTAATTATATTTCAGTACATCACAGAAAACAAACTGAAACAAAGATCTAAAAGCAGTTTAGCAGCAAACTTTGTGAAAACTAATATTTGTGTCATTCTCAAAACTTTGACTGTACACTTGCGGGATGAAATGAGATCAACATGCTTTAGCCGCTCTTACGTTAGTCATGCAGTGTTGCAGCAGCTTGCGAGCGTGAACTTCCTGTCCTTGACCCATGGACACGTAACGTGTCTCGATCTTGAGCCTCTTGCCCACAGCGATGATGGAGTCAGTGGGGTCAGAGCCCATGGACAAGAAGCAAATGAGGGGTGTGCGAGGGTCCGACTCCTCCCACGTCCTCTCCAGGTCCAGAATAACACTCTCTGCGTATTTCTCTCCCAAAGAGTCTGTGATATATTTACGGGCCTGGAGAATTATGGGTGGAACATTGAGCGTTAGAAATAATAATAATTAAAAATAATAATTATATATAATATATATATATATATATATATATATATACACACACACACACAGTATATAAATAATTTACAGGAATGTGAGTCTATATAAGCTATCAAAGATGCATCGCCTATACACACACACACACACACACACACACACACACACACACACACACACACACACACACATATATATATAGTAATTATAAATCAATTTAATGTAACCATGTTAAAATATAACAATGCCAACAAACATATTGTTTAACTAAACCTGTTCTTGCAGTTTAGATTTACTGCGCTGTTAAACAAAATGAAAATAATAAATTACACGGATTCAATATGAAAGAAAATTGCTTGCGAGAAAACATGTTAATTGGAAGCAACAAGAATAGAGCTAGATAATGTAACCATAGCAACAAGAGATGCTACGTTCACATTATTCAGTTAGGTGGGAAAACAAAACATATGCAAAGCTTCAGGTTTTTAAAAGCATGTAAGTCGACTGGATCTCTGAAATCTGTGATCTATTTTTTCATCCAGGTTTTCTTGTGCTCCAAATAAAATCATAAAATAAAAACATGACCAGACAGAACAATAAAGTAAATGAAGAAGAATAAATCTTAATTTAATGTAATAACATTTTCTGAGTGCAGGTTGCACCAGTGCTTTGAGTAGAAGTTTAGTCTATATGAGTATAAGTAAAGCCTGTGTATGTAATGTGCATGTGTAACCTGTGCAATGGTTCTATCTGGACACCAGGAGCGAATGAAAAGCAGGCGTCTGAAGCAGTCCAGGGATTTGTCATAGCCGTTGGGGATCGGCTCCTCCTCTGGGGCTTCCTTATCGAACCAGCTCTTCCACTGCTTCTCGTGACGGCTAATCTGCTCAAACACACACACACACACACACACACACACACACACACACACACACACACACAATCGTCATGCCATGCTAGGGGCATATTGCTTTTTGCATATATAAAAGCAAACTTTTATCCGTGCATCGGTCAGAACTCGCCCTTATAACAACATGTTTCATACATTGCAGGACCCGAAACCAGTCCCAGAAAATTTTCTATATGTAAGTATGTATGTATGTCTGTCCAGACAGAATTTGTCACAGCATTATGAAAAACTGTCTGGTCAGAATTTAATGGAACTTCTAGCCATTTACTGTATTTGCCTGAAGCGATGTTGTGAACAGTTAGTTATGTGCCGGATTTAATAATCTACTTTAAAATAAGCTAGTAATACGCTACTTGCTTTTTCTCCCTAATTTAGTCGTGTCCAATTCCTCCCCGTCACTAGGGGGCTCCCACATTAAGGCTACTACTACCACTCAGCCGGGAGGGCCGAAGACTATCACGTGTTTCCTCCGAACCACGTGACGCCAGCCGACCGCATCTTTTCGAACTGCTCGCTCGCGCACCGTTGGGGGCGGCGTAACACACTCGGAGGACAGCGCTATCCGCTCCCTCCGCTGCGCGAGCTCACAGACGCCCCTGACTGGCTGTAGAGCCGTGATTAATGTGGGAGCACTAAGTACGTCTCATCCCTCCCCTCTGAGAGAGCTCGGCCAATCAGCTCTCTCTAGACCTCCGGCCGCGAGAGGTTGCAGCACCACCCGGGATTCGAACTAGCGATCTCCGGATGATAGGGCGAGCGCTTTTACCACTCATCTTAAAACATCTTTTCTCGTGTGCGGGCACACACACACATGTGATCACAATTTTATAATAAACAGTATACGTGCACCCGAATGGTGACTATACAAGAAACACACGCGCACTGAGACACGCACATGGGAAACGATTACCCATAGCGCAGCGCGCGAGAAAGAAGAGCGGGAGATTCTTTCTGACGTCTGCCGGCTGGGAATGGGGGCCTTAACCTGAATGCATAGCGGCCTTTTTTCCCTCGTTGGCAGCAGGACCCTGAAGGCTGGCTCTTAGCGGAAGTGCGAGTGCCACGGGAGTCTTCTCACGGCTGTCCTCGACACGGAGATCAAACGGCGATATTTAATTAGCGTCTTTGAAGTCCCTGGGGGCGTTACATCACCCCGCTCACATGCCACTCTTCTGCATTTAAGCATTCGCGGCGCAACTCTTCTCAGTAGATCTTCAGCACCAGACCCCGTACTTTCGGTTTCATTCCTTTGAAGTCCCGTGCAGAAGGGGAGGCCACCTACCTAGTAAAGCCTACGGGCGCACACCATGACAATGGCATTTTACCCGTATATGATGCAGTTGTACTGTATGCAGCAACCCAATAATGTGGTTAAAGCGCAATGCATTAAAACAAACAGTTACACTCAGGAGCTTTTGGTAATCAGAATATCTGGTGAAAAGCAACATTAGCATCTTTTCAGTATCAGTGGTACCAGATGAACTGTTTAAGAAAACCATACTTTCCCTGTGCAATAGTGCACAGAAATCAATTGAGGGGTGATTCTGTAGACAGGAAGGCAGTTCAAGATGACCTAAGGCTAATTACACATTACAAGGATCTCAGAACACATATGGTGAGAGGGACATGACAGCAGAAAATGACATCGTGGTCCTACACTTAACACAGACACAAACACACACACACACACACCTGATTGAGGATGTCGGAGAAAGGCCACAACTTGCTGAGCTCGACCAGGTTGAGCCACGTCATGTCCAAAATCCACTTCGCCGCTTTGGGTGGGCAGGCTTTCAGATCCAAAGATGCTCCGCCTGAGGAACACACACACACACACACACACACACACACACACACACACACACACACACATTAGCTCATTACATGCTACATCATAATTCTGAAGCCCTCATATTTTGTCTTTCTGAGAAGCAATAGGGGGTCGAGATTTACATTCGGATGCTTGTGTAACTACACACTCTTCTTATTAACTTCACCGTAGTTACTAAATAATTCATTACATTGACTGAATAATGTGCATAATGATGAATAAATGAATACTAAGCTTGACAAGGAGAATTCAGGGCTCTGAAAGCACACACTGTCATGCACTAAATTCTATTTCTACTGCACGTCGCAAGCAGACTGTTGCTGTCCTGACATTCAAACTGTGACTGTGTATAATCATTTGCGTCTGTTCTGCAGTAAGAGTCATAAAAGTCATTAATTTGTTATGCATGTTGAGTATTGATGGCATTTCTTACCAAAAAGGATGGGAAATTAATTATATTTATTGTAAATGGCGTATACTGAAAATGTCTTCAGGAATGATTCTACTTTTTTTTTTTTTTCATGTACAGTGGAACCTGGGATTAAGTGGAAGTAGGCTTGTGTTCCAAAACACTCGTAAACCAAATCATCATTTCCCATAAGAAATAATGAAAACTCAAATTATTCGTTACACAGCCCCCAAAAATAAATACATAAAAATAATTAATACAATATATAAAATGAAAATAAAACAAATTAATCTGCACTTTACCTTTAAAATAAAAAAATATAAATAAATCCTGACAGATAAGTGTTTCCGTTGGTGCGCGCAGACCCCTACTCGACGTATTATCTGTGTGTATTTCAAATATGCTTTTCAACAAAGCCTTTAATTGACCTGCCGTTAGGAGGGCATCATGGTCAACTTCTTTTGCCCACACACATGCTCCACTTAAAATCTCCCACAACTGATCATGTGGAACGATGGGCGCTGCGCTGTGGCACGGAAGACGATCACTGAAACGTGTCGCGTCTGCCACTTCAGTTCCACACTAATTTCATTTTAAGATGACAGATAATGTATTCACTGGAGCACGAACAAGCTCTCCGTAAAGAGATTATTGTTTTTCTCTAACCTGTGTCATACTGTATTTTACACCTCATTAAATCCCTGAGATGTTTTTGAAATTAAACAATATTGGATGTGTGAATTTTGTTTTATCTCTAAAGCTTACTGCTGATAATTTTAACACTTGATTCATTTACTCTTACTGTTACACTGAAACTTTTAAGTCTGGGCACTGACTAGACCATGCAAGGACATTCACCGTTTTCTCCTTCAACCACTGTGTGATGAGTTTTGCTGTGTGCTTTGGATCATTGTCAGGTTGGAAGATAAACCTTCTTCCCATTGACAACTTTTTGGCAGAGCGAAGCAAATGTTCCTCAAGAATCTGATGGTATTTCGCTCCATCCATTTTCCTTCTATGCTGCAGAGACACACACACACACACACCCATAACAGGATATTACCATCTCCACGCTTTACTGTAGGAATGGTGTTATTTGGATGGTGAGCTGTATTGGATTTCTGACAGATTTCTGCTTGGCCAAAATAATTACATTTTAGTCTCATCTGACCAGAACACCTTCTCCATGTGGCCTCAGAATCTTCAAGGTGCATTTTTGCAAGGTTCAGGCGCTCGGGCTTTTTTCTCTTTTGAAGAATTTATGATATTGCTGTCACATTTCCACCAATGACCACTCTTTGTCATAAATGACTGCAACTGCTGATAAATACAAACTCACTCAGTCATCTTTTTTTGACTATGTGGTGGCCAATTCATGTGTCAAAATGATTACTCATGCTCCCTAACAGGTCGTCAGCTGCCTTTATTTTATATTGGGCTTAGATCTGAGCACCTGAAGCAACCCCAGATCCTAACACTGCCCCAAGAGGTTTGTTCAGTGGCCACCGTGCATGAGGGGTGCATTGCTTCATGACTTTAATTCTTACCCTGACGCACCCATCACTCTGGACAGTGTCAGCCTGAACTCATCAAACCAAATCTTCATGAGCTCTAGCAAACTGACTAACAAGTAGTTTTCCTGTGGCCACACAGCTTTTTAGACCCAATCTTGTACATTTTTGTTGCACTGTTCATGTGAAATACTAATACGATGGCTATTAAAGACTGCATTTTTATTGTACAATGCAACTTCATCCTGTGTTGAAGTGATCTACGCAAAGTAGATGGTTGAGCATTAGAGAACCTTTCCAGGTTTTACTAATGCATAGGACAATTTCTTACCCAATTCCAGGGATTTTAATTCTTGTTATTCGTTTTGCTAGTTGCTTAATGCTCACTAATAATTTATTTGTTCTGAAACAGCAACTTTTTTCCTGTACAGACAATTTTTTCCCCCTTTCTTTCTTTTTTTCTTTTTCTTTTTTTTACATCAGGTTACATATAACAGTAAATAACCCTGATTCTTTTGGCCTTAAAAGCAGGGGCTCATGTTGGAAGGCAGACTAAACACTTAAAAACAAAAAGTACCTTGTTTCAGACATTTTCCAAAGAAATCTGTTCATCTCAACATTGTGAACACACACACACACACACACACACACACACACACACACACACACACACACACACACACACACACACAATAATAGACGATGACAGCACTGGGTCGTTTAACTATATGTATCATTTTGCATTACAGATGTTCTAACAATGGTTAATTACACTAACTGTCGGTTGCAGAATGGCTGAAAGTAGGTCTGTACGGTCCACAGTACTAGAAAGAGGAAAGAGCACCTGCCTGCAAAAACCCACATTAAAAACTAGTCACTTTCAGCAAGGAAAACGCATCTGATAACATTATGTCATCTTAACCAGGGGTCCGTTCTTCGTACGTCGCTAACTCAGTTAGCTGGATTTGACTGTTGTGGATTTGTCCTGATCTTGGATTGTTTCTTTCTTCGAAGCGAATCTCGCGCTTGCTGTCATAGCAACATGTCCGTAAGCTTAAACCCGCTCGGGAGCAGGTTTATTTCATGTAAACAGGATTTAGGCTGCGCTCCTGGCGGGTTATGATTGGCTGAAATGGCGAGGTCACATCTGAATGGTTAAAGAGCATGACTGACGTGGACTGACTGCCTCCGCGGGGAAAAGAAAAGTATCTTGCATGAATATATGGATGGATGCATTTAAACATAAATACAGTATATGTATACATGTGGTCATCATTCGTGTGTTAATCTCCGTGTGTGTGTCTAATCATATGTAACAATCCCCCAAATGTAATATCCCCCGATTGCGTCTATATAAGTGGAGGTAATTTTCTCAAATCTGTCGCAGTCATGTCTTGTCCGTTTATGAGAGAGCAACCGGTTACTGAAGGTGTGAGGATTATACGCAGAGTTTTTCAAATTCCTCGTGTACTGTGTGATAGACAGGATCCTTTAGCACAGCATGACAATATACTTCTTACTATACTTGTTCTTCTACTTCACTTTTATACTGTTAAACATTCCATAGTTGTATGCCGTGGGCTAAGAGTAACAGTTACATAAACCGACGTATTCAGATTTGGCTTTTCCAAGGCACACACAGAACTAAACTATTTTCCTGATCTGTACCTAATAGCAATAGCAGCACAACATGTTAAGATTTTCTTATCATGCCATTAAATCAGCCAATTCTAACACCACTGGTTTGTATTCTGAAGCCGCTTCGTTTTCTCCGTCTGGCACAAATGCGAGAAGGAGACACACTCTGAGAAACAGGGAAAGGAAGAGAGAGCTGCCAGAACAATGAATCCAGCCTCGGCTCTCACCTTTAATTATGGTCAGGAACTCTTCGTGTTTTACTCTGTTGCTCTGCATGTCGATCTTGAGCGCCAGCAGCAAAGTGAACAGGAACTTGTGCTCCTCATACAGGCCCCGGGCTGCATACTTGTGCACTTCATAGGTCATGTACTCAATGATGTTGCCGATCCTTTTGCTTGTAATTGGACTCTTTGAAGACCTGTTTAATATGAGTGAGACAAACCGTGACTTTTTTTTTGTTGCTATGAATTCTTTCAGCGTATTTAGTGTTTGTCCCATTACATTGTCTCACTGTTCCTAGCTAAGAGTTTCTTTAAAACGACAGCTGAGAGGAACTTTTACTTACCTGGCTAAAGACAAGTCAAACAGGCCAAGAAACTGGCGTAGCGACGTCTGGTACATCACATTCACCATGCTCATCTCAGTGATCAGGAAGTACAGGATGCTACCTCTGGTTGCCACTACACAGTACATTAAGGACAAATAATAGGCCTGGTCACTTACTCACATAAATGATCTATTTAACAAAATGTGCTCAGATCTCCAAAAAAAAAAAAGAACTACAATTTAAGCAAGAAAAAATACATCATTTTGATGTTTTACAGTACCAGGCCTGTATTCTTCTCGCGCCGCATTGATTTGAACCTCGGTTTCGGCAGCAATCTGAAGCTTCAGTGTGACCTCCTCTGCAGTACACTTAGTGTTGGCCAAAACAGAAATCAGGCTTTCATCGTCCACAAGCGAGCCCTGAGTGCTGGTCAGTCTGAACAGTAGGTTGTCCTCCAGCTCCTTCATCTTCCGCTTGTTGGCCATGACATCCTCCAAAAGGTCTGTGCGCTCCTTCTCCAGTTCCTTGATTGCAGACATAATCACACTGTTAAAAACATTTCTCCAGGTCTAAACTTTTCTACAAAGCTGAATCAATGCAGTATTTCCCAGTGGTTGAAGATTTCGTTCCTTTCCAAAATCCTAAAATGCTAAGCCTTTTTATGGACGTTTAATGATCTACACCTTTTCCAAACGCTCTAAGGCTAACCCCTTTCACAAAGGATGAAGATTCTACATCCTAATGGATAAAGATCTAACCTGTTCCCAAAATCAGATCCAACCAGTTTCCTAACATTTAAAGAGCCTAGCTTGGATCCAACTTTTTACACTTTCATATTCAAAACAATTGTCTCTGGAAGATCACTGAGCTACACCCTCTTTTTGACGAGTCAGGGATAATCACCTTTTATTTTGGGCTCAAATCTCCCTCAGTACACAGATGTATTGCAGCCAGAACACACCGAAACGAAGCTCCGCAACTTTGTTCTCCCCGAGTGAAGAGAAATAGTATTCACATAATTCTATTGAAATTAACACACATTTACAGCTGTGTGACGCTTTGAAGCTCTCTCTCTCTCTTTCTCTCTCTCTCTCCTTCAGGACCAGTCGCTGACCCACTTTGGTAGATTTTTCCATTCTACAATTTATAATATTTTGATTTTCCTTGCTCCCCTCATACACTCTTTGCTTCACGCCTCCTACATGACTGCTGCATCTCACATACTGTTGTTTGTGTTGTATTCTCTCTTAATCAAGTGTGTTAGCCCCTGAATGTTTTAACCCTGTGATTAATATGATTATTAATACAGTGGAACCTCGGATTGAGAATAACTCGGTTTACGAGTGTTCCGCAAGACGAGCAAAGATTTTTAATACATTTTGACTTGAAATACGAGCATGTCTTGGTTTGCGACTGGCAAGTTTTTTGACACCGACACACACACACCGACACGCACACACACTCTCTCGCGTTTACACCCCCCTCCCCGGCTTCACACAGACACACACACTCTGCTCTACACAGAAACTCTGCTCTGTCGGGATTCTTTTCAAAGGTAAGGTGCTGGTTCATTTGTTTTGTTTTGTTTTTTACTTTACAGCAGTGATTCCGTTAGTCTGTGCTCATGCGAGTGTCATTAGAGAGATTTTTTCCCCCCCGTCAAAACAGTGTTTCTGTTGTGTGTGTTTTGTTGTGAAACTTAAAAAGCAAGGTGGGGAGAGGGAGGAGGAGTTTTACTGTGTAAGACAAGGCGAGGGAAGGGGCTAATTCCACACACACACACACATACACAAACACACACACACTCACACAATCACACACTCACACACACACAAATACACGGCGCCTGCGCGCACAAACGGAAACACTTATCTGTTGGGATTTATTTTAACTTTTTTTAAAGGTGAAGTGCAAGTTAATTTGTTGTTTTTTTCTTTATATATTGTATTAATAATTTTTCTGTGTTTATTGTTTTGGGCTGTGGAACGAATTATTTGAGTTTTCATTATTTCTTATGGGAAGATTTGATTAGGTTTACGAGTGTTTTGGAATACGAGCCTACCTCCGGTGATAGTGTAAATAAATGTGATACAGTGTTTTGTATATGGTTAGACTTGTATGATGCCAGACTTGTATGATTCTCCATCCTGTATATAAATAATTTGACTGGCTGAAGAGATGTGGGACTGACTATCCAGGCCTCCCATCAATGTACTGTAATTATAATAATTACTGTAAATTAAAATATGGATTGAGAAAGGAAGGACCCCAATGAGACCCATTATGTATATTTTCTGATATTTTTCCTGGACTTAGTTAACTTTCACATGCTCTTACCAATCTTTGTCTTTTTTCTTTTGAGTTCTTCCTCATTCCTTATATGGCAATACTTTCATAGTTTGTTGCCGGATGTTTATAAACATCCCCAGCTTTGTTTACCCAGATTTCAGTAGAACATGTGAATGACTCATGCTCTTTGATGTAGTAGTAGATACTGTCCACATGATACATTTGCACTTTGCATATACTCAGGAAATTAGGATTATGTATTATTTATTTATTAATAAACCATTGAAGATTCTGATTCATGTGTGTATGTTTCTGTTTCTCCCTATCAGCAAGCAATCTCCAAGTGTGTCGGAGTACAGTACAGCAGACCGATCTTAAGGTTCACTCGTCAATTTTTCAACATAGCTCTGTCTATCTATTCATCTTTTTTTCACAGCAGTTAGAAACTATCAAATTACAAATTCTAAAAAGATCTTACCCCAAGCTCCCCCCCAAAACATCCACCTCTTTTCTATCCCCTTACCAAAAGCAAAAAATTCTGACCCTTTTCTCAAAAGTCAACCATGCAGTAATACTCGGCTCACAATAATCCTACTGTAACATCTGTACCACCGCAGCATGGGGAAATAAGATCTTTATATCTTTAGATCAATGAGTTGACGCTTTGTCCCCACCTAGTTTGTCTACGTGTGTATGGTCTACACTTTAACACTAATGAAGAGCACCTGTGTATCCCCCGTGTGTCTACCTATATATTCCGGTTGAACCCGTAGCACTTTGCCTGTTCATTGTCGTGCACCTTCCTTGTTGTCCGTATTTTTATGTATGCTGAACGTACAATATGTTTCAGGGGTTCATGAACGACGTGTTTAGGGATATGTTGAACCGGTTTGTTATAGTTTACTTGGATGATATCTTGGTATACTCCCGCTCATATTCTGAGCATGTCCGACATGTAACCGCCGTCCTTCACCGGCTACGCAAACACGGGCTCTATGCGAAGGCAGGGAAATGCCGTTAGGGCCACAGGGGGTTGAGATGGAGACGACCAAGGTCACGGCGGTGCAACAATGGCCGGAACCCAAGTCAGTGAAGGCGCTACAAAGTTTCCTGGGGTTCGCTAAGTTCTATAGAAGATTTATCCGAGGTTTCAGTACGTTGGCAGCGCCACTCACTACTCTATTGAAAGGGAAACCGAAACGCCTTCACGAGTTTCCCCCGGAAGCGCGCAGGGCGTTTCAACATCTCAAATCTGCGTTTATCACTGCGCCAACCCTAAGATTACCCGACCCGATGAAACCTTTTTTAGTTGAGGTAGATGCATCGCTTCTCTAAGGGATGCAGATTCATCCCATTTAGCTCCCTCCCATCAGCCTTCCAAGTGGCAGAAACCCTTTTTTCAACTGTGTTTCATTGCTACGGCATACCCGAAGATATTGTGTCAGATCGTGGTCCCCAATTTATCGCCCGAGTCTGGAAAGCATTCTTTCAGAAGTTGGGGACCACTGTTAGCCTAACGTCGGGCTATCATCCAGAGTCAAATGGTCAGGCAGAGCGGACAGTCCAGGAACACGTGAAATATCTTCGTGCACCTTCCTTGTTGTCCGCATTTTTATGTATGCTGAACGTACAATAGCTCCTCTCTATTTCCCCCAGGACTGAGTGGTGTCTGCAGGTGTGGGTCTGTTTTCACGTGGACGAATCATCACTCCGGACAAGGTCCGCTGGTCTACGAGCCTGTTTAAGTTTTGTTGTCTTTTGTTTTCCCACCTGCAGACCCAGTCTGGGGAGAAGCTATTGTGATATTTTGTGATGACATGAGACCTACCTCCAAACTAACAAAAAAGTACAAGTCATTTACTAATTCGCCTTTGCTCACTGAAAACCTCTGTTTGTCTCGAAATGATATCTGGTGCTAATTCCACAGCGGTTCGCAGGACATTTAGGCCAGCAGGCGAAAATAAAAAGCTTAAACTGCCCTAATAGTACTCTAGATACCCGCGTTCACACCCCACATATCCATATGAAATGCAGACAAGATTCTTTTTTCTTTTTTTTACTTTTAACGACAATCCCCTGAGATAATAATCTTAGATGCCTGCAGGCGCAGATCTCAGCATGCACTGAACTGTAGCAGTGGCAGTTTCATAGTTATTACAATGAGTAGGAAAATTACAATGAGTGCCAGTTCTTTTATTCCCAGATGGCAGAAATTCGGATGGAATGTGCATTGAATGGCACTTCAGTTCTACTCCAAATTGGAAAACGAGGAGCAAATGGAACGACATGAAAGACGTCCTATAAATATGTTTCAAAGCTGAATACTGAAGTTGACAGCTGACGTTGCGCTAATTCAATGCTTTAAAGTATAAAACGTTGCAACACCATCTAATAAAAGCCATTCTTGCATATTTTTCTTTTACTTTGTTTCAATTTGTGTCCTACAGTATCACGTTCTTATTTTGAATATTTCACTATTTCATCGGCAGTAATAACACAATCTGAATAAAAACACATCAACCACATCAATCGGACCCGACTTGCCTGATCCGGCACGATCAGCTGGAGTAATCCTTTGATAATCTCTTATTAATGAAATATTAGCCATAAACACATGATCCAATTGTTTCACTCTTGTTGGACTAAATATACTCTTTGCCACATGTTGGTGATGCGATGATCAGTAAATTCTGATCAGTAAACTCACATGTATGCCTTGAACTTCACAGCAAAATTCACAGCCTCCTCGCCTTTGGCAGAGGGTAATGATTGGCTCAAATTTAGCTCAAAGCATCTAACCAGTCATAGATGATAATGAACTCTTATAATCAATCATAACATAGAAGTTTCCAGAGAAGATGAGAAGCCTAATCTAACCTTAAAGTTCCCTACTTCCCTTAAGTAGGTGGAACCATTTTGTCCGAAAGTTATATTCTGAGTATCTGCTCTGAGCATGTAACGCTAATCTTATCAGAGTTAAGTTGGAATCTCTAATCAGAATCAGATTATTCTCTGTGTAAATGTAGCTACTGTGGATTGAGAATGTGAGCATCTATTTCGAGTTTTCATTTTATTCGTTTTTTTATTTATTTATCTTTCTTTGGGGCGGCACGGTGGTGTAGTGGTTAGCACTGTCGCCTTGCACCGCCAGGGTCCGGGTTCGATCCCGTCTCTGTGTGCATGGAGTTTGCATGTTCTCCCCGTGCTTGGTGGGTTTCCTCCGGGTACTCCGGTTTCCTCCCACAGTCCAAAGACATGTAGGTTAGGCTAATTGACGTTCCCAAATTGCCCGTAGTGTGTGAATGAGTGAGTGTGTGTGTGTCTGTGCCCTGCGATGGATTGGCACCCTGTCCAGGGTGTACCCTGCCCTGTGCCCTAAGTCTCCTGGGATAGGCTCCAGGCTCCCCGTGACCCTGAATACAGGATTAAGCGGTATAGATGATGAGTGAGTGAGTGAGTGAGTATCTTTCTTTGATATTCTATATACGAGCATTAAATGATTGCCAACGACAAAGCCCATGCTCACTATGGCCATGCGTGCCTTGTCTCTTTTTGTTACAGTTTGGATCCTGATATGAATATTTCAAAATTAGCCAAACTCTGTTTAAGAGATTAAATCAAACCTAATTGCAAATTAATTTCTAATAAAAAGTTTCCTAGCCAGCTCATGTTAAAGCCAACTGTCTGAGCTTTTGCCAGAATACAGAGCCTATTTCTCAAGTGGCTATCACGTAAGATATAATCATCACAGGTCTGTGCTACAGGACAGAAGGTTAATAAAGTGGTTGTTACAGTAGGTTTAAAGCAGCCCTGTAATTTTAATAAAATGGCCACTGTATTATTTAAATAGAATGATAGGATATGATATGAAATATGATATTACATCATTTTCTCTATTTTAGTGAATAACGACAATGATAAAAGTATACTTTATCCAGCCATAACATTATGACCACCAGTGTAATATTGAGTAGGTCCCCCCCACCCCCCCACCCCCCCCGGCCCCTTTGTCACCTAATCAGCGAAGTGCTGTGTTCTGTCACCTTTCTATGGAGACCAGCATTAACCTTCAGCAATTTGAGAATACAGTAGCTCTTGTATTGGATCAGAACCAAAGGGCCAGCCTTCGCTCTTCACCTCCATCAAAGAGCCTTGCCTGCCCATGGCGCTGTAACTGGCCAGTTCACCAGTTCACAAGGGCCAAATGAAGATGCCAGGAACTGGATCGAAGCAACTCCAAAACTAGCGAGATGTTCTCGGTTCCTCAGGATCTAGTGTTATAATATTACGAACATACATAGTATATATAATATTTTGTATAGAAACCCTAATCATGTTCCAGGAGGACTATGCACTATGTGGTTAGATTTTGTATTAAGTCCAAGTATAAATGCTACCCTCAACCTAGACCCTACACCTTACGGTATCTCGCCAATAAGGAGATATCTGTTGAAGGAGTCTCCAATGCCTGCACTTTGCGACAGTCAGTTTAGTCGCGGTTTAGACATGAGAAAGACTTCAGGACTAATATCCATCCTTTCATCCATCCTTTAGACATATTGTTTATTCTGTGCTGGTTTTACAGGGGACATGGAGCCTATCCCAGGGAATTAAGGGCACGATGATACCCACACTCTACAGACAATTGGGAAATGACAAATAACCAAAACTGGGTGTCTTTTTTGGACCGTGGTGGTAAAGCTACAAAGCATCAAGAGAACCTACGGATATATTCAGAATTTATTTACGACTTCACTTCACTGACAAGCGATTATGGGGACGGCAGATTTATTGTTAATAAACGAACGGCACCTGTTTCTCAGTGAGGATGACGCGGCCTAGAAGCTGCTCCTCCAGACCTCGCATAGTGACCGTGAAGTCGATAATTGCTGTGCGTGCGCTGATCTCAGGAGTGTACGCTGGATTGGGCAACTTGGTGGTCACGTAAAGTCGGAACCCTTGCATCACGTCCACCTCTTTATCCCCAACTTTTACCTTTTAAGAGGAAGGAATGAGAACTTAATCTCGAATACAATATAAAAATAAATAAAAAAAACATACAGTACAGTCATTCTTTCCTGCTGTATAAACAAATACAAAGGTGGTACTAATCTTTAATATACTGTGAAATTAAAGTAGCTCTTCTGTACTTTATATCCGTCTTTATATCCGCACTATAAAGACAAGTTCAAATTATAAATCTAAAAATGAAGCAAAGGTTTGAATATCAATGATGTCTCATCTGGATTCGAAAAATAGCTTGTTGTGACATGTAGAGTGATGATAACACGGTGTGACGGCACACAAAAACGGCACCGTCTTCTCATCCCCGGGTCTGTTATTAAAGCTGGAGATCAGGTGTTTGCACCTCCACGTTAACAGAGCTGCGAGTGAAACCTGTCAGAGCCGCGGATGCCGCTGTCGCCTCGTTATTTCCAGCTCCAACAGGCAGAACTGAGGGATCTGATAATGAGGCAACCTGGGAGAACTGGTTCACTGCTGCTCGCTCACTTATACACTCTTCTTCTTCTTCTCCTTCTTCTTTTGGAGCTCTTCTGTTTTTGCCTTTTGCTTTCATTCGGTTTAATCTGCAGGCTGTATTTATTCGTGTGGGGAATTTCGCACCCCACAAATAGACAAGGTTAAAAAAAAAAAAAAAAAAAACGGCAGAATGATGTAGATGCAATCACAGAACCTGCTGACGCTTAACGCGAAGATGAAATCGTAGCGATTTCTTTTTTTAATTAAGATATGCAGTTAATCTTGATCAATAAGTTGTTAAGAGTTGAGTAGCAGTTGCTTGAAGCCATTTTCATAAGTTTCATCGTTTCTATCAATTATTCTTCTAACAAGCCTAAGTCTAAATGACGAGGTCATTCAATTAAATTCAGACTTTTCATTTTTATTATAAAAACCACCGTGGACTGTTATTGTGATCTCTCGCTGGAATATGATGGAACCAGAAAGGGTTGTATTAACCAGAAAAAAATCTATACTATTCAAGTTAGGGTATAAGGCTTTTATTCTTTTATTTTATTTTATTTTTTACATGTGGCTAGTCTGAGACATCGGTATTTCTACATACTTTCAATAAAGACCTGATGATCGATCAAATTCGTCTGTTTAAACATAATAAATGACCCACATTGTTATAAACGTATATGTTTCCCAGTGTAATACCTTGTAGGTGGTGCCTGTCTTAATGAAGTTCTTCTCCAAAACATTGTCGAGAGCGGGATCGAGCTCTTCACCCACGTCCTCTATCAGCAGGGGGCGCCCCAGAGACAGGCTGTCCTCTAAGTGGTTCCTGAAGTACTTGTGATTCAGCGACGTGATCTGTGACAACACATTTAAGACCTGACGGCTTAAGTACTTTTACCCCGAAGAAGCTATTACAAGAGACACGAAAGCATAGTTTGGGATCGGGGAGGCTGGATTTGTGCACGGACTCTCGGGTATTCAAAGACAAGCTGGAGCTCTGAACACAGCCGAATGAAAGTGGACCTCTGGGAATGCGAGAAACCCTTGAAAAGAATGAATCCTTTTTTTTTTCTTTCTTTTTTTTTTCTCAAGATAACCTTGAAAATCATTCAAGCTTTGTAAAAATAGTGCAATGACCAGGAAATGGCCATGTACATCAGACTGTATACAATCCTATTCAATTATTTTCTTTAACCGATTTTGCATTTATATAAGAATTAATATTTTTTTATTAACATCGTCCAAAAATACAAAATGGTTTTGTGGTAGATAAGTGATTTATAAGCTTTATAGCTTTAGTGAGCTCTAGAGAGTGTTTTTTTTTTTTTTTTTTTCCAGGCGCATTACATACAGTACGTAAGAAATGTAACGTAAGAAACTTTAAGAAATATAAAAGCATCGCAGAGATCAAGTATTTTACAGTATGACCCATTAACATTAACTCGATTGCGTAGGATGTAAATTTTAGTAACTGATAATACTCTCCAAATTGTTCAAGCTATAAAACTGTATCGATCATTTTTTTTTTTTTGCAAGCGTAAGAAATGTGGTACACTTAAAAGACATATATAGTTATTTTTGGAAAAAAATGCTTGGTGTGTTGTTGTGATGCTCTGCAGTGGCCGATCTGCATTATTAGTGATTTAGTTCACACTGCTTTTTTACCATTTACACATTTATCAAGTGTGTTGATGTGGACACACTTGATCATTTCAGGCCGACCAATTATTATGAAGAAAGGCAGTCTAATGTTTAAAATATTAAGACACAACTGATATTAGGATTCACCTTGGGATGAGTGTTTCTTTCTCTTTCCCTCACCTGAAGTTCGTTCTTGGCTTCTTTGTTCTTGATCCAGCTCTTGCCCTGTGTCTGTGGGTCGATAAGCAGGGGAAATCGAGCCGCTTTAGTCACAATTATGCCGTTCTGGATAGACAGATCATCATTAGGTAGGCCCTGCAGGTTCCACTCGCTGACGGTCGGTGCGTCAATCAACATCTCAGTCAGGTTCAAGTTAGTGCCGAAGGGAATGTACCGTAACCTCATCTCCCTTTGCCAGTCCCCCAGCAGGAGGTTGCGAAACTCCTGATTGAAAGGACCAGAGTAGGAGAGGAAGGCTGTGGCCAGCAAAACGTCTCCTGATGAAAGAAGATACAATAAAAAAAAATTTTTTTTTAATAAAATGTGTTTCTTGTTTTTCCTGTTATAAAAGTTCAACTTTATTACAATTTAACAACTGGTCTTGTTGGCTAAAATGAGAATAATTAAATTGATTATCAGTGTGTTTCTCATATTGATTCCCATTTTCCCACTTGAATCCATACACAGCCTGGACAACAATTACAACGATTTGCAATGACAGGATTTTGGTCAAGAGTTGTCCTACACATTATGCATATCTGTAAGGATAGTGTTGAACAGTCAGCTTTAAAGAAATATGGTTGGGCAAAATTGGTGAATGGAAATCGTTTAAGTAAACGATCAGTGAAATTGCACTGTATAAAATCCCCAGTAGAAAGCAAAGCTATGTTCAATAGTTTAAGCGTACTGCATTTCCATCCTCACAATGTGATGAGAACTCACAGTACTGCTAATGAACAGCTGTGTGGTCACAAGAAAAGCGCTTGTTAGTGAAACTAATCAGAAAAAAAGGCTTCAGTTTGTTAGGGAGCATAACGAATGGACTTTGGAGCGATGAAAAAATGCCATTTGGTCTCATCGTGCCCCCTGTACAAACCTCTGGAGGCAGATCCGGGGTTGCTTTAGTTGGGCAGGTCAAGATTCAGCAACATGATGTGTCAATATAATTAACTCAGCTGACAACCTGAATGTACTGAATGAGCAGGTTATGACAAGGAGTTTTTCTTTCCTGATGGCACAGGCATGTTACAGAACTTAAACAGTGAAAGAGGGGTTCTAGGACGATAAGAAATCATTTCCACACAGGAACACTGGCTAAAGCTAAAGGTTAACAAATGTAATTTAGAATGTGCAAAATGTTTTATTGGCCAGACACTGTCTAAATGGCACTGGGTTGCAGCAATGATAGATAGAAAGATAGATGGATAGATGGATGGATAGATGGATAGATGGATAGATAGATAGATGGATAGATAGATGGATGGATAGATGGATAGATAGATAGATGGATAGATAGATGGATGGATAGATGGATAGATGGATGGATAGATAGATAGATAGATGGATGGATAGATGGATAGATAGATAGATAGATAGATAGATGGATGGATAGATGGATAGATAGATGGATGGATGGATAGATAGATAGATAGATAGATGGATGGATAGATGGATAGATGGATAGATAGATAGATAGATAGATAGATGGATGGATAGATGGATAGATAGATGGATAGATAGATGGATGGATAGATGGATAGATGGATGGATAGATAGATAGATGGATGGATAGATGGATAGATGGATAGATAGATAGATAGATAGATGGATGGATAGATGGATAGATAGATAGATAGATAGATAGATAGATAGATAGATAGATAGATGGATAGATAGATAGATGGATAGATAGATGGATGGATAGATGGATGGATAGATAGATAGATAGATAGATGGATAGATAGATGGATGGATAGATGGATGGATAGATGGATGGATAGATAGATAGATAGATAGATGGATAGCTGGATAGATGAGCATTTTAAGAATGTATATCTTTTTGTGCCACAAAATATTATGTGACAGTGACCATACCTTACTCTTATCTCTCATCTTCTCTCTCTTTCCCTCTCCGTGTATCTCTGTCGAGCTATACATGTCATTCCTGAGCTGCCAGTGATCCAGACTCCCTGTGCCCTCTGGACCTGTCTGACTCATCCTGGTGCACAACTTCTGGTTGGATCTCTCGTCACATGGATGCCTGTGTGGTCTCTTTGGGGTGTGTGTGGTGTCTGGGGGCAGTTTCACTCTACCATGAAGAAGGTTCTGTCCTCGACTGATGTTGACAGCTGTTTCTCTGAGGACTTGACTTGGCTGCAGTCGCTCAATAGTTCAGGACTGGAATTTCCTACAAGTCTACCTGAGCCTCCAATAACTACCTGGACTCCATATTAACATCAATTAACAACTGTTAAACTGAACTGCCTGCCACCTAAACACACAGTATGAATGCAGATCAGTTCCTGCTTTCCGTTTCACCCAAATGAGGACGGGTTCCGTGTTGAGTCCGGTTCCTCTCAAGGTTTCTTCCTACTGCCATCTCAGGGAGTCTTTCCTTGCCACTGTCGCCCTCGACTTGCACATCAGGGACTATCTGACCATTTTGATTCATACACATTCACATTGCATACAAACTTAAATAATTCTTTTGATTGTGTAAAGCTGCTTTGCGACAAATCCAAGCACTTATAATGCACAACCTGAGTTAGAGGTTTAAGACTGGCAGACATTTGGCAAAGCTTCCAGCCTTTTGCCACAAATTAGGGGAGTTAATGAACTGCTGCTAAATGAAAAAATGAAAAAGAAAAGAAAAACCCACCGACGAGTCTCTTTGTCTGAGCAGCAAATTCTTTGCTCTGTTCGGTCCAGCGAGCTTTTTCGCCAGCCAGGCCACTGATCAGGCTGGAAGCTGTCTGCATCTTATGTCTGCAACGTTCTGCATCCTCCAGCAACATCTACGAGTCAAAAAGACATATTCATACTACAGACTATAACAATTCCATTTTCTATTAAAGCAGATCTGACAATAGTTCCATGTGAAATTTCCAATTACTAGCCTATAATTGATTTATTCTAATGAATTATTGTCCAACTCGTTCATTGGGACGCCTACACTGGATGCCCCAAACAATGTCGTTTTGGATTCCCTTCCAAAGCCCCTTCCTAACATTGTTCATTCCTTTTGTGCTAAAGTGTGGATGAGCTTTCCTTACTCCAAAGTGCCTGTGCAGAACTCAAGACACCAAACTTTTCGAGTAGAAAATTACCTAAACAACACCTGCTATAGATAATGAGCATGATTTTCGATAATTAGCGATTAGCTCGGTTAATCTGGCCGCCTTCAGTAATCACAGAGTGATGATTCAATTTCAAATTCTGTCTTTGTTCTTTCGCAGAAGACAACTTCGGCTCCCTGAAGTGCAAATACGTTTAATTTCAATCAGCGCTGTAAGACCAGTCAGCCAGTGGCTGCTAATCGCACAATTATGGGCTAATGAATGTGACGATAACGCGGGTGATTATGCCCCGCGAAAAGCCCTCATCTAATTTGCCAGAGGACACGCTGTGAAGACGTCCCGTCGACAAGAGGCGTGTTTTTTTGGGACAGATTTACATGCTTTTATGCAAGAACGTGCACCTGAGAAGAGTTGAGTTGGAAAAGGAACTAAAACGTTTTGCAGATTTATAATATAGGATTACAAAAACCTAATCAATGGTATAGTCAAGCTTTCACAGCACAAACGATCGTTATAAAGGATATATGATACTGTATGAAGGACTTCAAATGTCATCTCTTATCAACTAAACGATTTTATATAAACACCTGTTTCTCCATCAGGGCTTTTTCGTATTCGGCCTGCACCACGTCCAGCTCGGCTTGTTTTTCGTCTAGCTCGGCTTGAGCTTTCTGCAGGTCAGCGTTAGCAATGGCCAACCTGTTCTCCTGCACCGCCAGATTAGCCTGAAAGAAATGCAAAAAAAGAGTCACGAGACAGCAACATAAATAATGTGATAGTACAGAAATAGATCATCTTACAGTACATGCCTAAAATGCAGCGATCATGAACCCAGGTATCCTATACATATTAAGTATCTTGATATACCCGTATCGTCTCGCTGACTGAACAATATTCATTGTTATACATAAACGTATTATGCATCCTACTGTGAAACTTTCGCACATATACTTATTTTTTCTCTTTTTTGTAGATATACCAGTAAAAAAATATGTCAAAGTCAAATATGTTCCTGTAAGCAACACATAAATAAATGTATATATATATATATATATATATATAAAACTTTTTCCATTTTAATTATCCCCTACAAGGTCCTACTGTACATCTTCTAAATAAAGTGTAGCTCTGAGTAGCAAAGTGCACCTGTATCTTTTACACGGTTATGTTTTGTGAGATGGAGGGTGAGAAATAAAAGATGAGCGCTGGCTCACCTTTAAAGGCAGCACTTCTTTATTAATGGAGAAAAACGCAGCCATGGCTTTGGTCCATGAGCAGAGGCCTGCAACGTTTCCACACACTCGCCTCGCTGTCTCAATGTTGTAGTCGGCCATGTCGAAGTACGGAAGGAGCAGCTCCACTACTTCCTCGTTGATTGTGTCTTTAGGGAATTGCTGCAGCGATGCGACCATTCAGTTCAGTTCAATATCAGTTCAGTACAATAAGCACCATAACACAATCCATTCTTTTATGAACACAGTTCTAGCTCATCAGTCTTGAAGTATCAGAGGTCTGGTTCATCCCAAAATACATTTCGTTTTAAATATCTGCCTCAAAAGAAATCAGGTAACTAAAGATCATAAAGGTCCTCCTTCTTGGACAACCAGAACCTTATTAGTCCACACCTTGGGTTCGCTCTCAAAGTTAGAATTAACATGCAAAAATGTTGATATTATTATACACCTTTATACAACTTTGAGCATGACAGTGAGATTAGAGCGTGAGAATGCTAAAAGATGAAAGTATCCAGAAAGTATGCAAGGATTTGAGTAATTATGAAAATCTAATATTACAGTCGAATCTTTGATATGTATGATCCACTCTAAATGATGTCTAAAGTCTTTTTTGAGTCATTCGCCGGCACATCTGAGGTAAAACTCAATGTTTAAAAGGGTTCTGTGTGGTACAGATGGCACAGTGGATTAGTGCTTAGCAATGTCTTCCTGTTTTCGTATTGTTACCGTGTAGCAGGTAACCCTAGGGCTCTAGGACAGCAAAGGTTCTCTAAGATAGTTGTACATGCTAACAAAAGCTAACAATATATACGCCTTCATCAGTCACTGGTTAACAAGAATAATTTTTCAGAGGTGTTTAAATTAGCAAAGGCCATGCCCCATGAAGTAGTTTGCTCTGGTCCCATCCCAATGAGATGTGGCGACATAGCTTACAGCAGGTTATGGTCGCTGAACCGCTGGATGTCCAGGTGGCGCTCGGAAAATAATGTGAGCTTTATAGACAATTGGAGTACATTTGAGGGCAAGCGCTGGTCTGTTAGGGCAGGACGGTGTCTGTTTAAAGTCTGTTTTAATAATTGAATTACTATAGAGACCAAAAATTCAAAACATGCTGAATGCGCAGCCGGCACCTCTGATCTGAAGATAGGACTGTTAAATATTAGATCTCTCGCATCTAAAGCAGTTATTGTGAATGAAACTATCACAGATCAGGAGTTTAATATATTATGTTTAACAGAAACCTGGATTAAACAGGATGAGTATGTGGCTCTAAATGAAACTAGTCCTCCTGGATACAGCTACATACACCAGCCTCGGCTAACTGGTAGAGGAGGAGGAGTCGCAGTTATTTATAACGATAATCTGTCTCTGGTACAAAAACACAGTTTTAAATCTAATGCATTTGAAGTTCTCTATAGTAACATAAAGTCAGCTCAGTCGATCCCGCTAATCATCATTTACAGACCCCCAGGGCCGTACTCGGAGTTTCTCTGTGAATTTGCAGATTTCCTCTCAAACCTTGTTGTTTCTGTAGACAAAGCGTTAATTCCTGGAGACTTTAACATTCATTTTAAGAATCCAGAAGACCCTCTGAGACCCACTCATAAAGCAGGTCACACATTAGATTTAATATTATCCTTCGGATTAAGTATAGGAAATATAACCACAATTCCACAGTCTGAAGTTATCTCAGATCACTACCTTGTCCCGATTAAAGCGTGTCATAGTAATAATGTACGCACAGCACCGCGCTACCGCCTTAAACGTACATTTACGTCAAATACCATACAGAGCTTTATCAATAATCTTCCAGAATTAACAACTTTGATTGGATCGCCATCTGACTTCACAGAACTCGAACAGGCGAATGAATATCTAGAGTCAGCACTTCGTTATAGCTTAGATAATGTAGCTCCAGTTAAAAGGAAAATGATTAGAGATAAGAAACTCGCTCCGAGTGGCGCAGTGGTTAAAGCGCTCGCCCTATCATCCGGAGATCGCTAGTTCGAATCCCGGGTGGTGCTGTAACCTCTCGCGGCCGGAGGTCTAGAGAGAGCTGATTGGCCGAGCTCTCTCAGAGGGGAGGGATGAGAGGTACATAGTGCTCCGACATTAATCACGGCTCTACAGCCAGTCAGGGGCGTCTGTGAGCTCGCACAGCGGAGGGGGCGGATAGCGCTGTCCTCCGAGTGTGTTACGCTGCCCCCAACGGTGCGCGAGCGAGCAGTTCGAAAAGATGCGGTCGGCTGGCGTCACATGGTTCGGAGGAAACACGTGATAGTCTTCGGCCCTCCCGGCTGAGTGGTAGTAGTAGCCTTAATGTGGGAGCCCCCTAGTGACGGGGAGGAATTGGACACGACTAAATTAGGGGAGAAAATCGGGGAAAAATCCCCCCCACCAAAAAAAAAAAAAGAAACTCGCTCCTTGGTATAATGTCCACACACGCGCTTTAAAACAAACGCGCTCGAAAATCCGAACGTAAATGGCGCCAAACTAAATTGTTAGTATTCCAAATAGCATGGAAGGAGAGCATCCTGAACTATAGAAAAGCTCTCAGTGATGCAGTGATGCATTGTATCTCTCCACTCTTATTGAAAATACGTAACAAAAATAATCCTAGATTTTTATTTAATACCGCAGCTAAATTATCTAGAAACAAGACCACTGCAGAAATCTCCACAACAACGACATACAGCAGTGAGGACTTTCCAATAACAAAATCGTAAATATTAGGCAAAAAATTCAGGCTTTAACAACCATTTAACAATTTAAGTGATACAGATGACCACATAAACAAACCACATCGTATCAGAACCTAGAATACTTTACTCCCCTCGAACAGAATGAACTAATTTCACTCATCTCTCTTGCAAAATCATCAACCTGCGGATTAGATCCTATACCACAAATTATACACATGTTCTCAAACAGATCGTACCAGCAATAACAGAATCCCTGCTGAATATTAATGAACTCTTCACTCCTCAGTGGGTATGATCCAAAATCTTTTATTAAAAGATCGTTCTTATTAGAAAATCGTTATTAAACCACTGGGGTCCTTGAGCCTTGTCAGCTGTCCGTTTACAGGCCGATATCAAACCTTTATCTTGAAGATTCTGGTAAAGGTAGTAGCACAGCAGCTACAGTATGTTCATATCTACGTAGAAATATCATACACGAACTGTATGAGTCCGGGAGGGGTTTAGGCCTCATTACAGCACAGAGACAGCACTTGTTAAAGCTCCTATTGGCCTCTGATCATTTTATACATATAAAATTGAATTGAATTGAACCGTCACCTCGCACCTCCAGGTTCCGGGTTCTCCCTGTGCGTGGTAAGTTTCCTCCTGGTACTCCGGTTTGCTCCCACAATCCAAAGACTTCGGCTAACTGGAATTCCCAAATTACCCTTAACGTGAATGAACATCTGCGTGTCTGTGTTTGTGAGAGAGTGCACCCTGTGATGAATTTGCGCTGTTCCCTGCCTCATGCCCTAAATGTCCTAGGATAGATACCAGGCCCCCACGCAACAGGATAAAGCCGTAAACCCAGTTCTGTTTCTTTCTTTGTTTTAATTACCGGCAGACAGAATAAAGCAAAGGGTTTTGTTTTCCCAAAATATCTGAGGTAAAATGTAACATTTCCACTGCATCCACTTTGTGTTGTAAAGGAGTCTTTGCATGGCATTTTCTCCACACTTTCATGGTAAAAGTTCTGTGCCATTTGTACCATCACTGTCCCTGTGAACGGAATTGAAATGAGATTTTGGTTTATTTAACCGACACACGTGTAAAAGTTATTATCTGAATGCCTCTGTGTGGTTTGCGTCATTGCCGTGGCCTTAGGAGTAAACAGATTCGTGTTTTTTCCGATGCTTAAATCATTAGCTACGGGATTTTAATGATTTCACGGCTAGCGACTTTAAACACTTGAGGTGTGTGTGCGCAACAGGGTGTGATGCGCGAGAGCGGGTCGCCTTCTCAATTTGAATGCACAACTTCATTCGTTCTCTTTGAAGCTTGCGAGCTCCAGCGCTAAGCTAAATAAACAGATGCAGACACCGAAAACATGTCAAACAGAACGACTCCGTCTGGGATAAAAAGCAAGCTGTGTAAATCTTTCAGCTGATTATCTTCATCTGTCATCGCGGCGTGGAAGGAAGGTATGGAGAGATTTCTGCCGCAGAAGGCAAGACAGTCACACGGGAGAGAAAAACCCTTACACGGGTGGCAAATGTACCGCTGATATACAGACAACAATATGCCTCGTTCAAAAGCAAAATCTGCATGAAATGATTCCGATGTTGGTTTTAATCACAAACACGGTGCTTATATTTCACTGTGTGAGTCTGTTCATGTACAAGACACAATCCCCATGCTTTTCGATTAGTAACAGACCAAAAACATTCACCACTGAAAAGCAAAACCTCCCTTGTTATGTGTGTGTGTCTCTTTAATTATTAAGTGTCTTGTGTTATGTGTGTGTGTCTCTTTAATTAATTATAATCCATTTTTAGGAATTGAAGGTTGACTTCGGTCAGAAGGAAACTGTATACAGTGATGTGAAATCTACACATGTTGTTCTGTGAGCTCCAACTTCTCTCTATTTGTTCGCTAGGGTTAGCCTTTTCCCAAAGGCTTAGACACTGTATGGCTTTGTAACTATTTTTTCGGACTGATACGTCATTTACTTGTTTTCTCAGCAGTTCTTTGAATTTCTTTACATCGCGGCATGATGTGCTGCTTTTTGAGATCGTGTAGCATGCTAGACCTTTTCTACTCAGTTCTATTTAAGTGATTTCTTGATTTAAGAGGTCTGGCAGTAATCAGGCCTGGGTTTGGCAAGGGAAAATTAACTCATTTCATTAATTGACTAACTAATTCAAATTTAAAAACTGCCTAATCACAGTTAGACCAGGTAGGTTTAGACAGCTTTTTCCATTAATAAATGAACATATCCATTAATCCCTTTATCCATTAAAAACGGCATTTTGTATTTACTCTGGTCATTATGAGTTTTTCTTTCATTGACCGAAGGGTACCAACAATTTTGTCCACGTGTGTATATATTTTGTTATTAATTTTAAGGTTAAAGTGTTGTTTTGAAAAAACGGAAAAAAAAAAAAAGAAAAAAAAAAACGTATAAGCTCAATCAATCAGTGAGACGAATCAAGGTGACAAAAAAAAAAAATCAAGAAGGGGGCCGACCACTTTTTCACAGCACCGTAAATGCAAATCACCTGCTGCAATTTGTTTCTCTTTCATTAGTGTGTTGCAGTCATGCCACACTGAAATGCAATCGGTGGATTATTCTGAAATGAATGATAGTTTAAACGCGTATTTCCTTTGATGTACAACCTCCCAACTAGTACCTGCAGACTTCCCAGGAAATTCCCGGCGGTCATGAGCTTGAGCGACTCCTGCCATGACGGGGATGTGCAGTTCCTCTCAGTGTCCAGCTTCACAGGGTTCAGTCTCCGCTGGAACAGCAGCAGCACGCAGTCCATAATGCGCATGATGAGGTGAGGGGGCCGGCCCAAAGTGCGCACTGTCGCGATGTCTGATGGCTTGATGGTCTGCAGAAACAGAAAAAACCTCAAATTGACATCACGAACTCTGGGCATCTACAGTACAGTAGTCATAGAGAGGAAATGTACAGAGAGAGGTGAGACTAAGCAGAAACTCACACAGTACTCAATTTGAGAGGACTTGACTAGCTGTATAATGTTTAATAGCAACTTCCAGACAGTTAAAGGCACATCAGTAGGCCAGTGATCACGTGATCAGTACAGTAAGCTCCTAAACGAACCTAAACTTAGCGGTTTGTCACACTTCAAAATCAGGATGTGTCTATGATGCGAGAGACTCTGGGGTGAGTTAGAGGTGTGTGTGTGTGTGTGTGTGTGTGTGTGTGTGTGTGTGTGTGTGTGTGTGTGTGTGTGTGTGTGTGTGTGTATGTGTGAGAGTGTGTGTGAGACAGTACCTTGTCACCTACAGTGGTGGTGCCATCAGCACCTCTATTTTTATACCATCACTGGCAGATCATAATTACAATAAAAACACCCAGAATTCACACACACACACAAAGGTATTCTTCTTTCTATCCCCTTTTGTCCTCTTGTTGCTATCCTCTTATCTTCTCTTGTCCCACATCCACACTTTATCTGCACCATTCTTCCTCTTCCCTGCTTTGCACCTAGTCGTTCTTTTTCACTGCTCGTCATGAGCCTGACTCTGACCTGTAGCGCCGCCTCTGCCTCCTCCAGCGCCGGCCTGGCCGCCTCAAGCTTCTCCTCAGCCATGGCCTTGTCTGCAGAGATGCTGTCGACGATGGCCTGCGCTTTGTCCTTCACCTTCTGCACCTCCACCTTGACCTTCTCAGCTGCCTGAGCTTTAACCGTCACCTCCTTCAACACCTTCGGATCCAGATACAGATGGTGTGTTTGGAGTGTCAAGGAAATACTTACAGAAAACATTATTAGAACCTAGCATATGTTAATCCTAAAAGTTTGTTTAGGAGTGTTTTACATGACATAAGCAAAGCATCAATAGGTTACTTTGTATTTGCCAAGAAATCAGGAGGGAAAAAAAAAATTCTCCTTATAATTTATAGTCTCTAGGCCTCAAGGTTCTCAAGATATGGACTAATATTTATTGTACGGCGCAGTTTTGCATTACATGCCACCATTAGTCTGAGTGGACTCAGTTCACGTACCAGAGTAGCAAGAAGTAGAGTAGTGCCACCTATACAAGTGGTACAGTGTCAAATTTCTTACTATTTGGAAGAAAATGGTAAAAAAAAAAAAAAAAAACTTTCTCCAGCAAAAAAACCAAAGGATTCCAAGTAATGTGGCTGGGAATTTAAATCCTAGGAGGAATAAACAGTAGGGCACTTGAGCAACGACCTTGGTTTCTTTATAATGCATCCTTTATAAATTCTTTTACCAATAAATAAGTACATTTTTAAACTCTGAAATGTTTACTACACATATTACCATCGCAGCAGCTCTGAGACCTCGGTACAGAAGTGTGGTTTATATGTAAAATAATCCATCATCTAAAGTTTATTTTTAAAACTCACAGCAAAGTACATTTCAGTGATTATTACGGCTTTTGGTTTAGCTCATTTCTCACACTGTCCATTATTACATTAGAGTCCATTCACCTTGGCTCTGGAGCACAGAAACAAAATAACCATAATGAAAGAAGGACTAGGGAAGAAACTCCACACACTGTGAGGCTTTTCCATCAATGAAATGAAAAAATGTGGAAAATAATCCCCTTTCCAAGCATTTTTATATCAAATGCAGCTTCGAAGTCAGGCAGAATCTCATTGAAGCTCCATGAGACACATCACAGGCCCTCTAAAGACCTAACACCAGACTGCTGCTGTATGGTTAATAGAAAAGGTGTGCAAATAGTTTCTTTTGTTTACTAAAAATGTAAATGATTTATATATACTGTAAATGATTGAATGCATGTTCTCCGGAGGTTCCTCGGAATCATTTGGATGAGACCGTGTGATAAAGCTTTAGTGTCCTGCACATTCATACAGTACCATGTCAGCTTTTTTGTTGGCAATCTGCAGCTCCTTCTCCTTCACCTCCAGCTCTTTACTAAGAGCAGCGACCGACTCAGAGGCTTCTTTTAGTTTCTGAAGGCCAGTGTTCATCCTGGAAAGAATTCATGAAGATTCGTCATAAACGCCTCATTAAGCTGAAGAAAAAACGCATCCCTCAAGGGTTCTTTGGTTAGTTAAGAGTTCTTAGATTCTAAGTTTCCACGGAACCCACAGTTCTACGTAAAAGCTTTGTAAGCGTGTTGCCTCAGAGGTCAAACCAAAGAACACTTAATGGTTCTAGATTTAACCTAAGAGATATAAACTGAGTGCAGGTCATTTAGATATTCACATGTCAAAACTGTTGAATTCCAATCACATGTTTACTCGGTCAATAATTATTTATCAAGAATACTTTACCCTAATGTGAATATCCTACAAAATATATATATTTTTACTAATTATATCAAATTTTTGCTAATTTGCTCATTTCCAAACACTGGTACATTAGGGGTAATGAGTGTACCGGTTAGCAAGAGTCTGGACTTCTGAATGCTTCTCTTTATAGATGCCCTTATAGCCCTGAATGAAGGAGAGATACGACTTGGGTGTGACGTGGGTCGAGCGCCGAAACCGCTGGAAATACTCCACACACTTTTCAGCCACCCCATCTTGGAAGGAGCCCATGCACTGCACCACTTCCTGTTTCACTTGTGTAGAGCAGTCGATATCGTATGTAGATAGAAAGTGCTCTGCCACTGGAAAACATATTGAGAAACCTGTAGTTTAATTACAATCCTTTAAATTTTTGCCCGTTTCCATCTTGCAAACTTTTAGGAAAATTGACTAACTTACAGTAGATGACACACAAGCGGGATAAGTCAGGACAGGAGATACTGTAACCCTCTTACAAGAAAGACTGAGTGAAAAACCCCCATGAGGCAGATACTGGTGTTATTTGAACTCAAAACAACACTTTAACCTTAAAATTAATAACAAAATATACACACGTGGACAAAATTGTTGGTACCCTTCGGTCAATGAAAGAAAAACTCATAATGGCCACAGAATTAACTTTAATCTGACAAAAGTAATAATTTAAAAAAAATCTATGAATGTTAACCAATGAAAGTCAGCCATTGCTTTTCAACCATGCTTCACCAGAATTATTTAAAAAACATAAACTCATGGAACAGGCCTGGACAAAAATTATGGTACTCCTAGAAATTCCTGAAAATAATGTGACCAAAGGGACATGTTAATTCAAGGTGTGTCCACTAATTAGCATCACAGGTGTCTACAATCTTGTAATCAGTCAGTGGGCCTATATATAGGGCTCCAGGTCGTCACTGTGTTGTTTGGTGACATGGTATGTACCACACTCAACATGGACCAGAGGAAGTGAAGGAAAGAGTTGTCTCAGGAGATTTGAAAGAAAATTATAGACAAGCATGTTAAAGGTAAAGGCTATAAGACCATTTCCAAGCAGCTAGATGTTCCTGTGACTACAGTTGCACATATTATTCAGAAATTTAAGATCCATGGGACTGTAGCCAACCTCCCTGGACGTGGCCGCACAAAGAAAATTCATGACAAATCAAAGAGACGGATAATCCCAATGGTAACAAAAGAGCCCAGAAAGACTTCTAAAGAGATCCAAGGTGAACTTCATGCTCAAGGAACATTAGTGTCAGATCGCACCATCCGTCGTTGTTGGAGCCAAAGTGGACTACATGGGAGACGACCAAGGAGGACACCATTGTTGAAAACAAATCATAAAAAAGCCAGACTGGAATATGCCAAACTACATGTTGACTTCTGGGAGAATGTTCTATGGACAGATGAGACAAAAATTGAACTTTTTGCCAAGGCACATCAGCTATATGTTCACAAAATGAACATAATGAAGCATATGAAGAAAAGAACACTGTCCCTACTGTGAAACATGGAGGAGGCTCTGTTATGTTCTGGGGCTGCTTTGCTGCATCTGGCACAGGGTGTCTTGAATCTGTGCAGGGTACAATGAAATCTCAAGACTATCAAGGGATTCTAGAGAGAAATGTGCTGGCTAGTGTCAGAAAGCTGGGTCTCAGTCGCAGGTCATGGGTCTTGCAACAGGACAATGACCCAAAACACACAGCTAAAAACAGCCAAGAATGGCTAAGAGGAAAACATTGGACTATTCTAAAGTGGCCTTCTATGAGCCCTGACCTCAATCCTATTGAGCATCTTTGGAAGGAGCTGAAACATGCTGTCTGGAAAAGGCACCCTTCAAACCGGAAACAACTGGAGCAGCTTGCTCATGAGGAGTGGGCCAAAATACCTGCAAAGAGGTGCAGAAGTCTCACTGACAGTTACAGGAATCGTTTGATTGCAGTGATTGCCTCAAAAGGTTGTGCAACAAACTATTAAGTTAGGGGTACCATCATTTTTGTCCAGGCCTGTTCCATGAGTTCATTTTTTAAATAATTAGGTTAAAGCATGGTTGAAAAGCAATGTCTGACTTTCATTGGTTTAACATTCATAGAATTCTTATTTATTATTACTTTTGTCAAATTAAAGTTATTTCTGTGACCATTGTGAGTTTTTCTTTCATTGACCGAAGGGTACCAACAATTTTGTCCACGTGTGTAGATAGTCCTATAGAAAGGTCCTTTCTCCAGTAGTCTTGCTGACTGCCCACCTCATTCACATTTATACATCATAGGTTCTACCTCTAGCTCCAACCCATCTTCCCTATCCCGTTTCATGCTGTATCATCATGTTAAGATGTTTTAAACAGGCACATATCTGTAACCTATAGTGAGCACACATCAATTTTTCGCAGACCTGCAACAAGGGCGTCCTTTGGCCAGCGGCTGAACCAGTCCATAGTGCATCCCGAGATGAGGGCAGGAAACTTTAAAGCTCTGTTACGGAACTTTTCTCCCACTGGCGAAAAGCATAGCACCACGTGCAGGTTCTGCCTCACACGGCTCATGAAGAAGTCGCGCAGGCTCTCGTTGGTGGGAGGTCGCCGGGGAAATTCCCTTTTCATGACTGGCACGAGGTCGCTGAGGATCTCGTCGATTTCATCACGTGCAAAGAGGTTGGATACCTGCAGAGAACACCATGTTTCCTAAGGCACTTTAGTGAACTAATAATTTAATGGAATCACATGCAAGACTCTGTTCCTGTCAGTCTCTGCGAAGGATGTAAAGTAAGCAAAGGGTTTGTGCGCAGTCCCTGTAAAGTAAGTAAGGATCGGAGTTTGTGCCAGCCAGTCCTGGTGAGGGAAATGGGCGAGACATCAGCTGTATGACTTTTAGTCCAAGGAACCGGAAGTGGGAAATGTGCGAGTCTGTGAGTCCCAGTTAATGAAGTAAAGAAGGTGTGAGGTCAGTGACTGACATTCATTCATTCATTCATAAAATCTCTATATCGCTTGTCCTGTACAAGGTCGTGGGAGGCCTGAAGTCTGTCCCAGGGGACTAAAGGAACTAAGTAGTATACACCCTGGTCAGGGTGCCAGTTCATCGCAGGGTGCAAGCATGCTCACACTCACACACTCACTTACACACTTTGGGCAATTTGGAGACAAACATAAAGAAGGTACAGTATGGGGTCTGTGCCTGTCAGTCCTGGTGCAAAACATAAAGGAGGTGCAGGGTCTGTGCCTGTCAGTCCTAATAAGAGACATTAAGGAGATGTAGGATCTGCTTCTGTCAGTCCCATATGAACATAAACTGTGTTGTGCCTGCCAGTCCCAGTAAAGGACATAAGGGAGGTGCAGGGTGTGTACTGTACCTCCCTGTCCCAGGGAAGGTTTGTGCCTGTCAGTCCTAGTAGGAAAGTGCTTGTTAGTGGCCTTCAATTAGACTCAACACCCAGTGGTCTCTAAGCTGGTGCATCCCAATAAATACACACTGTTATAAAAAGAAAGAAATGAAGCAAAACTCAACTAAACTGGTTCATTTAAATAAGGCTTCTGTTGCTTGAAGAACTAGGAATTACCATATCAGATTAGTTTTAAAGGATGAAAGGATAAGGGATGAAATAAAAACAGCTTGACTTTTTCCTAATGTTGTATAGTACAAGTTATAAAGCTGCATGATCCATTGATGGCCGCGCAGTTCATTAATATTCCTCAGCAGGGGCAGTGCCATCAAATGCACTTCTCCCTCTTCGAGTGTTTAATTGACTGATTAATGATAACGGCTCCAGGAACGGCAGCTGACACAGCCAGGGGTGCGAGACAAAAAAACTGATCTTGGGGCCCTGGGAGTTTCAAAACCACAACCTATCACTTATTTCTTTACCTTCTCCTGTTATGTTTAAATAAAAAATTCCCCCAATGTTTTTTTTTTTTTCTGTCCGTCTCTTACCCCTGTGTCTTGAGTATGAAATGTGAAAGAATGAAATATGGTAGAATTTGGGTGTCTGGAATGATGGGTTTAAAAACTCAGTCCTGACCTAACACCTTATGGTTTGTGATGGTGTGTGTGTGTGTGTATGTGTGTGTGTGTGTGTGTGTGTGTGTGTGTGTGTGTGTGTGTGTGTGTGTATGTCTGTGTGTGATACCTGTCTGGCAGCAGGATGCTGAAATGATGCTATAAATAGAAAATGTGCATGTGAATGTATGTGAGAGGGAGAAAGAGAAACAGAGAGAAAGAGAGAGAGAGAGAGAGAGAGAGAGAGAGAGAGACCTCTCCAGATGAGAGCACATTGTTCATGTACTCGAGGAAGGCTTCATCTTTAATCTCATTGTCTGTGAAGATAAAGGTGACACCTCGTCCCTGCTGCCCTGCCGTCCTGTAGAGCGCCTTCAAGTCCTCCATGAGGTTAGGAGTGTTATACGACCTGCATATGGTGATAAAGGAGTGTTATACAATTTTTACGTCCATGTACCATTTTTCATATTTCATTTATTTATCCTTCTTCAGGATTTACTTTTTAACTTTCTACTAATTTGACTTCTACAATGTTTTTTTTATGACCTTTGGTCTATTTTATTTCCGCTTTCACAAGACATACTCCTTCTGTGTGTGTGTGTGTGGGTGTGCGTGTGTGTGTGTGAGGGAGAGAGAGTTTCAGAACATCATGTGATGAGACACCGTGATTGCTGAAAATTATGAGCAGTCTGTGTTGTGCAGGGAACAAGCTGAAAGCCATCTGTTTTTTCCAACACACACACAAACACATTTTCGTTTTCACACTCACACTTCAGCAGCAATATTGGCCATGTTCCTAATTAGCAAAAAGAAGCACTCTGAGAACATGACTGAATATTGCATGTACTATGAACTCTTTTACATCACCAGCAGTTACATGTACACTTTTTTTTTCTTTTCTTTTTGAACTAAGTGGTGAACTAAATGACATTTATATCTTTTCTGTCATTTCTACGTAGTACGGTAATGAGCTGAGATGGATGTACAATAGTGATGGGTCGTTGAGTCTTTTGGTCCGAGTCGTTCGTTCTTTTGTCACGTGACTCCCATAGACGCTGTGCAGTGCAATAGATTCAAACGACTCGGACCAGAAGATATGAGAGCTGATGTGAGCTGCTGATTCTGTTTATTATAATGTGCCCTAAGCTGCGTTGTAATATTTTCCTTACTGGAACTATAGCCAAAATGTGTGTATGTAGACGTGTTGGGCTCTGTTTATTGAAAATGTAACATTTTTATTTTATTTCTGATCAAAAGAACGAACTGAACTAAATGTCTCAAAAAAAAGATTTGTTCATTTTGATGAATGAGATTCAAAGAACCGAGTCAGTAAAATGATTCAAACTTGCCATCACTACTGTACAATCAAAAGTCCTGGTTTGACTTAATATCTAGAGATATCTACAAATCCACGTTGTTATTTTATCTCCCATCATTTTCTGTCTCACCGTGTCAGCGTGATCTGAAAAGTTTTGTAGCCAGCGATGAAAGACGCCAGTTTCGTCAGACTTTGCTTGCCTGAGCCGCCCACGCCGACTAGGAGGGCATTTCCACGGGGGGTTCGGATTATCCGAGATATCTGAGAAAAAGAGAGGGGGGGGGTGGTTGCTGGTTGGTGTCCATATATTATGTGTATTATGTATTTAGCTGCTTTTATAGAAACAATACTATATTACAACAAGTGCGGATCAGGACGCTTTTGCATACCTTGACCAGGTGTACCATGGCATCAGTGAAGAACACCAGGTCCATCCCAGCACCTCGAATGCTCTCATTGTACAACTCCAGGAACATGTTTAGTCTCTCGCACAAACCACTAAAGGAAGCAATGGGCTCGTACACTTTAGGCATGTCGAAGTTGGTTTCATCTGGTTCCTCCCCTGCTCAGGAACAATACAATAGAATTTAAACATTATAACTCAAGCTATTCTCATTCTCAGTAGAACAGACAGTCACAAAGGGCAGCCCCTTTGACTGAAAAGTCCTTGACTAGAGAGTAGATTGAGCAAAACTAGTCAGTAACTGGTTCAGGTGATACCTGTAGCCTCGGGAGCATCCCGGAGAAAGTCCACAAAGTAGGCATCCTCTCCGGTTTCCACTGCCGTACGGGCATCAATGCCCAGCTCTTGCTGTGCCAGCTCGGCCACAGTCTGGTCAAACCAGGCTACATCGTCAGGGCTTGTGAAGCGGTCAGCAATTACGCGTTTACACTCGTGCTTCCATAGGCGCAGGAGGATCTTCAGGATGGAGAGAAAATCAGGGGTCAACTCTAAAAGCTTAAACTGGTGCTAATCCTTTATAGTAATGGACTCTATATCTTGTGTCCAGTGCCAGACATGGCTTAATGGCTTTTCCCAAAGCTTCTCATTAGCTTCATCTTAAAAAGAATAGCCTTTAGGTTGTTCACTGACATCTGAGATTTTGATAATCGTTTTGAGAAAACTACATTCTGTCCTGCCCCACCTGATTTTATCTTGTTTTTAGTCTCAGACAGAGAACGCTGGCTTCCCCCTGCCGAGTAGAAGCTTCTCCAAACCTTCCCTACCAGAAAGACGTCCTTGAACTGCCTTTTGATCGTGATTGAATGGATGGTTCTTCTATAGAAAACCCATTCTATCCCATGTAAGCCTACGCTATCCTACCAGTGGTTTCTATTCCTCAAAGCCTATCCTTCTTAAATCTATTTTATCATCTTATACAACAGTTCCGACCAAGCAATCTGATTGGACGCGAGTCAATAAGCAAAATCGAACGAGAGCGAGTGATGTTGTGCTGAATATCAGGACGGATGTAACGCTTTCAGCACTCGGGCTGCGTCCTCCTGGCTACAACTGCATCACAACATCACTCCCTCGCATTTGATATTGCTTAATGATATTATCTCATCCCATACCCTATGATCTGATCCCATCCATTTTTTCTTATTACCAGTACCAGCTCGAGGAGAACACGTTTCCATGTTTCCACTGACATGACTCATGTCCGTTCACATCACCTTTTATTTATTTATTTATTTATTTGTTCGGTTTAGCTTTTCTATCTTTCTATAGCTCTTACTACTGCAGCCAGGCTTTCTCACTGGAGGTGAATGCTTGAATCTATAGAAACACATAGCTAATTTTTCGAAAGAAATTTCATCTTATCCTCTTCCGTCATATCCTATCCCATTCCACTCGATCCCATTTCACCCTATATTATAGTACCCCGGGCGGTCCAGTGGTATCTCTTCTATTAAAATAACGCCATCCCATTTCATCCAATCCTATCCCATCTTAGGGCTTTACTCTGGGTTATCTGTCTTTTGATATTTTTCTGTTGAAAGCCACCATTAGTTCTTCAGGCACCACTATATTTATCATGCATTTTGCCTTTTCAAGACCATTGTTCAAATCTTCTATTAACGTATAAGCCTTGATGTTAAGCACATTTTCTCTTTGAATCAAGTCATCAAGAACTAATTATTATCTTAAACCTGAGAAATAATTGTGAAATTGTAATATACAGTACAAATGTTTCCGTACCTGTTCATTTTCCTATTAAAAGAGAATCGTTTAAAACCACAATTTACTAAAAATAGAAGTAGGGACAAGATTATGCATAATGAATCATGAATCCTCACTACGTAAACATGCGTTCTGAGCAATGCTTTAGTTTGAACTAAGTGAGTATCTCTTGGTATCTGACATTACATCAGGGGAATGGACCACGTCAGCCGTGACATTCAGCATGCCCTGCCAGATGCGGGAAAGGTCACGGAGGTTGAAAATGTAATGAAAGTTGGCCGGCGTGGGCAGCATCTTCAGCTTGGTGGTCTGCCAGAGGCGGCGGGTCAGGGGTACGAGATGAGCAACCGCGTCCCTCACAGCCTCGGAGAAACCACGATGGGAGCAGAAATGACCCGTACCGATCACTCCTGTTTCAAACAGAAGCAGAGTGTGTGAAAGAAAATTAGGAGATTATTGGTGATAATTATGACCCAGATTTCTTTCATCTGAGTAGCTGATACAAATTAAATCCTTAACACTTTACTTGATCAAGGTGGTATCTTAGGCATTTAAAGACAAAGATAAGGTTCCTGTTAAATTAGTGTGGCCGGATTGTCTCGTCCATAGATTCTTTATTGCCTTGTATACTATTTTGTTTGTTTCGTCATATACAGTATGATGCCCATACAAAAGATGCAATATGCATGGAAACAGTAGGAGCAGTGTAGTCAGCCAGGCACATCAACAATGTTCAACTGTACAATATGTCTTTACTGTTGCTTACTGACAAACAAACATGTCAAACCTGCTATCGCGATAAAAAAAAAGCTCTTAAATGTTGACATGAAAACGAAGCCTCTCAAGTGTCGCCATGTTGGTTTGCTTTATGCACAACCATCTGACTGAATTCTTCCCCCAGTAACACACGTAGCATATGGGCAAGTATGTGAACAAATACACTCACAATGTTGCCAGTTGAGTGCATGAATATATGATTTAATAAAATGTATTTTTTACCCTCACAAATCCCATTATTGTCAATTCAGTTCATTGTATTTTCTCCACTCTGGACTCTCTGATTCTTAATGCATTTACATAATGCACGTTGTATTATGATTTAAATTAGAATTTTTTTTTTAGTTATTTCTCACAGCCCCCAGGACAGTGTGTTGGCACATACACACGTGGACAAAATTGTTGGTACCCTTTGGTCAATGAAAGAAAAACTCACAATGGTCACATAAATAACTTTAATCTGACAAAAGTAATAATCTTTAAAAAATTCTATGAATGTTAACCAATGAAAGTCAGACATTGCTTTTCAACCATGCTTCAACGGAATTATAAAAAAAAATAAACTCATGGAACAGGCCTGGACAAAAATTATGGTACCCCTAGAAAATACTGAAAATAATGTGACCAAAGGGACATGTTAATTCAAGGTGTGTCCACTAATTAGCATCACAGGTGTCTACAATCTTGTAATCAGTCAGTGGGCCTATATATAGGGCTCCAGGTCGTCACTGTGTTGTTTGGTGACATGGTATGTACCACACTCAACATGGACCAGAGGAAGCGAAGGAAAGAGTTGTCTCAGGAGATTCGAAAGAAAATTATAGACAAGCATGTGAAAGGTAAAGGCTATAAGACCATTTCCAAGCAGCTAGATGTTCCTGTGACTACAGTTGCACATATTATTCAGAAATTTAAGATCCATGGGACTGTAGCCAACCTCCCTGGACGTGGCCGCACGAGGAAAATTCATGACAAATCAAAGAGACGGATAATCCGAATGGTAACAAAAGAGCCCAGAAAGACTTCTAAAGAGATCCAAGGTCAACTTCATGCTCAAGGAGCATCAGTGTCAGATCGCACCATCCGTCGTTGTTTGAGCCAAAGTGGACTACATGGGAGACGAGCAAGGAGGACACCATTGTTGAAAACAAATCGGGAATATGCCAAACTACATGTTGACAAGCCACAAAGCTTCTGGGAGAATGTCCTATGGACAGATGAGACAAAAATGGAACTTTTTGCCAAGGCACATCAGCTCTATGATATCACATATCAGCTCTATGTTAACAAGCCACAAAATGGACAGATGAGACAAAAATGGAACTTTTTGCCAAGGCACATCAATATTCACAGATGGAAAAATGAAGCATATCAAGAAAAGAACACTGTCCCTACTGTGAAACATGGAGGAGGCTCTGTTATGTTCTGGGGCTGCTTTGCTGCATCTGGCACAGGGTGTCTTGAATCTGTGCAGGGTACAATGAAATCTCAAGACTATCAAGGGATTCTAGAGAGAAATGTGCTGGCCAGTGTCAGAAAGCTGGGTCTCAGTCGCAGGTCATGGGTCTTGCAACAGGACAATGACCCAAAACACACAGCTAAAAACACCCAAGAATGGCTAAGAGGAAAACATTGGACTATTCTAAAGTGGCCTTCTATGAGCCCTGACCTCAATCCTATTGAGCATCTTTGGAAGGAGCTGAAACATGCTGTCTGGAAAAGGCACCCTTCAAACCGGAAACAACTGGAGCAGCTTGCTCATGAGGAGTGGGCCAAAATACCTGCAGAGAGGTGCAGAAGTCTCATTGACAGTTACAGGAATCGTTTGATTGCAGTGATTGCCTCAAAAGGTTGTGCAACAAACTATTAAGTTAGGGGTACCATCATTTTTGTCCAGGCCTGTTCCATGAGTTCATTTTATAAAATAATTCTGTTGAAGCATGGTTGAAAAGCAATGTCTGACTTTCATTGGTTAACATTCATAGAATTCTTATTTATTATTACTTTTGTCAGATTAAAGTTATTTCTGTGACCATTGTGAGCTTTTTCTTTCATTGACCGAAGGGTACCAACAATTTTGTCCACGTGTGTACATCCATGATTTGTAATTTCCAACTTCCATGAGCTACGAATATTCAAAATTCCTTTTTCTTATAAACCACCAGACAGGTTACAAAAAAAATATATATATATATATATATATATATTCAACACAACTGAGACAGATGGTTGATTAACTACAAAAACAAGAAATTGATACAAAAGAGAAACAGTCTGTGAGTGCCATAATAAAAAAACGAAAAAGTTTGAAATCAACTTGGAAAAGCATCTTATCTGTAATGAAAATGGCCTACGACTGGAAGAGGGCAGTTAAATCACCAAGATCAAGTCTACAAAAGAGCTTTCAACGGTTGCGGATAAAACCGTGATCCAAGCTCGGAACATTACTGGGTATTCAGGATGTTGTTTTGTCTGCTGCTCTCCTAGGCCTGTCTCTAACACCAGTGTCTCAGTGCTTTGTAGCCGTGATTGCATAACATTCTGCTTGTTTAGAGTCTAACAGCTAGTGTGACACTGTCTGATCCGGTCCTGATTTGATTTTGCAAAAAAGTAAAAAAAAAAAAAATACAACAGTCAAAGCATTCATACATCGTTGAAAGGGACTTGTGTGGATCTTTGGAAAGGTGGAGGTTGAGGGTCTGTGGTATCACGTCTGAAAAACAATTTCTAAAAGATAATAAGATGAAGGTCTTCGACATAATGATCCGAGGTTAAGGCCAGAACAATAAACATGCAGAACAGGGAACGTCAATCGATACGTAATTATGGCACCGTGCACGGCGTGACTTTGCAGCAACAAGGACATGATATGAAACCTTTATTAAATTCTAAGACTGTGAGATATGCAATAAGTCTTTATAGATCCTGAACAGATTTCATTTAATTAGTTTTATACAATGACACTGTAATCAATGATTCACCTCAAGAAGGTTCACGTCTCGTGAAATATCATGAAGATATTAACCGTCAAGACCAACATATTACTACCCTCTCCCTGTCTCTTGATTTAGTCGTATTAGGGACATTAACACATTGTCCGCTGTAACGTATGTACAGTATCTCCGTTAAGTCTTACCAATATGACATTCGATTTCTAGTCATTTTTTTTAGCGTCCACGCTCTTTATGATCTCAATTTGCTAGACAGTTATTTCTGGCAAGCTTGTAAATACTGACCGAAGATCTTGTCAATAGAGACGTTGGAGGGTAAAGTGCAGTTAAAGATAGAAAACTGCCTTTTGAGCCTCTGGGGAATGTCATTGCGTCCTCCACCTGGGTGGATCATGGCCGCCAGGAACTGGATGTCCACTATGTTGGTGAATTCGCCCGGTTTCTCCAGGTTATAGAAGCCCCTCTGCTCCATCATCTGGCGTACAATCTCATTTGTGACCTTCGAAGACGGACAAAGTTAAAAAAAAATAAAAAATCCCTAAAGCAGTGCTGTGTGCGTTATGCCATATCTTCGACTTCAGTTGAGGTTTTTTGGCAAAACTTGCTGCAAAACTGCTGCACATACTGTAAGAACGAACCTCCTGGATGAGGTATTACAATAAAATAATTTCAATTACGTGGATTTTTTACATTTCTTTATTATTTTTTTAAATAAAGTTTATTACAGCATACCTGATCTCCCCACTCGTTAATGACAGGCATGTTGATATCATCAATAAAGATGGACATCTTCTTGCCTGCTGGCGGGCCATATGTGGTACCCATCCGCTTGTCTAGGTAGCTCTCTACAGAGCGCTGGAAACCCATTTAAAAAATGAAAACATTCGTGATTTAAACATTGAAAAAATCGTGTCATTCTTTTGTGCAATCATTGTCAGTGAAATGAATAAATCAAATGATTCCAGGAACCTGAAACATAAGCGGACTTGTAGCTGAAGAGAAGTTGAGGTTCTTGGTGATGTGCGATTCTGGGTCATATTTGGACAAGAAACGCTTAATTATGACTGTCTTCGCAGTACCCTGCTCTCCGATCAACAGCACGGCCTGAAACACATGAGCAGAGTGAGGAAAAAGTGGCGTAATAATTAATCATGTCAATGGAAATTGAACGTGCTTCATGATTGGAGGCCCTTTCCTCACCTTGCCCTGCTTGCTGATGGTCTGTATGAGGAAGTCCGTGCGGACGTTGTCCACGTTGGGCACCAGGATGGAGCCGTAATCTGGTGTTGAGTCTGGGGGATAAATATACTCCTCTACACTAGAGCTCCAGTGGACCCACTGACCTAAAAATACAATCCAATGGAGTAAAGCCTTGACCTCAAATCACGAGCTAAATCTGATTTATTAAAAATACCTGTCAGACAAAATACCATGGTGGTCAAATAGTGTGAACGATAGAGATAATGTACTGAATACTAAGGTATGCTGGTACTGATATACTGATATATACACTCACCTAAAGGATTATTAGGAACACCATACTAATACAGTGTTTGACCCTCTTTCGCCTTCAGAACTGCCTTACTTCTACGTGGCATTGATTCAACAAGGTGCTGAAAGCATTCTTTAGAAACGTTGGCCCATATTGATAGGAGAGCATCTTGCAGTTGATGGAGATTTGTGGGATGCACATCCAGGGCACGAAGCTCCCGTTCCACCACATCCCAAAGATGCTCTATTGGATTGAGATCTGGTGACTGTGGGGGCCATTTTAGTACAGTGAACTCATTGTCCTGTTCAAGAAACCAATTTGAAATGATTCGAGCTTTGTGACATGGTGCATTATCCTGCTGGAAGTCGCCATCAGAGGATGCGTACATGGTGGTCACAAAGGGATGGACATGGTCAGAAACAATGCTCAGGTAGGCCGTGGCATTTAAATGATGCCCGATTGGCACTAAGGGGCCTAAAGTGTGCCAAGAAAAGATCCCCCACACCATTACACCACCACCACCAGCCTGTACAGTGGTAACAAGGCATGATGGATCCATGTTCTCATTCTGTTGACGCCAAATTCTGACTCTACCATTTGAATGTCTCCGCAGAAATCGAGACTCATCAGACCAGGCAACATTTTTCCCGTCTTCAACTGTCCAATTTGGTGAGCTCGTGCAAATTGTAGCCTCTTTTTCCTATTTGTAGTGGAGATGAGTGGTACCCGGTGGGGTCTTCTGCAGTTGTAGCCCATCCGCCTCAAGGTTGTGCATGTTGTGGCTTCACAAATGCTTTGCTGCATACCTCGGTTGTAACGAGTGGTTATTTCAGTCAAAGTTGCTCTTCTATCAGCTTGAATCAGTCGGCCCATTCTCCTCTGACCTCTAGCATCAACAAGGCATTTTCACCCACAGGACTGCCGCATAATGGATGCTTTTCCCTTTTCACACCATTCTTTGTGAAGACTAGAAATGGTTGTGCGTGAAAATCCCAGTTACTGAGCAGATTGTGAAATACTCAGACCGGCCCGTCTGGCACCAACAATCATACCACGCTCAAAATTGCCACGCTTTCTTTCCCATTCTGACATCCAGTTTGGAGTTCAGGAGATTGTCTTGACCAGGACCACCCCCCTAAATGTATTGAAGCAACTGCCAAGTGATTGGTTGATTAGATAATTGCATTAATGAGAAATCGAACAGGTGTTCCTAATAATCCTTTAGGTGAGTAAAGAAAAAAGAGTTGTCAGTTGACCAGAAATGGTAAATTAGATGAGATAACAAACAGCAAGGAAAGGTGGGACAAGGAGATGGAAAGTGTTTGTTAAAGCAGAAGAAGTACTGTAGTATTGGGTATCAGGATCCTCAACAACTTGCCAACCTTAGGAACAAAACAACCAGCCTGAGTGAAGACAAATCTTATTCACTGCCCACAATGATTCCACATGCTCCCAGAAGCACTACACAATATAGACATGATTCATTCAGTACATTCAGATCATCACTGTGTATTATGTGTGCATCGCTTAATGTGCTTCCCTTCTTACCCTGAGGTGACCTTCACTCAGGAACCGGGTCAACCTGGACTCATCAGACCACGTGACCATTTCCATTGAGCCAAAGTTCAAATGTTTTTGCTCTCTAGAAAACCTTTTTTTTAACAAGTGGTTTTCTAATGAACACACAGCTTGATGCATGCTGGTAAATGAACTCTTCTAAAACGGCAAAACCTTCTGGCCAGACAGTGTATGATCAAGATAGACAAGAGGCATTTTGACAACTTTCAAAACGCAGTCACTTGCAATTTTTGTATGACTCAAACACAGACAGACTGAAAGCACTGAAACAGCTCACCTTATTGCTGTTAAGAAGCTGTTAAGACTTTCTTTTGAAGTCTACCAGAGTGGAACACTGGAAATACGATAACGAGCCTGAGACAGTGAAATTACGCAGAGCCCATGTTCTGATATCCAGTCAGTCATGCGGCAGGACCACACAGCATGCTGCTCGTTTAAGCATTGTAGAATAAAATGCAGGAATTTTCCTGCACAGCAATCTACACAGCTAATATAGGATGGTTTAGGAGCTGGCAATAAACAGCTTTGATGCCTTTCTGCTCACCATGGGTGTAAAGAGTGGCAAATTCTATTCAGTAATTCAGCAGGTTTCTGAAATACTTCCAACCATGCCAAATTGGGGGGGGGGGGGGGGGGGGGGGGAATGGGGTTTACCAGATTTTCTCCCTAATTTAGTCGTGTCCAATTCCTCCCCGTCACTAGGGGGCTCCACATTAAGGCTACTACTACCGAAGACTATCACGTGTTTCCTCTGAACCATGTGACGCCAGCCGACCGCCTCTTTTCGAACTGCTTGCTCAGGCACCGTTGGGGGCGGAGTAACACACTCGGAGGAGAGCGCTATCCGCTCCTTCCGCTTGCGTGAGCTCACAGACGCCCCTGGTGGAGAGGTTACATAATCACCCGGGAACCGAACCAGCGACCTCCGGATGATAGGGCGAGCACTTTACCACTGCACCACTCAGAGGCCCCAGATCAAATTCTTGGTCAAATGTTTGGTGTGAGAAGCTCTTGACCTGTACTGTGCAATACACAATAAAATATTGTGTCCTATTCTATAGTACATTATCAAAGGCTTATAGGAAATAAGAAAAGCAGTATGTGTGAGAAGCAAACACAGCTTTTATATCGTACTGTATTTTTATTTATAACATGGATTTAAATTCGTCCATAACACTGTGCAGAGGACACTGTATGCACTTCAGTAGAGTTAACGTACTGGTCAGTTTATGCCGAGAGACAATTTATGGTTGGAGTGTGACGTAAGATGAGACTGAGGACATTGAGAGACAAGTTGAATGTGAGGCAGGTTAGGGACAGAACAGTAAGGAGACAGTAAGAGAAAGAGTCTGCTACGGACCATCGGACGTGACATGGTAGTCGAACATGGTGTCCTCGCTGCGGGATGAGACGTCCGGCAGGTCCAGACCAATGCCGTCATGGCGACGCAGCCAGTTCTCCATCTTTCGCCGATCATCCAGCTCAAGAAGAGCACCAACACTCCACATGAGAGCGAAGACATACAGACGCTCCATGTGCTCACGTGTGACCTCGCTGCCCTGCTCCTACACACACACACACACACACACGCACACACACATCTGAATGTCACTGAGACTTATACTGGCAAAACACCCTGTATTATTGGGAATTAAAACATTAGCAGCAAAAGTAGTTTGGTATAAATGATTCATTATATTACACTGTATTGGTTACTGGTCAGCAACATAGTCATGATCTTAAAACCTTAAGCCTCCACGTCTTTGGAAATCCTGACTATTCTGTAATTTCATTTCATCGCGCTGACGCAAATGCATCGCGGCATTATATGAAAGCCCCGGAGGTGCGATCAGAGGTGAGAGACTCGATTCTGCCGAGCTGCAGGACATAATAGACCTTCCCGCTCGTTCCCATTAGAGCCCAAGGGGAGCAAATTTGTGGTTTCGGGCCTCAGAAAGAAGACACGTTTTCGAATAATAATACAAAAGACAATTTTGTTCCAGACTGTATTCATGAGTTTCTGGGGGGGGAAAAAAGGAGATGGCCAGGCAGGAAAACTGAATGAAAGGTTTGCAGATAAAGCATGCGAGATGAAAGATGATGCTATGGAAACAGTTTTTGTTGTAACTGACAACAAGTTTAGACCAGCCTAAAAAGAAAGTTTGCATTGTGTGCTCTTGGAGTTCTGCACATTTAGAGTATAGTACAATATGATAATCTACCAATGCCAGAAGACTTAGTGCACAAGTCAAGGTACATCCTGGACATCGCAGGGTGCACACAAACACACGCTACGGGTAATTTGAGAATCTACATGTCTTCGGACTGTGGGAGGAAACCAGAGTACCCGGAGGAAACCAACCCACCAAGCACGAGAAGAACATGCAAACTCCACGCACACAAACCAGAGGCGGGAATCAAACCCGGCGCTAGGCCATAATGCTAACCACTACGCCACCATGCACATCTCCCCCCCCCCCCCCCACACTGATAGGCAGTACATAATTCAATTGACCTCAATGAAAGGTTTGAAACAGAATTCACATTATTCAGTTTAACCGCACAACAATTCCATGGCAGTGTGAAAACTTCTGCATGCACAGTATATTTAAGATACCTTGGGCACCTGCAGGAGACCTTGCAGAACGTTGATGCACTGCATGATGATGAAAGCCTCCAGCATGTCCATCTTATAGTCCAGAGACTGCACGCTGAAGCGATAGAGCTCCGGAAACGATCCGGAAAAGAGCTCGCGTAGCACTTCGGCCTCCTGCGGAGAGCGCTTCCTCAGCCATCCCTAAACACGTGAATAATGCAGAGCTGTTTTTTTTTTTTTTTTTTTCCTGAAATATATGTTGTACCTCTACTCATACATTTTTTAAAAAGTACGGGCTCTTGATGTGCCACAGGACGCAGCGTGTGCCCTCACCTCGAGGATGGGGCTCCAGCCGAGCACGGACGAGCTCATGAACACCATGCCATTGCGTGACACGGTGGCGGGCGAAGCGTTGTCGATGTTGTGCGGCTCGAAAATGATCTTGCAGTTGGGCGCCATGGGGATGCGGTCGCCGTTGGCCAGGGTCAGCGTGCGGTTGTCATCAAGCACCGAATTCAGGTTCTCGATCCAAATGGCGTCGACCGGGCCGTCCAGCACAATCCAGACGTGTTCGCCTGAGATGAACGCGAATGAAGAAGACATGGAGTGGTGAGTTACAAATTGGGAGATCAATGGAAAAAAGCACAAGACTGTGGTAGACAGTGCTGAGCCGGGGAGACAGGACAGATTACAAGGCATCAGTGGGACAAGATTTGAAGAATGTAAGTCTGAGTGAAGCCTGGATGATACAGACAAAGACAAATATTTAAGATCAGTGAAAAGACTAAAAAAATTTATCACAGAATGGAGTGGAGTCGTGATATCAGGTTCCGCAAGACAGGTAGCTCTTTGATAATGCAGCATATACAAAGCTGAGTCAAAAATGATCCGCACTCTGGCTGTAGAAGTTATTATAATGAACGTTTAGAAAAGACAAATACATCAGCTCTTCAATAAGCAGGTAGTTAGCACTGTCGCCTCGCTCCTCCAGAGTCCGGGTTCGATTCCCGTCTCTGTGTGCATGGAGTTCGCACGTTCTCCCAGTGCTTGGTGGGTTTCGTCAAGGGTACTCCAGTTTCCTCCCGCAGTCCAACGGCATGCAGACTGGCATTCCCAAATTCCGATGGAGTAGCACCTTGTCTGGGGTGTACCCTGCCTCGTGCCCCAAGTCTCCTGGTATAGGCTCCACGACCCTGTATACAGGATTAAGCTCCGGTATATATGAGTGAGTGAGTGAGTGTAATGAGGACTGTTAATTATTGAATGCTTTTTCCATATAATGTTCCAATACTGGGCCATGAAAATCCCAGAAACCTGCATCTAATTTTCAGCTGTCGGTTGACTTTTGAACTTTTCCCTCCGTTGGTAATTGAGGATGTTCCCGTTCCATAATCTGATGTTTACGCTCAGGCTGATAATGATGGATCTGTGTCTCGTCACTTTAAGAAACTTTCACCACTCAAGACAGTAACCTTGAGCAGAAAGCGCTGATAAGACAGTTTAGCCAACAGTTAATATAACCGGAGTGCGGATCTTTTTAGACACATCCTCATAGTTTAATGAACACATACCTACAGAAAAGAAACAAAAAGAAGAAAAAATAAACAAGCACCCTTTTTGGCTTTCAACGTCTTTCTCCAGAGGGTCGAGAAAATGCCGTCAGTCCAGTCGTTTGTGGCAACGTCGAGTCGGCCGAACATCTGCGCAGCTGTAATGGCTTTCGGGTTCATCCTCATCTCCCGGTGAGGCTGACCACAATCTGAACACACACACACACATGTATACACAGGTGCTGAGATTCACATTATGCTGCATTTTACATGAGATATGTGTGTGTCTGTGTTCTCTTACCTGTCATGGCCTTCATGAGTGTGTGGATGCATGTGGTTTTTCCTGCTCCGCTCGGACCCAGCGCCATCATGCCATGACGCACGAGCTGTGTCTCGAAAAGCTGAATCACCTTGAGCCTCCAGGGAGGGTGATTAATAAGTCCAGCCTCTGTGACCTACACACACACACACACACAAACACGAATCAGTCATGACCCACTAATGCAATTTTAAAAATTCTGTTTACTCTTAGCTGCAGGGTTCGATCCTGACCCCTGGCCAGAGACGCACAAACCTGGCTTTGTGTTTCTTCCTCGCTATCTGAAAACAAGTGTGTACTTTTGTTCTTTCTTGCTTTTTTTTTCCACCTTCTCAATAAACCGTTTTTTTTTCCCCCCATACAGTAGATGCATACACACATGATGCTTATTGATTATTAATAGCATATCCTCCTGAGTATGAATACACAGATATTTGTCAGCTGGATTTGACTGGATATCATTTCATGATAAACACACACGCCTAACCCATACCTGTCTGTCGATGGCCGATTCCAGCTGAGGGTATCCCGCCTTGTCCAGTCGTATTCCGGGGAAAAGGTCTTCAATCAGGCTCAGGAAAAGCGGCTCGTCTTCGTCAATCTGGTGGCAGAACGAAAGAGAGGGAAAAAAAGAACACCATCGATATTTACCAAGAAAGAAACATAAGATTCTAGTTTTACTAATTCCGCGTAGCCTAACAGAAGTATAAAGTAAAGCTAGTGCAAAAAATATGCAAAAGCTGGGAATCAACTCGGAGGTGACGCGGAATACCACAATGCTATTATTGCCAATTAATAATCAATCAATGCCAACATGAATGGTTCATTATGAAAAGGTTAGAAAACCCTTAATTACATTCTTAAGACTAGGAAAAAAAAAAAAAACATATCTTTACTTCATTTTTGTTTTAGCTACAGTTCTTTAACTGAAATCGCTTTAGAATGATTCTAAAGAATGGAGTCAACGTTCTTACGAGTTTGGACAGGTTCATGTCCCGCAGCACCCTCATGACAATGGTGGACTCGGTGTCGTTGGGATTGGCCCGCTTGGCCGCGCCCAGTGTGCGCAGGACAGACAGAATGTTCCGCAGACCAAAGTCATAATGAACCTGAGAGTTCAAGGGGAAAACAAACGAATTCAATCAATTCACCTTAAATCGACGTATTCAAACATATTGCTAATCGTATCATGGTCTGGAAAAAGAAAACAGTGCGGAATGAAATATTTCATTCAGTACCTGTTTGGAAAGCTGCTCCTCGCAGAGTTTATACAGAGTGAAAAACTTCCTGGCTAGTTCAACGTTGTCAATAAAGCCACAGCTGGCCAGTTTCACACGGATGATGATCTGACGATCTGGAACCATCATGGCTACCGAGCGGAAGTTGATCTTCAGGTTCTCTGGGAGTTCCTGGCGGCCCGCATAGCCAGGGTTCTAAACACCAGATGAGCACTGATAAGTACTTTGTGCTTCAACGTACACAATCCGAACATATATTTTATATAAAGTATATGTGACATACAGATTTGACACCAAGTCCAAGGTTCTGGACAAACACCTACAACAATGTTTCTCTTCTAGGGAGAGTTTTGAGTAGAAATCCCTTAACTGGGTCGATTTGATCTATATTATTCAATAGAATTTCATAGTTCCGCAGGGTATTTATAGTGTAGTATTTTTACACAGAGTACTACAATTATACTACAAAGTTTCACTGAATGTTTTATAGTACTTCTAGTACATGTTACATAAAATGTATGTATAGTATTAAGTGTATTGGATCGGGGCCTCCGAGTGGCGCAGTGGTTAAAACGCTCGCCCTATCATCCGGAGATCGCTAGTTCGAATCCCGGGTGGTGCTGTAACCTCTCGCAGCCGGAGGTCTAGAGAGAGCTGATTGGCCGAGCTCTCTCAGAGGGGAGGGATGAGAGGTACATAGTGCTCCGACATTAATCACGGCTCTACAGCCAGTCAGGGGCGTCTGTGAGCTCGCGCAGCGGAGGGAGCGGATAGCGCTGTCCTCCGAGTGTGTTACGCCGCCCCCAACGGTGCGCGAGCGAGCAGTTCGAAAAGATGCGGTCGGCTGGCGTCACGTGGTTCGGAGGAAACACGTGATAGTCTTCGGCCCTGAGTGGTAGTAGTAGCCTTAATGTGGGAGCCCCCTAGTGACGGGGAGGAATTGGACACGACTAAATTAGGGAGAAAATCGGGGAAAAATCCAAAAAAAAAAAAAAAAACAAGTGTATTGGATCGAATTGTTTAGTAACATTATTATAGAACTTTATAGTATTTAGCGTGCTATACTTAGAACATTATAGTTATTTTTATTATAGAACTGTATGCTTGTTGTATTATACTGTACATATATTAGTTTCTTCAAAAATTTCTTGTTTTATACTTCATTTTACTGTATGTCCTTAATTGTTCTACAGGTACAATATTTTAATATACTCCTTTTATACTATTTCCAGTATTACACTTACGGTATTTTATTCTAGAATTTTACCGCAATTATACAGTAGTATTATACTTATGGCGGCATGGTCGGTTAGTGGTTATCACATTGTATACAGTACAGTATTTTGTACATACAATAGGGCTTTAATCTATATAAACTATATAAATAGGGCACTTGTTCATACTTCACCATGTTTTCCTATTTGGAAAAAAAAAACCAGCACATAATAAAGTGTTGATTTAATACTTTCTGAGATTATATGAGCCGACCAGACTTGTATAAAGACACCGGGCGTTCGTTTGACACTGGGGATTTGGCTGTGTAATCCTGTCCAGATCATCCAAAAGACGATCGGATGTGACTGCAGTTTTCAATGCTATTGTTTTGCGCAGTTGGAGAACAAAAACACCCTTGCCCACACCGCCTGTGCTCCCCATGGGGAAAAGTCACAAATCCAAAATAAACATCCATTTATGCGTAATAAATCAGCATGTGCTCGGAAAGACTGAAATCAATCAGCATGAAACTCAGGCATATGTTTTGGATTAAATAGATTTTTGCATTTCCACTGTGTGATTATAATACAAGAAAATATTATGGTTCGATTCATTTTTTTTTCCTTCTTTTTCTCAGATATCCTTGCTCCTCTTCCCAGTTCCCACGCCCATATCTCACCATGGTTAGGAACAGACCGAACTCAGGGTTCATTTCTACTGAGTCACCATCCGTAAAAATGAAGTTCTTCCTTCGCTCCTTCTTGCATGTGAGGATGATGGAGATCTGCTGTGCTGCAACAGACAACACCGGCAGCTCGATGCGGTTGAATTCATCAAAGCAGCCCCAGGAACCCGACTGAGCCAGACCTTCAGAAACAGAAAACCAATACGTTCCGTTTCTATTCAGTTTGGAAAAGAAGTGTTGGTGGACACCGCCATTCATTCATTCATTCATTCATGCAATCTATCACATAAGCATTTACGCTCTGGGTCACATACTTACATTCTGTAAACCAATAACTTAAATTACTTCATTCTTAAAAAAGCTACACCTAAGAAGACAAGAATAAAAAAAAAAACTCTTTTAGCTACAATAAATATGCATTATATAATAAAGCTATAGGAACGGTTTGTGCAAAATAAGATCAAATATTTTCTTTTCCAGATGTTTTCAAAAGAACTATTGCAAGCAGGTAATATTTTTTTGCATGTTTTTTTTTTTTAAACGTGCTGAAAAGATCAAATGGCCAAATATTTTGTCAAATTTGTTTTGGTTATATCAGTGTGAACCTTGTAGGGTTTTGCTAAATGCTATAACTCCATCCGCGATAGTTACGTCCCACTCTATAAGTCAGCCTGTAGTTGTGGATTATTTGTGGCTATGTACAGTAAATATACTTCATATACAGTAAGTAATATGTCAGTTGAGTTTTAAGTATAATAAATTTATGTATAAGCATAATCAGTCCTACTACAGCAGTTTCATTTATACCTCCGTAGTTGACGACGGCGCCTTTTCATATTACAGGCACGGTGCGTGTCATATACCGTCCATAATCTCATAAGCTTATACAGTAAATGAGTTCAGAAATCCTGACTGGAGAACAGGACGAAGCGGATGTAATCAGACAGACCGCAGCTTCCCGGACACAATGTGCTGAACAAAAAAGGCAAACTTCATGTCTTTTGCTAAGTTGTATTATTATCTAGTTGCTTTTTTCCCCCTCTCTATAACATGCACCATGGAAAGTAGTTTTAAATGTTTAGAAGTCATCAAATACCTATCCAATGTTCTTTCATTTTACCTTCTTGCAGCCCGTCATCCATAAATGATATTTACAGTATAGGGACATTAAAATTAATAATGCTTATAACTGGCAACATTGTCCATGACTGATTTAATAGAATGGAAATACGTTTGTATAATTAAGTATATAGTGTACAAGGTTGAAATAAATCATGAGATATTATCTTGTCTTAATAAATCTAATAGTTTCCACCTGAGTTACGTTATACATAAATGTCCAGTAAAGTGCTATTTTACATATTCTGTACAGTATATGGGAAAATACTTGACTATTACATAGCAGTTACTTAGTGTAAAATCTTCCTAATTAGCACATACAATACTTCCCGTGCCTTTAATTACAAGCTACCTAACAGATATTATCAGCTAATAACCCCATACTACACTGCTCAAAAAAATAAAGGGAACACTTAAAACAACACAATGTAAAGTCCAAGTCAATCACATTCTGTAACACTGATTGACAATCAATTTCGCAAATGCAGTAGACAACAGGTGGAAATTATAGGCAATCACTGTAGCAAGACACCCTCAATAACGAAGTGGTTCTTCAGGTGGTGACCACAGACCACTTCTCAGTTCCTATGCTTTCTGGCTGATGTTTCGGTCACTTTTGAATGCTGGCCGTGCGTTCACTCTAGTGGTAGCATGTGACGGAGTCTACGACCCACACAAGTGGCTCAGGTAGTGCAGCTCATCCAGGATGGCACATCTACAGTATGCAAGCTGTGGCAAGAAGGTTTGTCAGGGTAGTGTCCAGAGCATGAAGGCGCTACCAGGAGACAAGCCAGTACATCAGGAGACGTGGAGGAGGCTGTAGGAGGGCAATGACCCAGCAGTAGGAGCGCTACGTCTGCCTTTGCGCAAGGAGGAACAGGAGGAACACTGCCAGAGCCCTGCAAAATTACCTCCAGCAGGCCACAAATGTGCCTGTGTCTGCTCAAACGGTCAGAAACAAACTCCATGAGGGCGGTATGAGGGCCCGACATCCACAGGTGGGGGTTGTGCTTACAGCCTAACACCGTGCAGGACGTTCGCAAATTCGCCGCTGGCGCCCTGTGCTCTTCACAGATAAAAGAAGGTTCACACTGTGCACATGTGACAGACGTGATAGAGTCTGGAGAACGTTCTGCTGCCTGCAACATCCTCTAGCATGACTGGTCTGGCAGTGGGTCAGTAATGGTGTGGGGCGGCGTTTCTTCGGAGGGTCGCACAGCCTCCATGTGCTCGCCAGAGGTAGCCTGACTGCCATTAGGTATCGAGATGAGATCCTCAGACCGCTTGTGAGACCATATGCCGGTTGGCCTTGGGTTCCTCCTAATGCAAGACAATGCTAGACCTCATGTGGCTGAAGTGTGTCAGCAGTTCCTGCAAGACGAAGGCATTGATGCTATGGGCTCCACGTCTCCATAGGTCTGGGGAAAGGACTCCCGTCCTTTCCCCAGACCTGAATCCAATTGAGCACATCTGGGACATCATGTTTCGCTCCATCCACCAACGCCACGTTGTACCACAGACTGTCCAGGAGTTGCTGGATGCTTTAGTCAGGTCTGGGAGGAGATTCCTCAGAAACCATCAGCCACCTCATCAGGAGCATGCGCAGGCGTTGTAGGGAGGTCATACAGACACATGGAGGCCACACACACTACTGAGCCTCATTTTGACTTGTTTTATGGACGTTACATCAAAGTTGTATCAGACTGTAGTGTTTTCACTTTTGAGTGTGACTCCAAATACAGACCTCCATGGGTTAATAAATTTGATTTGCATTGATCATTTTTTTGTGTGTAATTTTGTTGTCAGCACATTCAACTATGAAAACAGCAAAGTATTGAATAAGAATATTTCATTCAGTCAGATCTAGGATGTGTTATTTTAGTGTTCCCTTCATTTCTTTTGAGCAGTGTATTTAAAATATACAAATTTAACATACATTCCACTTCTCTTGTATAACCTACATTAAACGTATTAAGAATTTCTCAAAAGGTAGCTAAATCTGAGCCTAATGAGAAAACATGTAGACGACTTCAAAGCTAACAGCTTAAATTGGATTGAGAATCACGTGTGTTGATTCTTTCATACAACAGAAACAGTCGCAACATTGGGCTACCTGAAAAAAAAAACCCCAAGAAAACCCAATATCTCCAATAAAGAGACACGTAAGTGCCTTAAAAAAAGCAAAGCTATTCTTGCCTTTGAATATCCTGCCAAGGCCTCGGAAGTCCATCTGGTCAGAGCAGTTGAAGACCACCACGTACTTTCCCAGACAGCGACCCATGTCTTTGGTCGTCTCTGTCTTTCCAGTTCCAGCTGGTCCAGCTGGTGCTCCACCCATACTCATCCCCAAAGCCTGGGCTAGAGTAATGTAGCACCTAAATCAGGGGGGGGGAAAAACACATCCGATACATCGATTACCAAGGTTGCACAAACCTGAGAACGCGGTACTTGCAAACTCGGTACCATATTCAGTGAGGCTAACCATGAGGAGACCCATTACTCCATTAGACAAACCCAAGAGCCCAGTGTAAGATCTCATCCTTGTACCGATGTCTATTAAGACATTCATTAAAAACTCCATGCTTGGCAACAAGTATAATGTACACAATATCCTGTATAATGTATACAATGACCAGACTGAAGTATTCTGGGGGATTTCCATGGATTTACAAGTTGCCACAAGTATGGGGAAAATCGTTCAAGTTGTTTTTAATTGAATAAAACCCCTTGCTTCCAGGATTACCTGTCTGTTAACGGAGTGATGACCAGCCTGTCAGTGCAACCCAAAAACTCATTCTGATAAACAAATCCTACATCCGTGATGTTGATCAGCATCTTGTCCGAATCTTCGTTGAAGTAGAAGCGACACTGTTTCAGCCACTCGAAATCAGTGGGGCTTTTGATGTGCAAACGGCACTAGCAGCAGAAAGGAAAGAAAGAATGACAAGCACACCATATATAAATGTCAGAGGAACATTACAGGAACCTAGGAGGAATCTTGAGAAGTGTTAGGAGCTCACTTGAGGAACTTTAAGCGAACACCTTAGAGGAATATTAGTCATTTCAGGAACAATAGACAGTAGAGTATTATTACAGGAATGTAATAAGATCGCATTTTAAATAGCACGTTAAACAGAAAAACATTAGCAAAACATTACCATCAGAAATATATTGGAGTATTATTGACATATTAAATAAATTCATTTAGACATACTGTATAATGACCATTCAGGATCAGGTTATAATGTGCATAAATGAGTGCTATAGTTCTGTAATGTATAGTTCATACATACTGTATGGTCACAAAAATAATCTACTGTAATCAAGGTAGAAAAACTGTGTTTTTTTCCCCCCCACAATTCCCAACAGCGAGACTTCGCTGAGCCTCTGTGATGTAAAACGCAACACTGGCAGAATTATTCCTCAGTAAAAGTTGAAACTCAGTTATATGAGAGGGCGAGATGGAGCTGGTGCATAGCAGTTATATAAATAAATAAATAAAAAAAAAACTTACATAACTCAATATTGCAAATCTGGCTTCCATTCAACGCACGGATAAACAGAGTTGTGTTATATTTGGAACAGCCTAGCAGGGTAATTTGGTTTGCAGTCGTTCAAGAGATTGCCTTCTAGCTTGTGCAGAACTGTATAAACACAGGTTTATTTGCTGAAGGTTTTGAAGTTTTAGGAAGCTGAACGCTCCGGCAATTTCATATTCATACAGACTCTAAAATGCAATCGGAAACCAAAAATAAAAAAACTGAACTACAACGTTTGCATATAAATAAGACCGGCTGAAACCTGTCAGAGAATTTAGTTCTCCATAAAGCTGCTGTCTGCTGTACCTGATGAGTGGACGAATGACGTAGGAATGCGTCTCACGTTATGTCTATGTGTATTTAAACAAGATGCGTTTTAGTTTCTGATACAATATTAATATCTTCCACTCACCAGCTCGTCAAAGATGTCCCTCTGATGAACGTGGATGGTGATGAGGGTTTCATATTTAGTCCGCTCCACTGTGCTCAGGTCTTTGGTGGTCATGTCGATAAGAGTGTTAAGAAGGTCCAGAAAGGACTGATTGGTTTTGGCCATAATTTTACGATCATAACGAGCATTAGTCAAGGCTTCTTCTGAATCTCGTGTCCAGATCATTTGGATCCCTAACAAACCCACCTACAGAAATATGAGGTAAAGATATTAATGTTATACAACAGCAATAAGATGAAAGGCTTTTACTCAAAGAGAAAGAAAAAAGAAACATCCTAACTAAACTCTGCGCATTGAATATAGATATTTCTACAGATGTTAATTAAAGAGCATTTAAAATAATAACATGAAGAATATTCATGTTTTAACATTTAAAAAAAATTGTACTTCAGCATTTAAATTCATAATTTATATTTTTAATCTAAATATGACACGTTTAATAATACATATAATTATTTACCTTTATTTATTTTTTACAATTATTTTATCTCAAATTACTATTATTATTATTATTATTATTATTATTATTATTACCCAAATAAATAAATGCTTATAAAAATCGAAGTTGCTTGGGGGTTGTGAGACAATAATCCAAAATCTCAATGCTTAAAATGCTACTTAAATGTTCAGATGAAATCATTTGTAGAAAAACGTTACATACTGTATAAAGCACCCATTAAAGGAAAACGAAAATGCCAGTTACTGCAACCTACCTGTTCACTATCTACATACTATGTGAGAAGTTTTAGAGGCTTGACCCCTGAGTACCTGTGCAGGGAAGGAATCCAGGAAGTCAATCAGGTGGAAGGTGGGGTCTTGGATTGCCAGGGCAGCTTGACGGATGATGAGGTGCAAAGATCTCTGGGATTCCTTCAGGAGGGCGTTAAGCCACACCTCCACGTTACCCTCAGCAGTGATGGGACGGTCCAGCTCCACAGTCTCGCCCCCTCGTGACGAGATGGCCAAGATGCGGTCATACATCTGCGACGGGGGAGGGGGGGGGGGTAATAATTTTCACTTATTTTCCTGCTGCTTAATTTTAGAGCAATCAGAGTAAAGATTTGTGTAAAACCAATACAATACTGAATTACTGAAAGTTTGTCAAAAACCAAGCAAGTTCATTATTAACTACAGTATATTTAAAACATTTATTCAAACTCATACTGAACTTCACGGATAACAACCAACAAATCACCTTTGTTCAAGCAAAATGCCTTACTGAATTTTTAAATATAATTTTTTTAAGGTGCCTTAATGAATTTTTTGGCTACTTATAGTTTCATTCAAGTCGAACCAGGACTTTTGGTTGTGCAGAATAACAGAACAGTTTTATTTTAATACCGCGCTACACTAATTCACTTATTCCAGTGTTTCATTAGTGTCTGGACACCATCAGGGTAGAACGTTGGCTCAGTACGCCGGAGCCATGATCGGACTGGCTGTGTCATTTCTGAAGAGCTGGCCTCCCAGGAACTCCTTTAATGACTCAAACACCTCGGCCAGGATCATAGACATACAGACTTCTTTTAAATGTTTGCACATGCAGACGTTTGGCTGAGGCTACGAGTCTCGTCAGTGTCTCATCGGTAATCAGTGGGAAATTCCCCGTTTGACTTGAACGCCCCTCATGTATATTTAAAAGAAAGGTCAACAGAAAAAGGTCTTCTTTTAATTCAATCTTTAAATCAATCCATCCAACTACTTTTCACATGAATTAAGGGTAAATATGAATGAAATAAAGAAGCTCACTAAGAGCTAATGAAAGAATAAAACCTTATAAATTAAAGCACGAAAAAGAATCTAATGACATCATTAAGAAATAATAACTTGTGTGTTTGGTATGGTGTGGAGGGATGTTAGCGCGTGGTGTTAGCGCGCTGGGTGTTTGCACATCTATTGCTTTGTCTTGGGTGTCTATATTGACCTTCATCCAGGTGTCATGCATTTCCCTTGATTTCCATCATGGTGGCGCTGCCTAACGACTGCATGCGAGGGCGGCCGCCTGACTGGAAACACGTGGAGCGGCTGTCCATGGGTTTGCCTCTCGCAGGACCAGTGTTAAGATAAGGCGTTACAGTGCTAAGATGATCTTTCAGATAAACCTGTAGTAGTAAAACTGGGAACGGATTAAGAAACTGGACTGAAGTTGCACCTTATCGTGGAAGCGGACGGATTTGATGTTGTCGAAGACGTTAAGCAGGTGAGCCTGGATGGTGTGAGAGTCGGACGCCTGACCCAGGATCTCCAGAAGAGCTGGATCAGACACGAAGAAAAAACGAGGGAACAGCAGACGCTTCTTCTCCAGATAGCTTCAACCAAAAATATAACAAGCCGTTTAGCGAAACTTTGACAGGGACAAGTCGGACATCTGGACATCTACAACACTTGAGGAATACCCTTTTATAGAACAATGATAAAATGAAAATGATAAAGTATTGAAAGAAGAAGAAGAAAAAAAAAAAACATACCCAGTGAGGGATTTCTGGCACATCTCAAGTTGCTCGAGCAGATGAGGTAGAAGCTGACCCATAGTCTCGTCACCTACACATGACTGCACGACATTGGGCATCTCATGCGCCCGTGTCATGATCTTTACCCAGGACTTATCAATGTTTGAGAAACGCTTAGCCTCCTGTTTAGGGTAATATGCAAAGAAGCATTAGTAACAGAATACCACTGAACTACAGTATATCTGTATTATAAAACAGATGTTAAAGAAAATGCGAGTAAAAAAACTGCAAAGCACCTTGGGAAGCTGTTTAGCTATATCGCCACCCACAAACACAGCCTCCAGGTAAATCCAAAGATTCTGTACCGTCATCCAGTTCTCAATGATGTCAGTGGTGTTGGACAAATTCTGCACCCACTTCTGAATCTGAGCCTTAAATGGAGTGTTGTACCTGAAAATATGTTTGGTGTGAAAAATGATTATTTGCTGGAGAAGGCATTATATACCATGATAACATACTCCTATCACTCGGTCACTCATTCTCTGTACTGCTTATCCTGGTCAGGGTTGGCTTAAGGCATGGCGCCTATCCCAAGGGGTCTTGGGCACTAGTCAGGGTACACCATGGAAGGAAAGCAAATCCATTGCAGGGCACAAGCACACACACACACTCACTCACTCACTCCAGGCAACTCCAGGAAACTTCCAAAAGCCAATTAGTCTAATCTGGAGGTAAATATTGGGCTGGACTATGGGAGGAACCCAGAGCAACAGGAGAAAACCCACCAAGCCCAAACTCCATGCCCACTGACTCAAGGTGGGACTCGAACCCCAGGTGTGAGGCCACAGTGCTAACCACTACTGAGAATCATTATCGAATCGTAATCATATCCCAATACTAGTTAAATTGGCCAGGATGTACAGTAGGAAGGCCATTTTGCAAATCGAAGGATTTTTCTTTTTCCATGAAGTCTTCCTGCCTTCAGGCTTGGTTTAAAGACAGCCAAGGACTCAACTGTTCAGAAAACCATGGGAGGTTCATGCAAGCCAATGAGATGGTAACGGTGCTTGCTTGTCCTTCTTGTACCTTGAGGAATGGTGGGGCAAGTTGAGTGGTGCTACTGTAGAAACAAGTCATGGACAGAAACAGCCAGCTACTCCTGATGTAACGGAGAGAAACCTGCTTGAATGAGTTAGGTTAGCAACTTGTGGACAGAATGAGTTGGTTGCCCAGAATTACCCCAATGTTGAGTGCGGTGGCAGAAGATGTGTAATGTACTCTGTAATGTAAAGATACAAGAATATGCAAGAATCCAAGGTTCTACAACTGCTCAGTCTTGCTGGAATTTGGTTTTAGTTGATGAGCTGCTTCCTATGAAAAAAAGCCTGCCAGTCACACCGAGATGTGGACAACAAATTAGGAGGCTTCTCGTGCCGTGCAATTCACTTGCCACGACGGTCAACACTTTCAATTTAAGTATTACCTCTGGGCTGGAAAGAAACCGGTGCCAATTTCTTAGCCAAAATCTCACAGTATTCTGTGCATTGTTATTTATGACCACTAGTGTACCAGTTTTGTTCTTCATTCCACAAGGATTATTCATACCAGCCAGCCATGTTCATACTTACCGTATGGTACCTGATATTATCGCAATTTTCGCTCTCTCACCTGTTGCTCATAAGCGATCCCAGGACCATGAGGCTGTCCTCCATGCTACTTATAATTTCAGACGTGCTGTCTCCCCGCAGCAGCAGCTCTCCGCGGCTTTTAAACTGCGCAAATGTGAAGGTTTTGTTGTCCCACTCTGCGATCACCTGCTTCAGTTTCTGCTCAATGTCTCGCTCTTTCACAGCACTAATGCAGATATCCTAAGACGCAAAAACAAAAATGACGAATAGGCCTAAAAACATCTCAGTGTTTGTAGTTAGGAAAATCGAAAAAGGTCTCACTTCAATTTCTTCTTTGTACTTGAGCAGAGGTGCCTCCATGATGTTACGCAGCTTGAAGGCATCAGATTCCACCTCGAAGGTGTGGCCTGTAAGCTCGGTGATGCGTTTCCAGTGACGCGTCATCATGGCCCGGTCAGCCATCAGCTCCAGGAGTGGGCAGCACTCACTGAACTCATCAACGGTCTTTTTCAGGTCCAGAAAGGCCTGCCACTCCTTTAGAGCACGAGGCAGCTTACGGCATCTATAAGCAAATTATTGCGCATAGAACAGTAAATCGTACTGATCTTTAATTGTTTGGATCTTTGTTTTTTAATCTATGCATTATAAAAGGTGAAAATGTGGATGATTATTTATTTAAACCATCATTTTAAAACTTTAATCTCACAAAAAAAAAAAAAACTTTTGCTACCCACCGTGCCTGAAAGTCTAGGAGCTCGTTGTTGATCTTCTCGATGTGGACATCAGCCCAGTGGATGTCATAATAGCTGTTGACGGTGTCGATGACGTTGTTGTAGAGGCTGTAGAGCTTCTGCAGCAACGCCAGCTGCTTTTTAATCTCCAGCAGTTGAGGATGCTGGGTAAGGGGCAGGCCAAAGAGCTCCTCCCCGCCGGTGAAGGTGATGTATTTGCGGTAGAGGTTGTCGAAGCGGTTCTGAGATGAACAACAGCGTCATATGGATGAAGAAGAAAGGATGTTCATCATCATGTGCAACTAACTCCTGTAACTAAAACTAACTCCACTAGACACGAGGTCCTTGATCACGCCGCACTTGCATTGATTATTTTTCAAATGACAGCAAACATTCTCTTGATCACACTGTAGATATCATGTTATCAACTGCTAATGATCTGTAAGGTCAAAAATTGGCCAAAAGTAAGTAGACATTTGACCATTACGCTTACTACACTGTATATGATCTTGTTGGACATCCCATTCCCTTCCCCCCAACACACACACACACACACACACACACACACCTTTATATCTATAACATTTAATATTAATGTATTCATAATGCTTTTAATTAAAGTGAAAGTGATCAAAGTGACTGTACCTGAAACATAATGAGTCTGTCACTGGCGTCCTGAGGAGCCAAACCCACCACCATGGGTCCATCCTAGATATATAACATCGACCAATATGTATTAAAATAAATTAAATGTTCGCTATTCCTACAGGATGTATTTTAGAATTCAAAACTTTCAAAAGACATATGCTTCATTTCCTTCAACCGACCTTCTCGTAGTCACCGTAGAAATGGTCACAGTCTTCTACAAACGTCTGGACGTTTCCGATTAGTTCTTCGCGGAAATTAGGCTGTAAAGAAACAAGCTCGTTCTGCACTTCAACACTACGGCTCAGGAGCTTCTCCCAGGCGTACCGGAGCGTGTCCACTTTCTCCATCTCCTCCTTCACCACAGAGAGCTCGTACTTATTCAGCATGGCATAGGACTCCTGAAGAGACAAGTACAGGCCAGTGGAGATTATATATATATTTCATATCATATATATGATAAAAATATATATCCCGTTTTGGTGTTTACCTCAATTGGTCCCACTTGGAAGTCGATAGAGATCTCATGCTCTCTGATCTCCTTGAGGGCCGCCATGGCGATGCGGATGTCATCCAGGTCTTTGATTTGTCGAGTCAGTTTTTTACCAGCCTCGTCCACAAAAGCCAGGATCTGATCCATTTCAGTGCGGTACTTCCTGTTGCAGTGGCGGCCGAAGTCGACGATCCAGCACTTGGTCTCGGCCGAGAGGGCAAGCTTTAGATCCGCTGTCATCGAAAAGGACCGATGTCGTTTAACATACAGTAGTGGGACACTCATGTGGTCATTCAAATCATAATATTTATGTCAAATATTTTTTAATAAATGACAGAAACATTAGCATTTTCGGGACGTTTAGCGGTAATGGCGCAGGAATTATTTGTACTCCAAATCAGCTCACCTGTGTATAAAGCCAGTGAGCCCACAGTGATAAACTCAGGCTCAGCATTAATTTCTAGCTCCAGGTCTCTGTAGTAGAGGATCTGAGACTCAAATTCCGCCAGCAGAGGGTTTCCCTGTACGAACATCTGGATGGTGCTCTCTCTGTCCTTTCTCCAGATGTGATGATATCTGCTGAAGTGCTCGAAGGCATTTGTCACTTCCTGAATGAAAGGAAAAGTACAGTAGCACTGCTTTAAAAGTCCTCGAACGTTGTTGTCCAGACGTTAGCTGAGCAGTAAATGGATAAAAAGCACCACCATTTCTGATCCAACTAAAGTGTGTTTTGATTTAGGTGGGAATCTGGTATTGACAGTTCCGGTGGTCAGAGCAACAGCAGGAACAGTAAATCTGTTTTGAACTGGACCACCAAACACCACCAGTTAACACCGTCTCATAACAACAGAGTGTAGTCAGTCATTACTACCGTCATTGTCTCATCGTTTTAGTACCTTCTTGCTGGAGTTGATGGAGGTGCTGAGGGCAGTCACCAGCTTAATGATCTCCTTGTTTTCAGAGACACTCTTGTAGTAGTTTTTCGTTTGGACAGGAATAGCATGGTTATTGCACGCCGACACATCTGAAGCACTGCCATCTAAAAAAGGAAACAATACAAAGTCTACACAAATGTTTATTTACCATAATTTGCAATCTGTTATGAATCACTGTGATAGCTGACCAGCTAGGCTGCGGTGCGTTGTCTCTTCGTCCTCCGAGTCGCTGTCTCTGCTGTCCTGCTGCACGGCTGCCATGCGCCTTTCGCTCATCTTCTTCTGCAAGACCAAACATGGATTTTGTAAATCCAAATTTGAAATCTTTGTGACCCTAATCCATCATATCGTAATAGTAATGACAGTCAGAGATGCTAACTAGCGATGCTATTGAGGGTAGTGACCGGAATCACAATGATAATGTTGTCGTGACAATCTGGATAGTTTGATGGTTAGTGATGCTGTTGACATTAATGACGTTAATGATGGTAGTGGCAATAGAGATGCTTTTGGCTGTTGTGATAATAGTGATGCTATTGAAAATAGTATTAGTAGTAGTAGAAGCAACTGATGGTTGACAGCACTACCGATGTTCATGGTGATCATGACACTCTTGACAGTATTGATGCTATTGAACCTAGTGGACATGGTGACACTACTGACAGTTCTGGCAATGGTGATGCTATTGATGCTAGAAGATGTTTGCACTATTGACAGATGGGACACAACGCTGCTATTGATGACAGTATTGGTGCTACTGATGCTAGCGGTGACGATGACATTATTGCCAGTAACAACGTTACTGATGAGCGCTAATGATACTACTGACTCTTCTCATCAATGTGATATCCATTTGTTATTTGAGATTTTACATATCATTTTACAGGACTTCCAAGTTTTTCAATTGCCCCAAGAACTAATACTACCTTGGATATTCTCTCCTTGCTCCACTGGCCGACACCCTTGCTGACACTGACCACATACTCTACGGCTTTATTTAACGCCTGCTGGATGTCATCCAGAGCCGGCATCATGACGATGTTCGGGATGGAGAGACACACTCCCGCTCGGAAGATGGGCTGCTGCCCGCCGCTTTTTTGTCTGTTAGGAGAATCCTCTGCTGCAAAGTGAAATGAGAAACGGAGGTCAGCATTGTGTGAGTAATGAGGCATGTTTCCACTGAGGTTCTGGAATAATAAAAGTAACACAAGCTGCACAGCAGTTACATAATTTAAACACTTGGCAAAGGTACAGCAAAACTGATCAAAGTGGAACCTGATATACTATATATTTTTTACAATTATAATAGAAATTCACTGTATAATGCTTCTAATGGAGTGCAAGAAAAAGCAGGCATACTTAAAAAAAAATTGTTCACCATAATATAAACTGTTTATTTTATATGTTGAAAACTTATTAGGCTGAGATTCACCCAGACTGTGTTCATGTTGCAGAGGCAAAACCTTCTGTTTATATTAGAGTATAATATATTAGACTTATCAAATAAAATGTTCCATTTGACTAAGAATAGTAATATATTTTTTATTTAGAGTTTCTGGACCTAACTTGTCCAACGATATTAGTAACTACAGTTTGGTAATTAAATGGACAGGATATGACTGACCCAAAAAGTGCATGAGCGAAGAAGAGTGAATGCGCTTGCGCAGGGCCTCCAGGGTGTTGCGCGTCAATCGGAGCAAAGCATCCATGTTGCGATGGCTGAAGTGTGACAGAAGCTCCTGGGCCTCTTCCTCCATGACCTCCATCATGTGCCGCTTCCTCTTCTTCCTCAGCATCGGCGAGGAAGGTCCTGTGCTTACGGCAGCTGTGTTCCGGGAAAATACGCGCGAGTCAGACTTACTCCCCTCTTCTGCTGGGAAGAAAGTCAATACAAGAGTTTGAATTAAAACACAATTTCCCGAAAGACCTACAAGGAGCTTTTGCCCAATTTAGAAGGTCAGAGTCGGCTCCCGATAATTGTTTTTATTCTTCCGATTTAATTAGTTAAACAAACCCTAATCTTAACCTCAAATAGCCCCTAACGCGTCATCCTAACCGCTAACCCTAATTGCAACCCAAATCCTAAAACCAATCCCAATTCTAACCCTAACCCCAACCTCAACCCTAAACCTATGACCTATTCTCAGCCCTAACCCTCATCTTAACTCTGTTTTTTTTTTTCATTTGTTCAATACAGAAATACGGTGTGCCAGTGCATTAAGGAGCAAACGCTCTATTTGACATGATATTTCCCCTAATCTAACCCTAAGCCTTATTCTAATCCTAACTCTAACCCTAGCCGTTATCCTAGCTTTAATCATATGCATACCATCTGTCAAATTTTGTCCATCAAGGTCTGTATCAGTACTTGTCACATTGTGTCTGCAGCCTAATACTATATTACTACAATAGTTCTCTAACTCTTGTCCATTTTGTCCACCATATCATACTCGGTACGCCGTCTATACCATTTTGTCCACATACCATCTGTCCCATTATCCTGGGACCCCATTATATGGTATCTGGCCACCGTACTCCATACATCCCTTACTTGACTTTGGCCTCCATACATTTAGTCCACCATGACTGTACACCATGTACTCCATTAGGTTCACCATACTCAGTATTCCTATACCAGATGTCTGGTTGAGTTCATCCACTAATAAAAACGCTTGCCCCCTGACTTCTCTTCATGCTTTCGATGTAAATTTTGTATGCAAAACTTTTCTCACTGCATCTTGATTTCGGTTCTCAGTGCAGTCTTATCATTTTTCATATTCATTTCCTCATGTTTTTTTTTTTGTTGCTTTTTTTTTTACATTATACAGCTAAACATCCTGTTTGCTGTTTACTTCCACAAAGCTCGGTGATCCACTCTCTCACCCTCGCTGTCTGCGGCTCCCTCTTTGCTCTCTGCTCCGCTCTCGTCTGCTCCCTTCTTCTCATTCTCTTCAGCTTTCTGCTCGATTTCCAGCAGCATATTTATCAGCTCATTGGCTGCCTCCTCTACCAGGGAACTCTTTATGTGCAGCAGCTGTGCGCCTTTAATGCAAAACTCCTGTGCCAGTGTAAAAAGACAACCACAAAGGCACCTTATCAGCTAAACAACAATAATGACAAAATAATTAGAACATGCTGAATTGTTATTCCAATATTTACGCCATTCTGTGTTTTGTTTTGTTCAGAATATAAAAATACTTTAATTTAGCACGTAACATTCAAGCGCCAGTGAAAGAACTACGAAATACACATTTGCACTGAACTGAACTGAACAAGCTTTTAAGGGATTCGAAAACAGCTTCATAGAGAAGTAAATGTGTGTACACTAATACCACCCACTCACCTTTGTGGTTTGTACAAATTCCTCACATGTGACAGGCTCGTCGTCAGGCAGCGCACACAGCGTGGCTCCGCTCATCTCCTGCAGGACAGCGTCAATCCTGAATTGTACTAGATCATTCACTCGATCCAATAGCAGCTCCACGTCCTCTGGGCACAGTCAGAGGGGACATGTATCAGGCGCAAACCATCCATCCATCTAGCAACTTCTGTAGTCCAACTAGGGACTGAGGTCAGTGGTGACCAGTGTACTCGTTTTCATTTGTATGACCATGGTAGGACTTCCGGTCAACATTCACACTCACATTCACACACGACGGGCAAATTTGGAAACGCGAATTAGACTAATCTGCATGTCTTTGGATTGTGGAAGGAAACCAGAGAACCCTGTGGAAACCCAAAAGGCACGAGGAGAACAAGCAAACTCCATGCACGCGCAGATCCGACACGGGAACTTATAGCACAGCCTGAACGAAACAGGGACACGGTGTATATGAAATTTATATTCTTAGATACTGTATGCATTGGGATGTGGAGAATATGTTATAGAAATATACAAGGTATAGGAGACATGGAAAAGAAACATATTTTGGACGTACAGGTAATATGTTAACCAAACCAATGTCTAACGAGATCTATCACACTACAGCAGTATGACTCACTGAGGGTCAGCAGGAAGACCTGACTCACAGCACTCAGCCTAAATTTATCGATGACTAGCCTCGTCTTTTATTACCGAGGGCAACGGTGATACGGTCAAGGTATTTGTCGATGTTCAGCGAGGCCCAGTTGAGTGAAGTCAGGCCTGGCTGGATGGCCTCGTCCACTTTTGCCACATGCGGTGTGAGCAGCTGCTCAAAAAAAGGCTGGATCTTCGCCCTCACTCTGGAGTTCTCAGATAGTACCATCTGAAAGTGCAAAAAGACACACCAATTAGCTAGAGAGAAGTCTCAAAATCGAAAGAACAAGAGAGATCAGTAAAATGGAAATGTCAGTAAAACGAGCAGGGCAGATTGAGGCAGGTTGAGAGTTGAGATTTCGAAACACCCGTATAACTGTGATTTATTCTTGATCTGTACGATAATTCGCTCATCTGATGTTTAATGTTGAACGGAAACAGAAAATTGTGTGGTTTTTTTTCTTGTGTGTTTTTCCTCGCAACTTAGTAGTAGCCAAGTCCCCCCAGGCTCTAGGTTAGGGCACTCTTCCATCAAGATGACAATCACCAACCAGGGAAGGCGACGACTATCACATGCTTCCTCCGAGACACATGATGCCAGGCAACTGTTTCTCACGCAACACTAGGGATGCTGAAACACGCTCGGGGGAAAGTGCTATCAGCCCCTCCGCTTCCTGAGCTCACAGATGCCCTTGAATGAATAGTTTCACTATGACTGATGTGAGAGTGTGGGCATGCCATCCCTACTCCCAGGCAGATGTGGCCAATCTGCTCCAGTCTCCAGGCTACGGACGGCTGGCCCAGGAATGGTGGAGAAAACATGCTTCCGATGCAGCACTCGGGCGTGTATTTTACAATAATAACTCATTGCAGCAAACTTCAATGTTAAAATGCATAAAATGGGATAATGTTCGCAAATCTCAACACCATCACAGTGCCACACAAACTATAACCCCACCTGGAGTTTGTTGTAGTTCCTTTTCAGGACATTCTGTCGCTGCTGTAAGACGGTGGCGAACGGTGGGATCTCCAGCCCCATCCGGCTCATGCAGTCTGTCTCACGGATCTGGGTCAAGATCTGGGGGTCAAAGTTTACGTACAGCTCCCGGCTTTCTGCACACTTGACCAGAAGAGACGCCTGCAGGCCAGCTTTAGCCACCTCGATCTAGGAATCAACAATCATCTGCTATCAGAATTATAGCAGAAAAAAAGAAGTCCAAAAAGCAGTGCATAAAAAAGTGTTCCAGAATCTAACAACTTGACTGGACTTCTGTCAGAACAGTACATCTAACCTGTGTCATCCAGCCCCTGTGGTAAAGCATCTCATACTCCAGCAGGACTTTGGCCACGCGGTTGTAATTGCGTATGATGCGTTTGGCTTCAGGGGTATCAAGGACGCCCTTGTGCTGCTGGAAAAGCTCCATGGGTTCCTGGATTCTATGGTACAGTTGCCGGGCCCAGAGGATCCTCCCTGCGGTAGGAGGAAGGCCGCGGGCGATTGGCGGGTCCACCTTCTGCTTGCTGTAGATGCGTGAAACCATCTCAATGTCACGGCCGTAGTTTTGCAGGACCCTCTGGTACTTATCATTGATGCCCAGGTCTGGGATGCCAAGTCTAAGCATGAAAATCAGAAAGTTAACCCAGCTGGAGGGAGTTTTATTAAACAAGAAGACAACAGAATCCCAGTTTGGTGTCTTACAACGGACTAAAAAGATTAACTACTAATATGGTTTGCCACTGCTGGATAAAAACATGTTTTTGTAAATCTGAGGATATCCTGGTGAATAATAGTGACTACTTGCAGAATGACTATACCTCACCTTTCAAATTTCTTCAGAACATTCAAGGCTCTCTCAGTGCTGTGAATTTTCTCAAAGGTGTTGTCCATGAATGTCTTGAGTTGATTCTAAAAGCAAACGCCTTCAGTTCAAATGTTTCCCTCATAAACTGCTGTGCTAAAAGTATTCCTGAAAGATCTACTTACATGTAGCTCGGTGGTCTGTCTACAAAACTCGTTATAGTCCTGCTCAAAATCAGTCCTCCTCTGGTCCAGGAAATTGTACTGCTTGTTTTTCACCGCAAGAACGATATTCTGGATACAGACCACAGATATTTGTTCAGGACAGTAAATAAATCTCAAAATCAATATAATCTAAATTTGACTGTTAAAACAATTTCATGGTCAATTACATTTTACAGTTTTGGGCTTAAAACCATATCGTTGTATTGAAAGGCAGTGGTTTACTGAAGTAGCACTACTGAAATACATCAGACACGTCCACAGACGGAGGTATTCAGGGCATGAAAACCCCTCCAGTACAGGAAAAGCAATAAACATTGACATTTTAAAATACATAACAATAAATACACATAACATTCTGTTCATGAATACTTACGATTAGAAATCTATAATTAAATCCATGATGAAAAAAAAAGGTACAGCTTTTGAATAGTAAAATGTGTTAATTATGAATTTATTAATAATTATGTTAATTTTTGAAGTGTCAATTTTTACTGCGTTTCTTGTACTGGAGGGGTTTAGAAACGTCAGGTGGGAATGGGAATTTACAAATCTTATCTTTTGCTTCACTGATTTATTTTATTATTATTTATTTATTATTTATTGTAGAAATATTAAATAGGGATTTTGTGTGTTATATCTTTTCATATTTTGAAATGTTGTTGAGAAGCCACATTTAAAATAAATTTGTTTGTTAAGTGACGGCTGTTTCTCTGAGGACTTGACTTGGGCTGCAGTCGCTCAATAGTTCAGGACTGGAATTTCCTACAAGTCTACCTGAGCCTCCAATAACTACCTGGACTCCATATGAACATCAATTAACAACAACTGTTAAACTGAACTGCCTGCCACCTAAACACACAGTGTGAATGCAGATCAGTTCCTGCTTTCCGTTTCACCCAGATGAGGATGGGTTCCCTGTTGAGTCCGGTTCCTCTCAAGGTTTCTTCCTCCTGCCATCTCAGGGAGTTTTTCCTTGCCACTGTCGCCCTCGACTTTCTCACCAGGGACTATCTGACCATTTTGATTCATACACATTCACATTCCATACAAACTTAAATAATTCTTTTGCTTGTGTAAAGCTGCTATAAAAGCGCTATACAAATAAAACTGAATTGAATTATAAAACAATCAAGTATTCCATTGCTAAATACGTACTTCTGTACTAATTTAGACCATTGTTGACTTTCCTATTAGATTTAGAATTTTGTTTTCCTGTAACAGAATTAATATTTTAAACAAGTACAGGGACAAAATACAAAATACAAATTTTGAAAACCTAACTTACTTCAAACCTACCGAAAGGTCAATTTTGCATACTAGACCTCTTGATTTGTACTTTTTAATGGTGACAACTGGTTTTGGTTTTGTTATTTTTGTTTATGTATTCATTATTTTGCATTTGTTTTTGTTGTTTTGTTGTTTGTTTTTGTTATGTTCTTTCTGAATTTGTTCATTTGTTTCTGTATTCGTTATGTTGTTTTTTGGTTTTGTTATTTTCTTTTCTGATTTGTTATTTTGTTTTTGGTTTTGTATTTTAAAAATGTAAAAAAAATAATAATAATAATACATTTCTAAAAAAAAAAAAATAATAATTAAACATCTTAGTTTCCTTAAGTCAGTCATTTAGGTTTTTAAAACAATGGAATATTACATACTTATTAGTGTATTAATTACTAGCATGAGTCCAATGTTAGCTCATGGTCTGAATAAATTATGGTGTTGATTTAAACCAAGTTGAACTAGCTTATCTAGCTTTACATAATTGCTCACAAGAGCAACTTACTATAAAATATTCAGAGCCTGTTGCACAATGTCAGCTCTTACAAAGGGCAGAAGATTGCATTAGGTCTTTATCAGCTTTGTTCATTTATTCATGCAAGCGCACCGTCCACTGCCATTCAAGACTGGAGGTGAATAACATCTGCATTGTGATGCGAGGATGAGATGAATGTTAATGGTCTGAAGGTGATATAATGGTATTACTAGCTCTCCACTGAGACTGCTCTTTTATGTGAAATGGGAGAAGAAGAAAAAATCTGTATGTTAAAGAAAAAGCACAGTAGGGAGCTTAGACCAAGTTAAAAGAACACATTTGGGTCTTTAAGTGGTATTGGTTAAACCATGCAAGGACATGCATTAGGAACAGCATGAGACATGCACTACATCTAATGACCAACTGGAAGTACTCCTTTTCCTCTGGTTACCTCCCACTTTCCTTGCATTTCTGCAGTCTATCCATTAGGGGCAGCAAAGAGCACAAATATTAAAGTTAGGCAACAGATAACTTTGAGTTTGGGTGTTTGAACACAAAATATTGAAACTGTAAAAACAAAAACAAAAAAGGCATGATATTCACATTCATTCAGAATGAAAAAATAATAACAATAACGGCAGTGAGATATTGCAATGTATCTTCAAACCTGAAATCTGGTCGCCATTGTCTCCAGCCCCTCGATCTTAGAATCCTGCAGCGCCGAGTAGGTGTTGATGGTGCTGAACATGCTGAGTATTTTGTCCAGGCGTCTCTGGAAAGTGTCAAACTTGCCAAATATGTACATCTCACTGAAGTCAAACTGGCGCTCTGATGAACTCTGCTCCAGCTTCTGCTTGGTCTTGTGGAAATATTTCTGATATTCCTGATCAAGACATGCATGCTTTCATAAGAATAACATATACACCGCCTTAGGTTGTGCTATGGTTATGCGTTGGTTAAAGAAGTAAATCTACCAGGTAAAACTCTGGTACCTGGTTTAGACGAATGGCAGCTCGGAGTTTCTCAGCTACCGCATCCTGAGGCTGATCCCATATTGTGGCTGAACCGTTGTTAGTGATGTAGGCTTTGCATGCTGTTATCATTTGATTTGTGACCTGAATATAATTAATTAGGATTAGCTCGAGCGTTCGAAAGACGGAAAGACACCCAGAGATGCACAATGTGATCGGCAAGACTTCACGAAGAGGAATGGAAACTACATGGTGAGGGCTAATCACAGAAGAGAGGCACACAAACCAAAGAGAAAACAAACCACTGTTAGGACAGGGGTAGGGACAGAACTAGAGCTATAAATAAGACTTATGGACGTATTATAAATAAGACACTTACAGAACAAAAACAAAATCAAGCTGCACTGGGATCAGAATAAAAAAAATCTTCATAACAGAATGTGTATTCGAAAAACATTATGTTTTTTATCAATGATTTCGTACACTAGCAGGGCCGTTTCATATTTTGACTGATGGATGGATCTAAAGCATAATACCAAAATGCTGTGAAAAAAAAAATGTCTATCTGCATCTCTCACTTTAACAAAAAGGGATGTGATCTTCTCGGAGGTGTTGTAATAACGCGAGATGCTGTGAATCATCCGGATGGCGTTGATGAGCCCAGGAATGGCCTCTACCATAGACACCTGTGTTATGAAACAAATGCAGTCAGATCCGTAAGTATTGAGACAACCACACAATTTTCATATTTTACCTCTGTACAACAGCACCGTGTATTGGAAATGAAGCTATCAAGATTGGCACCCGGTCCAGGGTGTAACCCGCCTCGTACCCTAAGACTCCTGGGAGAGGCAATACAGGATAAAGCGGTATAGACGATGAGTGAGTGAGTGAGTGAGATGTGACTTTCAGGTTTAACAATTCTATTTATTATGTAAAGAATTTATTTAATACAGGTTCAAAAGTCATTGGACAACTGGCGGATTTTTAATTTTATTTTTGCGATTTTTCATTTTGCTCATGAGACCTTTCATTATATAGCCATATCATGTGCCGATACGAGAAGAAGACCATCATTAGGCTGAAAAAAAGACAAAACAGACATATCAGGGTGAAAGAAGAAATCTTAGGAGTGGCCAAATCAACAATTCTGTACTTTCTTAAACACATGGAGTTCACCAGCAGGCACAACAACACAAAAACTCCAGGAAGACTCCTTTAATCTTTGTTGGAAAAAAACACACACACAAAAAAAACATTCTTAACATCTAGCCAAGTCAAGAACAATCTGGAGAAAGTAGAAATATTGTTGTCAAAGTCTGCCATCAAGAGGCCCTTTCATACAAGTCACTATGGAGCTTAACCCACTGGGAACCCTTATGATCAGAAAGGCCAGACTTTCTACCCAGGTCAGACTTTTCTACTTTCTACCCAGGTCTACCCAGGTCTAATACAAAATGATGCAAAGGGAAGACTGTGGAGAAGGAAAGGAACAGCTCGTGACCCAAAAGCGTAGCACATCATACTGTATGTCAAACCTGGTGGACGGAGTGTTGTGGCATGGGCAGGTTTGGCTGCCAATTTAACTGTGTCACTGATGTTCATTGATGATGTGACTGATGATCGAAGTAACACGATGAACTATAAAGTGTATAGAGAGCAACAACTTAATATGGCTGCGGTGAAGCAAAGGCAAAATTGGAGGAAATGAAATCGCCTATAATGGATTTGCATCCAAATATTAAAAACAATTCTAATATTTATGGCTATGTCTGTGTGTCCGATTATTTTTGAGGATAATTGAGGTCAACACTCAATCAATCACAATCTCGGTTGCTTCTTTTCAAATGGGCACGGTCATACAGTACTGTACCGAGCCAAAAATACAAACATGTCCTTGCCCAAATACAAATGGATTATTTCAACCATAATTATTACCAGAACGTAAGATTATAGTGTGGATGTGGAACACCGGTTCTTGAGGAAGAAAACCTTTTGGCTAGTTAAATGGTTATGTTTGTCTTACTGGGTCACTGTTGTAAAGGGGGTCACAGAACCTCTCCAGTGTGTACAGGTACTTCACATTGTCCTTGGCCTCGTTTGCTGAATCTGTGATCCTGATGTCTAGTTCACGCCAAGTCTGAGAGAAGAAACCAATAAAGGCAGCCAGTGAGTGGGCTCCTTAATTACCCAGCCTGAACTTTTAGAGCTGAGTTGGTGTTGTTGTTGCTTTCCCACCTTGATGAGTTTGGACTTTGCCATCATGAGGACACCCAGCACAGCTTTGACGTTGGGGCTCTTAAGCTGGTCCAGGAGGTAGTTAAAGCGAGACATGCGCTTTTTCCAGTGGTCCAGCTCAGCTCGAGGACCCAGATCATCAGCCTCCTTCCGCAGCTGGTCACTTTCTGCTAGAACCTTGTGAGCAAGAGCGAGACCGTCTGGATGAATTTCAACATCTCTGCCTGGTTGATGCAATTTTCTTTCTTTTTTTTTTTTTCTTTCTTTCTCAATTTCGCTTTTACCTGCTCAATCTGCTTGATCCAGATCTTCATACAGTCCTCAATCTTCTCCAGAGCTTCAGTGCTGTTGGCAACTGCTGTGTAGTCAGAGGGGCCTTTAAGGGTTTTCAAGTCAAAGCTGTCGCACTCTTTGAGGTTCACCTGGGAGATCAGAAAGAAAGACATTTTACTGCAAATGTGACTTTTACCAAGGGCCTTTTTTTTTCTTTTTTTTTTTAAATATCCCCACTGTTCATGTCCACACTGAGTTATTGAACTGGAGTGATAGGTTTAGACCAATGAGCAGGTTTTTTTTCAGAAGCTGCCTCTTCTGGAAGGCAGATTTAATCTCTGTGTGTGTGTGTGTGTGTGTGTGTGTGTGTGTGTGTGTGTGTGTGTGTGTGTGTGTTTCTTAGTTTACCACCTGCATCAATATTTTACAATACAGAAATATATCGAGCTGAAAGCCAGATGAAAAATGACCTCATAGGTAAATTACAGTCTTTCACATTTCAAATTCTTTCCACTGAAGAAAGTGGATCGATATCAGCATAATGGGCTGCTGTGTGTGTGTGTGTGTGTGTGTGTGTGTATGTGTGTGTGTGTGTGTGTGTGTGCGTGCGTTCGTGTGTGGACACCTTCTCCTCCAGGCTCTCCTGTGCCCCAGCTAGCACAGAAACGAAGCTCTCCAGAGAGCTGATAAAATCCTGTTTAACAGAATGAGCCTGAGGGCTGGACAGTTCACCCCAGCCATGGTTCATCTTCCTCAGGGTGGGGATGAAGATCTCAGAGAGCAGCTGCTCCACACTCTTCAGCAAACCCACTCCGACTGTGTCCAACATGTTGAAGTTCACATCCTGACCAAGCGCATTAACAACAACAACAAAAATGTAAAAATGTAAAGTTTTAGTTAAATAAAAATCTGTAAAGTTAGGTAAAATAATTAAATAAATAAATAAATAAATACATAAATAAATAGTGTACTTTTTAAAATATTTGTTTCTACTTATTAGAAGTGCTTTGATTCAGAAAAGATGAAACTGCTTAGAAAAGAGAAGAAACTTTTCTATGAGATTAATTCGCTTCTAAAATATAGCCCAATGTACAAATTGCACAATTTATTCAAATCCAAAATGAAAAAGTTGTTATGTCGAGTCTTGGTTTGTTAATTAGTTTTAGTTACAAAGTTCTCACTCATTCACTCATCATCTATACCGCTTAGTCCTGTATTCAGGGTCACGGGGGGCCTGCAGCCTATCCCAGGAGACTTAGAGCACATGGCAGGGTACACAGACATACACACACTCACACACTCATTCACACACTACGGGCAATTTGGGAACGTCAATTAGCCTAACCTACATGTCTTTGGATGTGGGAGGAAACCGGAGTACCCGGAGGAAACCCACCAAGCACGGGGAGAACATGCAAACTCCATGCACACAGAGACGGGAACCGAGCCTGGCCGGGGATCGAACCCGGACCCTGGCGGCGCAAGGCGACAGTGCTAACCGTGCCGCCTTTAGTTACAAATGTATTTATTTATTGCTTTTGCGCCTAAAACTTTTTTTTTCCTTTTTTTTTGTTTCTTATGTTTCTTATGTTCTTATGTCTTATGTTTCGTATTATGTTGCTACCCCATTCCAGGTAGCCTTGGCTAATTTCTTTTGTAATTTTCGACAAATATTATAAAAGATAAAAGAAACATGTAAAAAGAATAAAAATGCTGACTTTTATACTCAGCATTTTTAAAATACGTTTATAAATACATCTTTACATCAAAGTCAAAACGGTCCAGTGCAAACAAACATTCCTGTTCATTTGTTATTTCTAGTAGAATTATGCTGATGAACAAAGTCGTATTAAATTATCAAATGAAATGAAAATGAGATGTTAAGAAAGATAACATTCGATCTTTTAACCTTTTAAAGAGGCTGAAGTAAGTAAGAGTTTAGAGGTTTAGGCTTCTGTAAAGTTGTGAAACAAACCGCAGTGTTAGGATGTTCGGACGTACCCTATGGATGTTCTCGGCAGTGATGGGCTTGGTGGTACTCGCCCGGGTAAAGAAAACACACACCCCGGTCAGGGCGACATCAGTGCCCTCCGTCACAAACACTTTCGCTTTCCTGCTACGGACTGCAGGGGGCACAACAGCTACCAGATACAAAAATACATATATAGCTAGTCAAGCACAACTTTATATACATTCTAGTACTTTTTTAGACCAAGAGATACAACACATATTGACACATGGTTGAGTGCAAAAGGTTGGATATCAAAGCGATCTCACCAAAAAGCCACTTGGTGTGAATTGGTGTTTAATAATGTTTTAGGTTTTCTTCATTATCGCAAATGGCACAAATATTTAACAACAACAACAACAATAATAATAATAATAATAATTCTAAAGATGATATACATGTGGAGTCTGCTGTGTTCTTTGAATTGTTGCAAATCCCTATTGACTATTTTATCTTCTTTATTTCAGGCCGTGTGACTCATAACTTCCAACAAACTCAATAATTAAACGGGACTTATTATTTAAAATTCAATTTTTAATCATTTCTAAACAGTCAGATGGTTCTCCAAACTTCTTTTTAAAACGCCCTTTATTTCTCTATATAATCCACTGCTACACGAATGCACTTAGCCCAGTGTTTCACTAGTGCTTATCCACTACCAAGGTAGAACGTTTTCTCAGTACGCCAGAGCCATGATTGGACATCTGTGCTGGCCTCCCAGGAACTCCTTTAATGACTCAGACGTGTGGAAACGGCTCGGAGCGAGGACAGGACTGTACAAGGAATATGGCAATAACTCCCATCCGAGTCCCTGTAATGTGCAGTAGGTGTTGGTGAATGATTGTATAAACAGTTCCCACAGACAGATGCTTCTCTCCTGCGAGTTGCCGATAAGTTAAGCCTTCAATTTTCAAGGATCTGGCGTTCCACTCATTGAATGTTCAGTGGGCTCCGATCCACCTCAGCCAAGATTGCCATTCATGGACGTACAGCCTCCTTTAAAATGTTTGCAAATGTTTTACTGTTACCACGAGGCTCATCGTCACATACTGTGCTTGAAGTCTTCTGTAAACATCTACAGTTTTATGCCTTCATTAACCAGAAGTGTTAGAAATTCACAAGTCCCTGTTTAACTTGAATACCCTTGTAATAGCCAGGGCTTATACAAGATAATTAGATTTCCCCCACATAGTAATTTCATATATAAAAAAATAAATAAAAAAACAACCCCTACCCCGACTTGTTGCTCAGTTCCACTATTCTCTGATGGGGCTTGGCTCAGCTTTGTTTGAGGTATAAAAAAAATGTGGGGTGTTTCAGCTGGAGGCTTAACAGGAACACTGTGGGGGAGCACCGAGACCTCTACTGTATGTGGGTGCACATATTCAAGATGTCCAAATGAAAGACCCTTTTTATACCTTTTATTTGTCTTGAAAGGATATTTCATTTTAAATGCAACACATATTTATTCCATTTGTACAGCCATTACACAATCAAGTCAAATTAGTCCAAGTGTAGGAAGTAGACGAATTCACTACTCTCACACTTTCAACCATGCACCAACCTGATTCTGCAGACTCTGTGTCTTGATAATAAAACATGAGGTGCGGAAGGCCATCAGCAGCAAAGAACTGCTCCATCCGGTCAATCTGTAAACAAAAATAAAGAACAATTTGTCATTATACAGTCTGCACTGTGGACTCGACAGAGCCAAAATCATCTCAGGAACACACCATGCTTCATTTGTCTCACACCTGAGCGCCTTCCAAAATGGCATCCTCCACCTCTGCCTTCTCCAGCCCAGCGCAGGAAGCCACGATACTCAGGACGTAATCGTGTCTGCCATCCAGTCTTGCTCGTTTTGCCTCACGCTCCTCCTTCAGCTTTTGCTAAGAGAGACAATTGTAAAAGGGTTAATTTCAGGCATGTTGGCATCTTCAAAGAAAGGTTTCGGGTGATCAGATACCAACATTGCCATTGACACAAGTGCAAATGGAAGTGTGTACAAGTGTGATCGCATTTACTTTAAAGTATATATATATATACAGATTCTTCATGGCATAGATCCAACAACGTGCTGGAAACATTGCTTAGAGATCTTGGCCATATTGACACGAGAGCATCACACAGTGGCTGCAGATTTGTCAGTTGCACATTCAGTACATGATGCGAATTTTCTGCTCACAAAAGCAACAATATTCAGGTAGGCTGTGGCATTTAAACAACGCCAAGTTGGTACTAAGGTGCCCAAAGACTTTTAATTAAACTACCTACACCAGCCTGAACTGTTGATACAAGGCAAAATGGACCCATGCTTTCATGTTGTTTATGCCAAATTCTGACCCTCCCATCTGAATGCCTCTGCGAAATTCAGATTCACCAGACCATGTCATGTTTTTCATGCTTCTGTTTTACAATTTTGGTGAGTCCACGTGAATTGTGGCCTGGGTTTTGTGAAACACCCGGTATGGCCTTGTGCTGCTCTAACCCATCAGCTTCAAGTCTCGATGTGTTGTTGGTTCGAGGGTGCTTTTCGGCATTCCTCAGCTGTAACGAGATGTTACTTGAGTTACTGTTGCATTTCCATCAGTTCAGGTCAGTCTAGACATCAGCAAGGCATTTCCTCCCGAGGAACTGCCTCTCGTTGGACAAAACTTTCTTCAAAAAGAAGAAAAGTTCAAAAACTCTCATCAAAGGGTCACCACAACAGGCCATCCAATTGGCTGACAGCTCACCACAGGCGGATGCCATTCCTGACACAACCCTCCCGTTTTTCTAACCAGACTTGGGACCAGCATTGCATGCAGTGTCTGGATAGTATGGAGTACGGCAGGGCACCAACTTCATGGCTAGAACACAGATCCTGGGATTCTCAAAGCAACAACCTGGAGCCTTAGCCGCCGGAGCCACTCCCCTCGTTGGCTATTTTATGATCAGATATTGATCAGCAGTTTCAATACTCAAACCAGGATGTGTGGCACCAACAACCATGCCACATTTAAAGACATTGAAATCACCTTCCTTCCCCATTCTGATGCTCATGTGAACTTCAGCAGAGCATCTTGACTACATGCCTAAATGCATGAGTTGAATTTCCGCACCTGATTGGTTGATCACGAGCACTTGAACCTTTAGGATGCATTGAGGATAATGGTGCACATCTAACTAAAGAAATATTAAAGGTTACAACATAAGCCAAAGTGGTATACTTCAAGAATATTGTTAAAGTAGCAGAGCTGGTTTTACCTAACAGCATCAGGTATTTGCATTTATCTTAACACTCTCCCACAGCCACAAAGCATCTCATTAGCAACTTTTGTGGGTCAGTTACTCGCTTTTCACAGCAGGATATAGTCATTGACAAAACATCCACATTAAAAAGTCATTAAAGGTTATTAGAAAGTTCGGGCTGAAGTAATGAGGGAAGGACATCAGTACTCGCTCATTCGTCACTCAGATGGCATCTTTCTCTGAAAGTAAGCTGTTCTTGGCTACGTTTATTGATGAAAATCTAAAGGTCTAGTTAAGGGGACTACGTTCAAAAAGTCAAAGTTAAGTGCAACAACAAATATATACGAATATTCAAAAATAAAATTAAACAAATCAATAAATAAAATTCAAATGCAACCACCTAGCTGAAACAGCTGATGCTAATTCTGTACTTGGAAATCTACAAAGCTAAGATGCTAACAAACAACAAAGTTTAGCCTTGAGATCGTTCAGTTGTAACTGTTTTACAGTAGGCATGAAAGCAGCAAAGACAGGCTACGTACTTTAATTGCTGTAATCTGACTGTTCGAAATCAGAGATGACTGAAGCTGAACTTTAGGCTGGACTGTTTTCGAGTTATTCATCGTACAAAAAAAAAAAGAAAGAAAGAAAAAAAAAAAACTTCAGAAAAAAAAAATCCCTTTATCCAGATTCCTGTTGTCCCGCTGCAAACAAACTCACTAACTCTGATCAACTGAACAAAAGTCACGCATGCTTTAGCTTCTAGCGCCTGATTTCTGCTCCAACTTCAGCAAACCCCTAATGGGAATCTGTTCAACTCATAGACTTTGGTTGCTTTGGATTCTTCTGCAAGCAGATTTTAGGACGTCGTAAAGACAGACAGACAGCCAGACACAATAGGACAAAGACCAAAAACTGGCCGACCAGACTCATTGGGGCCTCTCGTTAAAAGACGGAGACTGTAAAAGTTGCTTGCCTGGGCTGCTAGGAAACACTGTTTAAAAAAAAAAAAAAAGAAAAACAGCCAGGCAATAAATCTAAGTGTACATTGTACGCTAAATGTGGATGTGCATTTTATTTACATATGTATGTAAGTATGAACGCTTATGCTCGATGCCCGTGAGAATGAGTGTTATACACGTAATACTGAGCAACTAGAACAAATTTTAAGCTCACTATTTATTGTATCAAGCATGCTATACTCCCTTATAGACCTTTTTACACAGATCGTCACAGGTAATGGATTGAGTCTACATTTTTGGTATATCAGTATATTTGACCCTTTCTGTATAGCGCAGCACGGTTGAATGCTCAATTCTACTACAGTAAGTCTGAAGGTGCTGTTAGTGCTTTGTGTAGTGTGTCAGTTTAATGAAATGATGAAAATTGTTAAAAGCGCTATAGAAATAAAATTGAATTGACTTGACGTTAAGTAGTTGTAGTAAATGAAAGTAATAGAAATAAATGTCTATTACGTTCTAATGTTCTAAATATTACTTACATTAAGATAGATAGAGTACTTTATTATTCCCAAAGAGAAATTGCAACATTACATCTGAAATTAAATGTACAGTACAGGTACTTTTAATACAATTAAAAAGAAGTACAAAACGCCAGATCTTTGCATTATAGAGCTCTTTTAATTGATCAAAATTCTAATGGGGTAAAAAAAATTAATGAATAACAATCATTTATTTTATTTAATTCGTGTATTTATTTATTAATTAGTCTGGGATTTTATGGAGAAAGTTAAAGACACGAGAGACATTAAGAATGACAAATGGTCAAAGTAGTCACATAAATCGGGACAGGGATTTAAGTCAAATTACAGAAAGTGTTTCAAGCAATTTGTAGATTATTTACCGTTTATACAGTGCTGATCACTATTATTGGCACACCTGGTTAGGATGTGTTCTTTAGCTTCCAATAAATTATTTTTTTATTGCAGAAAAAAAATTTATTATAATCTCATACTAAATATGATAGAAAAATCTGAACTTCTAAAATCTAAACGCCATGACTCATTTTTTTTTATTTTTATAAAATCACCTGTTCCATGATTATTGGCACCCCATTGTTAGGGGTCCCAATAATCAATAATAATTTTTGCACTTTTTACTGCAGTTTATGAAGTTGATCAGAGTATCCAGAAACTTTTAATTAATAATTCATGACTTCAACATGGGAAAGACAAGAAAACATCCCATTCAAGTAAATACAAGAAAATAGCCACCCGTCTAAACTCGCCCATATCTACAGTCAGAGGAATCAGTAAGAAGATCAACTGGAACAGTGAAAAACAAGGCTGGATGAGGACCCATGTTTATCTTGACACCCCGCCCAGTGAGGAGGATGGTAAGAGAAATTTTAAAAACCTCACTTATCTTGGGGTCACAAAGTCTCCATAAAAACCATTTCTTGTGAAATGTTATAGGAGAAGATTAAGTGAGATCTTGGGGTTGTACAAAGTATTAGCATCGGGGGTGCCAATCATTGTAGCACACATGATTTCATGTAAGAAACAAAAAAAAAATCTTAATCTTTTCCCCACAGATTAATTGTTTTATTTAAGGTTGGAGTTTTCTCTCTTTTTTGCATTTTGGTTCTTTATTATTTAAATAAAAAATGAATTCATTAGAAGCCTAAGAACACATCTTAACCAGGGGTGCCAATAATAGTGACCAGCACTGTATTTTCCTAAAGCAGGCTTAAAATGACTTTCCATAACTGTACACACTTGTATTCCAATACAGAAAAGTCTTTGGAATGAAAGGCGTTGCTGTTTCTAAGTGTAAAAATTAGCCTCACGCAGACAAGCTGGTGAGAAAATCACTGTTTACCTGTAACAGTGGGCTTCACTTGTCAATGAACATACAAACAGATTTATTACATAAATGAATTTGGATGAAAAATAAAACCTTTTCATAGTTTACATGTGCTCCTAAGCGATGGTACATTCATGCATGTTAGCAGTTAGCACACTAACTAATGTAATCTCCAAATCATATAGCTTGCACTATGGTCTTCTGTAGTAATTCCTTAATTAAGGTATATACAGTAGGTGAGGTTGACTTTCTCATTTTTTATTATGTTTATTGGAAAATAATCAACTTACAGGGGTAACTCCCCTTCGAGTGAGAGTACATTATAGCACTCTGTAAACAGCCTGCCTGAAATGAGTTCTTCTTTACATACTGTTCATGCCAAGTACATTGTCAGCAATATACTGTATATCATTGTAATCTAAACTTCCGAGACCTAGTGGACTTCAGCTGTGGTCATTCCACATAGGATATCTCTTTCCTCCCTTTTTCTCCATTGTTCCTTCAAGCCACTCCTAGATCTTCAGCAAGATGGAGTGAACTTCTAGCATAAATCAGCGCCTATTCCATCAAACCCGCATTTCCTACCATAGTTGACTAAATTTATGGTGTGTTCTGCCCTTGTAAACAAAGGCCTCAAGATTTACCTTCATTTTTAGTAATCCCATAGTTTACCAAAACATAGCTGGCTGACTTGAGCTGAGAAACACCTAGCCATACAGCAAGTTAGCAGGGTAAAGATTTATGGTCCAACTTGAGGTCATGCTCCATGGGAACGGTAAAACAAGCCTGGGTGCGCGGAACCAAGCTCGGTTACTGACCTGTGGAACTCCTCCTCTTCTTCAGTTTGAAAGAAACCATGTCACAAAGCATCCACTGTTGCCTAGTAAACATGCCTACAAACAGGTCAAGGTGGCTTTTTCAAACCAAGCAAACAACGCCCTGAAATTCAATGACCCCAAACAAACCCATTGGTCCATGCCAACAAAGGACATGGCACTGATATACATAATGGTGTAATAGTTAATCGTGAAAACAGACGCATTGAAGTGTGTACAAAATGTAATTATTGTAAAAGAGGTTCATGTTTTGATTGCTTTAAACCAATATTGCATACGTTTCCATAATCTCACATTAGTCTTTTCAACAATTTGACCAAGAAAGTTAAAAGCAATCAATATTCACAAACGTCAAAGAAACAGAAAATGTTCAATACCCGGACAGTCATATCTGAACACATAAGGAAAGATTTCTGGTGGTGAAGATCTATATTGCATACATTTCCTTAATCTCACATTAGTCTTTTCAACCATTTGACCAAGAGAGCCAAAAGGAACCAAGTATCGTTTGACAAAAAAGCAAGATCATTATAATAGCAAGTAACCTAGAAGAAGAAGCAGAGAATATTCAACACCTGGACAGCCATATCTGGACACACCAGGAAAGACGAAAACTTTCATCATACAAGTTGCGTTCTGGTGGTGAAAACCAATATTGCATACATTCTTATAATCTCACATTAGTCTTCTCAATCATTTGACCAAGACAGCCAAAAGCAACCAAGTAAAGTTTGACAAAAATATGTTCTTTTTGTCTATAAATGTTCTATAAACCAATATTCACAAATGTCAAAGAAGCAGAAAATGTCCAACACACACACAGCCATATCTGGACACACCATGCGAGTGGAGTTCTGGCGGTGAAAACCAACAATCTAGCTCCAACCATATGGTACACATTCAAGTTAAAATTAAGGCTAGATTATGTAAAAACAGCATATGTGTGGATCTTACCTTTAATATCTTGGACACACTTTGCTTCCAAAGCTGCTTCCCAAACAGATGGGACATGATGGCTCCTAAAGCCAGTGTCTCAGGAATAACCACAGTACAGTACTTAATGGATATTGGATGTCAGTACTGGAGCACGAACATCTTACACCTTGGTTGTAAATTCTATCTGTCCTTCGCTGACATTTAAATACCTTTCAGACTACACACACCCAGATTTCACTGGCCAGGTGAAACTTATATTCAGAATGTAAAATTCGTATATATATATATATATATATATATATATATATATATATATATATATATATACACAGTGTCCAATTCTGATTTTGGCCAAAATGCCAGTGGTGCCAGTTTTTAGGCTGGAGATGTACTGATCATTAATTTAGTCAGAATCAGAAAAATTTTAGGAACATTTAACTATATTAAATAACTTAACTTCTGAAGTAAATAAGTAGCATGTACAGGAGCGTCTACCCTACATTGTACCCTAAGGTTCCTGGGATAGACTCCAGGCCCCTCATGACCCTACATAGGTTAGGTGTTATGAATAATGAATGGGTAGATAGACAGATGGATAACAAATGATCACAACCCTGATAATTATATTCAATTTCACAAGCTCAACCGCTCAGCACAAGAACTTCTGCAAAGTTTAGTAAACACAACATACACTATACAGTATGACCAAAAGTTTATCGGCACACGGATGTCACATCCATATATGAGCTTTCCCAAAACATTCTCAAGAATGTTGGAAACACACAGTTGGATAGAATATCTGTGTACGCTGTAACATTACGATGTCTCTTCCTTGGAATTAAAAGGCTCAGTCTTGTTCCAAACTGAACTGTGATGAACTGGAATTCTGCACCAAGTCTTCATGCTCAACATTTACTTTGTGGCTGATTTTGGAAAATGCAATCACGCAACCATGTTTGAAAAGCAGGTGGAAAGCCTCTGAAGAACAGCGGAGGTGGTTTATAGCGGCAAAAAGTCCTTATTAATGCCCATGGATTTGTAATGGGATGTTCAACAAGCATGTATGAGTGTGGCAGCCAATTGTTCCAATACGTTTTGGTCATAGAGTGTATATTTCCATAACAAACAATAAAACTATCTAGCATTCTAAGTTAGCTTTTGACCCAATCAGTACTTTCTGTGGGAGTTTAGACATGTAAGAAGAGTCAAAAAAATAAATCCATGTACATGTCGTGAAATGTTATGATCACTGTTATATAGTTGTGTTATAGTAGTGGTGCTTAATTTATTCCAAGCAACATGGAAAACTAAACTGCACTATAAACTCACACACCATGCTAACCTATAGAAAGAAATCAAGAATTCCAAGTAAATCACACCTGCTACAGTGCAAAACTAAAACCATGCAAAACTAATGCGCTGATGAGACACCAATGAAGCAAGGATACACCTGAAACATAGGTTTGCCTTACCTTATACTGAAAGTTTGATTCACTGCTCAGCATCTCTGTCACGTTCCTGAATAATCCTCGTCTCCACTCACAAAACAGTTTCCAAGGGTGTGTGCATCAAAACCAAATGGTTACAGTATATCCTTAATCTGAGCTTCGTGTTTTATCCAACATATCCTGGTTTGCTTGGCGATGAGCTTAGTGTTGGGTGACCTGTGTCTGCTTGGTGATTAACAAAAGCTGGTTGTGTCCCCTTTCACCTATCAAATGTAGGATATGCGCCAGAATAGACTACTGCTGTTAACATAGAAAGAACTTTAGAAAGGAATGAACATCTGTCTGACTCCATACGGAGCAGCTTTTCTGAATACACACTCCTTTGAGGTACCTGCGAATGGTTTCGTCAATAGCAGTTTGTATGCTAATGAGCTGAAAGTAAAATAAAGTCCAAATGTCTAATTCAAATACTTAGGGACTCAAAAACTCAAATACTAAAAATACTAATATTTAAAATGAATGACTTTTGACAAGAAATAATAGGATAAACCACAAATATTTCTAGAATAACAGAGTATTACAGTAGCTGCTAAAAGGCGGCTAACTATCAAACCAAAAAATTTACAAATGTTCATTGGTTTATTTACTTTTTAAAGTTAATGAAAGTTTTCTAGTTATCTAATGATAGGTTTTTTTTTTTTTTTGTATAAATTTGGCATTTTAACCTACATGACTAGATTAGCCTTATGCTAGCTCTCAGTTTCAAAGCGTTTTTTGGTTTCATTCACACACTTACATGTTAATATTTAAATTATTTATATAAGATATAAGAAGATTACATTCCAATTTACCATTTTTCTCTGTCTTGACTTTTGTAAATAAAAAAGCAATTCAAAATGATAAGATTCCTTTCATTAAAATGCTCCATAAACAATACCTGAGAGAAAAGTTTACCCTATTAAAATTATACACTAAAAAAAAAAAAAAATCTGTTTACGTGGAGTTGTAGAGACAATGCCACATTACAACAAGCTTATTAATAAACAGTAGACCTGCAAAATTTGCACCTGCTGTTGTATAAGCACATTTGTTTATGAATTATTTACAACCTAGCAACTTTGTTACTCACAATAATAAAGTAGCTGATTAGGCACAAACTCTATTTTTGTATTTAGTACTTAATTTAAATGGACATTAAAATACGTGAAACGTGCAGTTTTAATGGATGGACCGCCTTCAGAGACCTAAATATCATGACACATTGTATACTGTAAAAATGTTCTCAGAAATCCTCATTTGAAATTTTACCTATACCTGTAGTGTAAACCTGTAAGCACTTTGTCTTTAACTCATCACACATGAATTGATCATTAATTATCAATCATTCAGAACATCGCTGAACAACAACGCACCCTGCAAAAATGGTATGCTGATCACGAACTCAAACTGTGATAAAGCTGGCTCCCAGGACAGCGCGAATCACTCATGCAAAACACAAGCCGAGGAGAAGTTCTTATTGCTCTCATATTCATTAACTTTGCAATTAGGCCAATTAAAAAGCTTTAAAGCCACATGTCTGTACATGTAACAAATTCATAAAGAGTGTATGAGCTGACACAACTGGCACTGAAAAACATCAATATTTCAAAGAGTCATGGCTGATTTTGCTGCAGCGAGCTGCCTTTTAGCAAAGGCTCGTGTAACCAGAGACCAATCATGAATTATGCAGAAGGACTGAAAACTGGTGAAGACACTTACTCACACACACACACACACACACACACACAAGCACAAATGTGACCGATGCCAATACTGTCAGGTATAACTGTCATCATGCACACATTTTGGCCATACAAACAAAGACTATACACACAGACACCACAGGGTGCTTAACAGGGAGGATAGTGTTTGCAAGCTTTCCACTAAATGTTGCACTTTGTGCCAAAGGTCAAAAAGTTTCATTTTGGTCTCATTACACAAGAGAACCTATCGCATGAGAAAATGTCATACCGCATTTACAACACAATTGAACTTTTTGTTTCCTTGCTTATTTTTTAGGTAGCTTATTTAAACTCTGGCGACCTCCATGTAGTATTTATACTGATGCCATCTGACCTCATTAACCTCACACTAATCATGTGACCAAATCTATATTATGCTTTATTAATTAGGATTCAATGCATGTCAAACATATTTTGCACAATTAGACATTGTGTATTCCCTGGTGGACATTTAAAAACACGATCGCTATACATTTCGCTATACAAGTCGAGTTGACAAGTTTGGTAATTGAAACACACACACACATTGAAACACAGTTTCAATTTGGTACATTGAAACACAGCTCTTGTGTTGCTTGGGTGTAAATAAAATCTCTGCACACACCCTTTCAAAGAGTATGTTGCAATGTACTCGACCTTGCTTCAAGTAAACACTCGCATAAAAGCCACAGATGCTAACTGTGCCGGTGCGCTGATTAGCACACAGCTGGAAACTGTAGGACGAATTAATCAAAAAGCACATTTCCATATGCACGTAACATCTGGACGAGCAAAAGACTGCCTCGATCCATCATCCTAAAAGGGAAGAAAGAAAATCCTTGATAAACCTGAGCAAAAGTAAATAAACTGACAGATTCCACTGACTAATATCCCTGAAATACACTAGAGCACTTTGATATGCCAATATATAAAAATTAGATTAGTGTACTTCTCTTCACATTTAGAAATTGTATTAAAAGTAAACTGGCAAACATCACAAATGGATTGGGAATTGCTAGCATATCAAAACGCAACTAGCAGATTTTTCTTGTGGACTGTACTCAGAGAGTGCTAGTGCATCAAATGTATCCCAGTATAAATTCTACCCAAAGTTACTCATAAGTGCTTAGATAAGCTACTCAGTAATGCTAGCATAACAGAACTAAACTAGCAGACTACCGAAATGTAAATTTAGCGTAGACATGCTAGTGCAACAAAAGGAAACAAATGTAATTTTCCTTAACCCTCCTGTTACCTTCAAATTTACTAACATCTTTTATCCATGGGATCAATTTGACTCCAGCAATTTCAACCTTGAGAAAATTATTATAATTAAAATTGTTACCCAAGTTTATCTATAAAAGTCACTGAATATGAAAAATAATTTATTTTGAGACTCCAAGACCCCAAAGATAAATGGAGGGTTAAGGGGTTACTCAGAAATAGTAAGACATGCACATTTTTACCTTAGGTACTAATGTATTTCATCTCAAGAGTACTCAGAAATACGAGGTCATACTTTACATCTTACAGGTAATTTATATATTTTATATATTTCTATTTTAATTATACTGTACTTATACATTACATCACAATGTTTAAGGCTTTGGACTATGGATTGGAGGATCCCAGGTTCAAATCCCACAACCACCACGTTGCCACTGTTGGCCCTTGAGCAAGGCCCTTAACCCTCAACTGCTCAGATGTATAATGAGATAAAAATGTAAGACACTCTGTATAAGGGTGTCTGCCAAATGCTTAAATGTAAATGTACTCATAAATATTTTGATAAGCACACTTTACCTAAGTATACTTGTACATGAGGTTTGCATGTTCATCCCGTGCTTGGTTGGTTACTTTCATGTACTCTGGTTTCCTCCCACAGTGCAAAGACATGCAGATTAGGCTAACTGATGTTCCCAAATTGCTCATAGTGTGTAATGTTGAACAGTGTGTGAACTGCACTACAGAATGTTTATGGAGGTGACACAATTGATAAGAGCTATGTGTACAGATGGATGAAGATGATCAAACAAGGAAAAACTAGCACTGAAGACAAACCACACAGTGCGAGACCATCAACTGCAACAAAGAGGACTCATAAGTCAATTCATCAATGGCGCAAATGCATGACTGGTGATGGAGCCTATGTTGATTAGTACCTTTGTATGGAGGAAGAGTAACTAAATGTCAGTTACTGAAAAAGTTACGCCTTTTTATGCATTATTCATTCTCATGCATGTACAGCCCTTATAATTTCCTGTTTAACGAAGACCTGTTAAAAACATGTGTGAGTAGCACCTCCTAGTGGGCTATGGAATCATGATTGTGTATCTGACGTTTTTGTATAACATTCAAACATACATTACTAGTGCTGAATTTAAAAGATTAAAAAGTCACGTTAACATGTTTATTACAGAAACTTGTAGATATCAAAGCCACACCAGAGTTGGGAATCTTAATACCCCAAATAAGAATGCAAGACGAGCGCCGGGCGTTCATGTGGAACATCAGGTGGAATGTTCTAGTTAATGATTATATGTTCATACACATGGATGTTAATTTAACTGCGTTGTGAAATGCATGAGCTGTTGATTTGGAAAAGATTTGTATATTCAAGAACGTGTCACTAAAATGGTTCTGCTCCTATGTCAAAAAAGCTAGACATTTTTTAGCCGAAAATGAAGGTGATAGAATGAACCAGGGCCATGGAGCATCGTTGTGTTTGGTGATTTGCTTCCATCTACTGTTGTGCCTTACACACTACACCTTCAGCACCAGTAGATCATATCACATTACAGGTTTTACAGTTCTGTGCACATTTCAAGTGTCTCAGGCATACTGTATATTCCAGAAATATTTCTCTCTTTTTTTTCTTTGTAATGTTTGCTAAAATGGTAAATCTGATGAATCTTAAACTTCACTAACAACCAGGGAGTTTCTCACATCACACACCAACCATTTGCCCACCTTGTCTAGTAAGGCAACAGATGCTGTTCATGAATGTATATGGTCCGACATATTTGCAGAGCTTGGTCATGACCGAATCATTATCATCGTTTCTGAACATGGAAGAACCTGGCCAGGTTAACCATGAACATGAACAGGAGCAGCTATGTGCTCATGGAAGAGGAGGAAGATAAAGAGGAGTAAGGATGTGTGGTTTCGGTGGAGTGATGAGAAGACAGCAGTATAGCAGAAGAGGCAGAAAAATACAAAGACCTGTCCCAAATGAAATATAGGCTATGTATCATTAACCATGAGTGCAGCATAAGCTGTTAAACTGAGCAATATTATAAAGAGAAAATATCAAGGCTTTCAGGATCACTTGAACAGAATAGTGTTGAAATGACATATGACAACAATGAAACACAATGAGGTACAATAGACCATTTGGTAGAAACTGCAAATTGTCAAATTGAATTTATTAGATTGTCTCCATCCCTGCAATGGATCGGCACCCTGTCCACGCTGTACCCCGCTCTGGAGCATATCAGTCTCCCGTGAGAAAGTATGTGAATCCTTGAGTTAATGACCTCAAAAAGCCATTTGGAGTCAGGTGTTAGCATACAGTACTTGGTGTCCAGCATACCTGAGTTTGGAGGTGTGGACTAGAGCTACTTTGACTGAGAAAAACTACTCAAGTAGAGTCTGAAGCCATGCCTCGCCAAAAAGGATCCATTATCTAGAATTGTTGATGTATATAAAGCTGGAAAGGGCTACAAAGTGATTTCAAATAAGAAATTCACCAGTATACAATTGGAGACAACTTGGGACTGTGGCTACTCTACCAAAAAGTGTGTGTCTAGCCAAAATGACCTGAAGAGCACAGCGAAGACAATGAGGTAAAGAAACAACACCAAGTGACAGGCAAAGATTTGAAGGCGTCATTGGAACTGGCTAACGTCTGTGTTCATGAGTATACAGTATGTAAAACATTGAACATTGAAGAAGAGTGTCCATGGCAGGACACCACAAAGGAAGCCGCTGCTAACTAAAAAGAACATTGCTGCATGCTCGAAGTTTGTGAAAGCACATTTACAACAGTATATTGCCGTATTGGCACTGAAGAAACTAAGATTTAACTATTTGGAAAGAATGCGGCAACACTACATCTTGGGTATAAAGGGCTCTGCATATCATAGTGAACAAATCATCCCAACTGTAGGTGGAGGAAACATCATGATTTGGGCCTGCTTTGCTGCATCAGGCTGTGGCCAGCATGAAGTCATTGAGGGGAAGATGAATTCTCAAACGTATCAAAAAATTCTTCAGGATAATGTGAGCCTGTCTGTACGTCAGCTGAAACTCTGTAGACGTTGGGTGATGCAACTGGACAATGACCTAAAAAATCAGAGCAAGTCCACAACAGAATGGCTTGGGGAAAACAAAATCCATCTTTTGGATCGGCCGAGTCAGAGTCCAGACCTCAATCCAGTAGAGATGCAATGGAATGACTTGAATAGAGACATACAAATGAGACGTCGAAAAAAATATGCCAAAGAGTTAATAATTCACTTACTTTTTACACTCCCATTTGGAATGTTGAATGAGTGCGTTCAATACAGACATGACAGATCCGATCTTTTTTTTTTTTTTATGTGTTATTATTTTAGAAACTTTAGATTTGTCGATACTCTTGACTTAGATGAAGATCAGATCACATTTTATGACAAATTAATGCAGAAAACCATGAAATTGAAAAGCTCCACTCCATAGCATCATGAAAAATCATCCGAACTGTAAAGTGTGTTGGAGGAAACATCTTGATTTGGGCCTGCTTACTTACTTTTCCGTGCCATTGTGGATAGATATATTGATATGTTACATGTGACCATGGAACAGGCGATTAAACAGGTTTACGTCTGGATCCGCTTTAGGAATCCTTAACTCTATGAAGGTGTTTGAATTTTTTAATAAGTTTTCCTAATTGTCATGATACAGACACATAGGAGAGGCAGAGAGGCAGGTGGACAACAGGACAGGCAGACAGACCCAAACAGGCCTCGACTTTTCTGGTGCAACTTCAGTGTATTTGCACAGTAAATGTCCCGGATGTCACAGGCTCTCTGACGGTAAAGATAAACGGTATAAAGTCCTCACCTGTAGGTCCCGGATGTTGTCTCCGGTAGTCACAGGTTGAGTCGCTCGGCCTCGCGGGTTCGTCCTGACCGCGCGCACACCGGACGCCGCCATCCTCTCGCGCAGGACAATCCGCTAAACCTGCAGAAGTTGTAATATGTGATGTCTGTGCTGGAAATGTGCTGAAACGTTTTTTTTTTTATATATAAATGTAGTAATGATTATTTTTGTTATTGTTTGTTATCTCCTGATCTCCCGTTGAGTGCGGCGCGAGCCCAGCTGCGCACTTTTTCGCGCTCGAGCCCAAAATGTTGGTGGTGGTTGCCATGGATATGCACGCGCCGCCGCGTCTCAGAGAGCGAGAGAGAGAGAGAGAGAGCGAGTGAGTGAGTGAGAGAGAGAGAGAGAGAGAGAGAGAGAGAGAGAGATCCAGCATGGGGAAGATACTCACTCTTAATTACACAAAATAAAATAAATAGTTTAAAGACTATATATTATAGAAGGGGAAAACAACACGACTCTCATATTGGTTGTGATGGAAGTGTATACAGTGTGTAGTGTGTAGGTTTTCTTGATGACCAGCAGGGGGCGATGTCAGACAACTTACTTCACACTCTCCAACCTCAATAAACTGCAATTGCCTCAATAAACTATATTTATTTGCCCCTTTTTTTATCTCAGGACTATAGATATTCCAAATGAATGTCTTATTATTCATTTAAGTAGAATAGTATTTCAGTTGTTTCTAATTTCATAACTTTTTAGTAATAAATGCTCATTTATGATCCTTACGTCCTGGTGGCTCGGTGGTTAAGGTGTTAGACTGCTGATCAGGAGGTCCCCGGATTGTGCCCCGATGCTGCCAGGCTGCCACCGTTGAGCCCTTGAGCTAGGTCCTTCTCCCCCAATTGCTCAGATACAATCGTGCATCGAGCTGGCAACCCAACCCCGTAAGAGTCTGCCACAGAAACGACGGCTATACCTCCCGGGTCGCTCGATGGGCCAGGTGACATGTGCACGGACCCTATTTTATTCATTGGCCACTTTTTTTTTATCACTTAAGTAATCATTTTATTCTTACTAACTGTGGATCACTTTCTTTCTTTCCTTTTTTTCATTCATTCATTAATTTATTTGTTCATCTTCATTACCTGTGGATTATTTTGTACATTTTTTATCCTTTCATCCATCTCCTTTAGTAACCCTGGATCATTAATTCATTCATTATTTCATCCGCAGTAACTCTGCACCATTCAATCACTCATCTTAGGTACCTATAAATCATTTAACTTATTAATTCATTCTTTTATTTATTCATTTACTCATCTTTATTACCTCTGGATTATTCCGTTAATTCTTTCATCCATTCATCTCCTTTAGTAAACCCTGATCATTCATCCATTCATTCATTCATTCATTCAATCATTCCTTTGCTAATTTATCCACTCAGTCATTTATCCTCTGTAACTGGATAATTCATTCAATCATTCCTTCATTTATCTTTCATAACTGGATAATTGTATTCATTGTTTTATTGATTACTCACTCACTCATCATCTCTATCGCTTTATCCTGTATTCAGGGTTGTTGGGGGGGGCGGGGCTGGAGTCTATCCAAGGAGACTTAGGACACAAGGAGGGGACCACCCTGGACAGAGTGCCAGTCTATTGCAAGGCAAACCCATGCACACACATTCACACACTACGGGCAATTTGTGAATGCCAGGTAGCCTAATCCGAAGTGTCTTTGGTCTGTGGGAGGAAACTGGAGTACCTGGAGGAAACCCACCAAGCACAGGGAGAACATACAAACTCCATGCACACAGACACGAGGCGAGAAATATAACTAACTGCTAAGCCACCATGCTCTTGCCCTTTTTTGTTGATTAATAATTGATTTATATATTCATTGATCCATTCCTCTTTAGTACTGTAACTCTGGATAATTTCATTCATTTTTTTTCCTAGTAACCCTGTTATATTTAATTAATTTTTCCACTCATTCATTTATCTGTTCATTCATCTTTAGCTTATTGATCCATTCATTTATCCATCCATTCATCCTTGGTGATTCTGGATCATTTCATTCATTCATTCATTTTCATGAACTCTGGATAATTTTGTTTATTTTCCTTTAATCATTCATCCATGCCTCTTTGATTTCTTCTTTTTTTTTCTTCACTTTATTCATATTCTTTAGTAACTTGATCCAGGTAACTAGATCATATAGCAACATCTGGGTAATGAGGTTATCAGTCAAACACACATGCTTGCTACTGTATATTCTACTTTGATTATGTATTTATGGAGTGAAAGAAAATTAAGCATCAATCAATGAGTTTAAGTTTGAGCTTGTAGGATGTTTACATTTGCATTTAGGCATTTGGCAGATGCTCTTATCCCGAGCTTTGACGTTTCTGACATTGAATAGATCTTTACACTGGTTACGAGGTTACTAACTATAAGTATGATCAGTCAAATGTGTTTACATTTTAGCGTTTGTAGAGTGAATGTTTGAATGCAGTATGTATACGAATGCCCTATTATAATGTGTTCTCATAAGAAAATGATCAACAACAAGATTTTTTTTTTTTCCCTGAGTTACTGTTAATATATTTCACATGTTCTCCTCTGGGTTTCCGTTGTGGTTTCCATGTCCATACAGTCTGTCCATAGGAGAATTGGCTATGCTACAGAAAGCATCCAGGCTTTCCTGTGATCCATTACAACACTGTCCAGGATAATGATGATGGTTAATGATGATGGATTAAGTTATCTTGAGTTCTTATACTGAACAGACAATTTTTTACTAGTCAGAGCTTATTTGTTGATAAAAACTCATTGATGATCAAATGGCCTAGAAACGAGTCACCATTTATACAGTTTTTCACCCGTTGATTTGTCTCATTTCTCAGGTTTATAGTCTAAAGTGTGGCTTTTTATTGCTTTTAGGTAAAAGCAAATGCATTCAGACATATTTCCAATGGCTGAATTGGATAATTGCTGAATTATCAGTTTCAGTCTTCATCTCTGATATGACTATTTAACCAGAGGCGATTCTACTGTAAATCAAATTCCAGACAAATCTTCTACTGTCAATTTATTTATTTATTTATTTATTTATTTTGATGAGCTGGTGCCCACTGTAGTTTCAGATTTGTGTTCTTGCCTGCCCGGAGTAGAACCCGAAGTGGGCCTGGCTGCTGTACAGTGAGTCATTTGTCTTAATCTGTCTGTGGTTTTCTGATCACCACTGTTGTAAAGAATGATTGAAGATATTCTGCTCTAATCTCTCTCACCTACAAGACTTTCCGTCTGCTGAACTGCTGCTCCCTGGACTTTTTGTCTGCATAAAAGTCTAGAGACTATTACGTATGAAAGTCCCAAGGGATAAGCCATTTCCGAAGTGCTCAAAGCAGTGTGTCTGGTAGAAACAGCCATGCTGAGATTGACGCTGATTTTCCCCATTATGATCTTTGATATGTATATATCTGAACTGAAGGTCTTGCACTGAAGGTCTTGACCTGTATCTGCATGATTTTATGTACTTTGCTGCTGCCAGCTGATTGTCTCAGACACTGATTTCAGACGGTGAGGTCTGGGGTGCAGTCGCCATGCCGGTTCATCTCATAGTTTTTTTTTTTTTTTTACGGTCAGTGCTCTGTGCAGGAGACTTGAGTGCTTCCACTACAACCTTGGCAAGCCATTTCTTCATGAAGCTTATTAATGTGCATCATTGGAACAAGTTTGAAGCTAATTTCCAGGAAGGAAAATCATAACACTGCAAAATACAAGATACTCATAAATACACATAAAGACGTTTTATACACAGTTTTATCTACTGTATGCTTCCAATTTTGTGGCAACAGAATCACATATGGTGGTGATGTTCAGATGTTCACACACTTTTGGCCATATACTGTAGTGTACTATGTGTACATTAACACTACATTACTGTATTTATTCGTGCATCAAGCTTCATAATGTATAGTCTACAATGGCTATCCAGGTCTATTCAGAGTTCAATTCATTACTTAAATACAATACTTACTGTACCACGTCAGCCATAACATTTAAACCAGTGATGGGTCAGGTGAATAATAGTAATGATCTGATTACAGTGCCATCTATGATAAGGTGGTATATATTTGCAGCAAGTCAACTGTCAGTTCTTGAAGTTGATATGTCCTTCTGAAGCAGGAACAATGGGTAACTGGGCGTAAGGATCTATGCCACTTTGATATGGACCAAATTGTGATGGCTAGACAACTGGGTCTGTCATGCACACTCGTAACACGACCGGCACTAGGACCCGGAAGTAATACGGTCGGGTTTTCAGGAAGCATAAAAGGAGACAAAATGGCGCTTCACATTGCTCAGTCATTGAGTTCGCCCATGCCTTTGCTGACGCTACGCCGACTATTCTGTGAGTACTCACCAATTCTGGTTGCTTCTTTGATTGAGTGTGTGTTGCTAGAACGCGGGTTTATTTGTGTAGATCCTTGCTCTTTGTGTAAGAGAGTTCTGAAACTAATCGCGTGGTTATCCTGCCTACTCGCGCTGCTTCCGCGTTTGGGTTTACCATCCACGCTACACGGGCTAACTGCTAAGGCTTTTCTGTTCATCCCTCGGTTGCTCGGGACAGAATGACTGAGCCAAAAGCAGTAAACCCAGTGGAGTTTGCTCGCCTCTGTGATGTGTTCTCCCACCATCCAAAATCATCGCAGCACTCTGTTGGGATTTGGAGACGAGGGTCCGCCAGGCACAGGCCACGGAGACCGAACCGGCAGGTGTGCCACCTGGACGACTCTACGTCCCCCCACGCCCTAAGAAGCAAGGTCCTCCAATGGGGCCACTCCACTCCGTTCTCCGGCCACCCGGGCGTGGGGCACACCCAAACATTTATACAGCGTGCCTTTTGGTGGCCCACAATGACAAAGGACATCAAAGAGTTCGTCCAAGCGTGCCCAGTGTGCGCCAGGGCGAAGAACACCAACCAACCAACAGCCGGGGAGCTCCAACCACTCCCCGTCATCCGTCGGCCCTGGACACACATTGCCCTCGACTTCATCACGGGCCTGCCGGCCGCCGAGGGAAAGAACACCATTCTGACCATCGTAGATCGGTTCTCCAAAGCTGTGCATCTGGTGGCCCTCCCCGGACTCCCGTCAGCTAAAAGGACAGCCGAGCTGATTTTAGAACACGTAGTCCGTCTGCATGGGTTCCCCAAGGACATCGTCTCGGACAGGGGGCCTCAGTTCACGGCACGGTTCTGGAAGGCCTTCTGCCGTCTGATCAATTCCACCTGCAGTTTGTCATCTGGATACCATCCTCAAACTAATGGTCAGACGGAACGGACCAACCAACAACTGGAGCGCTACCTGAGGTGCTTCGTCGCCGATCGTCAGCGCTCCTGGGCCCGCTATCTCATTTGGGCAGAACTTTCACATAATCTCCACGTCTCCTCTGCCACCAACCTAAGCCCTTTTGAGATATGCCACGGTTTCCAGCCTCCGATGTTCGAACACCAAGAACCGGAGGTCGATGTACCGTCGGCCCAACAATTGGTCCGAAGGTGTCGACGGCTATGGAGTCAAGCCAACACTGCCATTCACCGTGCCAACCACCGCTACACCACGCAACATCGCCGTCGACACCCTCCGGGACGGTTGTACAATGTAGGTGACAAAGTATGGCTGTCTACGAAAAACCTGCACCTCCATACAGAATCCAAGAAGCTATCACGCAGGTTCATTGGTCCATACCGCATCACCCTCCGTATCAATCCTGTCAACTACTGGCTCCAGCTGCCTGCGGCGCTCCGGATTCATCCGGTATTCCACACCTCCCAGCTCAAACCCTTCATCACTTCACCAATGGTTCCACCCACCCACCCTGCTCCTCCTCCCCATATCATTGAGGGTGGTCCCGTCTACACCGTTCGCTGGATCCTTGACTCACGTCCTCGGGGCAGAGGGCTCCAGTACCTGGTGGATTGGGAAGGTTACGGTCCCGAGGAGCAATCTTGGATTCCGGCTTGGTTCGTCCTAGACCCCGAACTCATCCGGGACTACCGTCGTCGGGTATCCTCCACCCCAGGACCGTCGAGAGTCGGTCCTGGACAGGGGGGTACTGTCATGCACACTCTTAACACGACCGGCACTAGGACCCGGAAGTAATACGGTCGGGTTTTCAGGAAGCATAAAAGGAGACAAAATGGCGCTTCACATTGCTCAGTCATTGAGTTCGCCCATGCCTTTGCTGACGCTACGCCGACTATTCTGTGAGTAGTTACCAATTCTGGTTGCTTTTCTGATTGAGTGTGTGTTGCTAGAACGCGGGTTTATTTGTGTAGATCCTTGCTCTTTGTGTAAGAGAGTTCTGAAACTAATCGCGTGGTTATCCTGCCTACTCGCGCTGCTTCCGCGTACGCTACACGGGCTAACTGCTAAGGCTTTTCTGTTCATCCCTTGGTTGCTCGTGACAGGGTCAGAACATCTCTAAAACTACGGGTCTTGTGGGATGACCCTGGTATTCAGTGGTTAGTTCACTATTCACTTACGAAAAGTGGTTTAAAAAAATGGTGCACAGGCAACAGAGTTATCAGAACTAATTGCTTGGAAACTTCATGCTGGCTACGATAGAAAAGTGTCAAGACATCCATTGCATCATATCTTGCTGCATCTTGCACACTGTGCTACATAACTATAGAGCAGGTGAAGAAGATGGCTTGGTCTGATTAATCATTCGGGTTTTTTCCATAAAGTCTTATCTCAAAAGATAATCTCAATCTGATCAAACATCTGTTTGATGTGCTGGACAAACAAGTGAGGTCCCACTGTAGTCAGCGACTACAGCACACCTTTGGAGGTCTTGTAGAGTCCATTCCTCCATGTGTGAGCTGTTTTTGATTGCACATCCTAAAAGAGCACATCCTGATTGATAAAATTTGCAATAACTTAGTGTGAAACTCTCACTCACTCACTCACTCACTCACTCACTCACTCACTCACTCACTCACTCATCATCTATACGCTGTATACAGGGTTGTGGGGGGCTTGGAGCCTATCCCAGGAGACTTAGAGCATGAGGCAGGGTATGGACAGGTTGCCTATCCATCGCAAGGCACATACACACACACACTCACACGCTCATTTACTGTACACACTACGGACACTGAGCACTGCTCGACTGGTCCCACCATCTTTCAGGGATCGAGTAAGACATGATCCTAGACTGTTTTCTGTCCTTGTACGAAAAAGAACAGAAATTTTGCAAGAAATTTGCCTCAGCATAGAAAACATTTGGCATACGAGTGATATAACCGATCCAAATCAAATGACTGCTAAGTTGCATGTATGTCTGGGAGCCATCAGTGGAAAGCCAAGGGAAGCCAGATTCATATTTTTTTTTTGTGTGTGTGTGTGTGTTTTTTTTTTTTTTTTGTATTTTGTGTAAGATTTCGTGAAGACGTAGCACCAAGGGTTTCGAGCAAGAAGAAAAGGGAATCATTTCAGTTTCGTTTCTTAAAGCAGCTGGTGCCAAGAGGAATCATAAATTAAGGCTAAGTGAAGTTTACTGTCATATAATAAATATTTACTTCATAATTTAGTTCATTTACATGTCTTTTCTAAATAATGTGATATTTTTATATGCAGAAATATGATTATAATGTTGGAAATTTGTAATATTGGTACTACTGTATGTTTAGGTGGCTGGAACGGATTATCTGCATTTACATTATTTAATAAAATATGTTATGCAATATGAAATTTCACCATAAGAACCCGCCTACGGAACGAATTAAATTCAAATGTCAAGGTAAAGCTTTATTTGGGTTAATCCCCCCCCCCCCTGCACCCTAAACAAATAAAACTACATCAAAAAAGGTCCTTTCCAACAGTGTTTGATGGTACTTACAGTTAGTAACCAAGTAACCCAGTGTAAGGATCTATTCCATCACACAACTTCAAAGCACTGTTGTAGGTCGCGCTGATATATGAGCATCGCCAAATGCCACTGCTACTGTACTTTTACAAAATATGGTAAAGGTTTTTCATCTATCGTGTCATTTACTTGCAACTCACGAAATATTGCATTGCGTTGTGTTGTCGTGTTCCTGCTCTTGTTTGCACATGTTTGCATGTGCACTTTATGTGGTCTTTTGTATAGTACTTAGACGGTCTTGTTAATTTATGGTGTCAATTTGGTTTGTCTTCACTAGTCAGCTAATTAGGTGTCTTAGCTAGTTAGTTCTGGTAATTTATGTTGTACAGTATGTAGCACCTTGGTCCTGGAGGAACGCTGTTTCTGTATACAGTTGAAATGACAATAAAAGCCTACTAGACCTGACAACACCAATTAGCTTAATCTGCATGAAGTTGGACTGTGGAAGGAAACCGGAGTACCAGGAGGAAACCCACCAAGCAAACTCCAGTTACACAGACCCCCAGGCGGGACTCGAACCTGGATCCTGTCGAACCACTAAACTCATGTGAAACGTGCATTTCCCCCCCCCCCCCCCGAGTGGTGTTAAGGATGTACAATATACTGTAAGAATCGGTGCTTTGGACTTTTTAATCGACACAACAGAAGCAGTTTTGTTTCTGCGTGTGAGTGAATCACTACTGTATGGGCGCGTGCGAACGAATCGATTCCCATCTAATCCGTTGACGCAGACAGAGAACCGATTCCTGGGTGATTCACTCGAGCCAACATGGAGGGTCGGGGCTCGGCGCGCGACCGAGCGGCTCGCTGGACACCCGGGTCCCGGCTGCAATGAAGGAAGAATATATGATATGTATTTATTTTTTAACATTTTCTCTTTAAAAACAAACAAAAAAACAATCGCGTCCCTAGAGGAAGATTTGCATTCATTGTATTTGTGCTGAGTCGTGATTTGCGCGAGCCGTACCATGAGCTCGGGGGAAGGAGAGGACGTGTGTAAGGACGGAGCGGAGGTAGCGGCGCTCTACAGAGCCGGTGAGTACCGGAGCAGCAGGAAGAAGGAGAAATGCAAAGAAATGCATGCGGGTTGTTGGGCCCTGCATGCGTGAAAACGCTAACAAAAGCTCGTGGGTGGCTATGAGGGTGGGTGGGTGGGTGGGTGCGTGCTTGGGTGGGTAGCGTGAGCTGTGGATGATGACCCAGCTAGGAGGCTGCAGATGGGGTTGCGTGCACTAGGGTGATGATGATGATGCAATGGATGTACTGCTGCGTGCATTCCTTAGATGCATGTGCATGGCGGTGTGTGTGTAGTCTCCTCTGTGTCTGAATGATGTACATAGAGTCGCATAGCTAAACATCAACATGCATATAGAAAAAACTCGTGCAATATAAACGTATACACACATGCACGCGCGCACACACACACACATTTTCTGTCTCTGGGTCTGTCTGGATCTCACAGCATTCTCTTGCATTAGTTGTTTTCCTGCGTGACGTAGGCGCATCTGGGTCTCTCTCTGTCGCTCCAGGATGGAATGACGTCATCATTATAAACATCCTGCATAGACCCTGGGTTCTCTTACAGGGCAGATTGACATATTAACCTAACGCCCTGATCGAGCTCCGCAGAGCACAATATCTAAATATCTTCACGTTTCACAGAACTGTAACAATGATACTAATAGTAATATATTATAATAATAATGCAACATAAGTGCATGAGGTGCCCTGCGTGTTCAGTGTGGTCCTGAGGTACGCCCAGAGATGTCCACGTTAACTCTTATCCAAATACAGTAAAGATGCATGGATGGATGGATGAATGAATGAATGAATAGAAGTGCCCCCGATACAGGGCAGCGCACAAAAGCTTGCATCCCTGATGGTTTATGGATGAACATCGTCATTAAAAAAATAATAATAATAAAAAAGAAATACAGTGGTACCTCGGTATACAAATTTTCAAGTATAAAGACAACTTTCTTTCGTATTGCAAAATGCATTTTCCCATAGGAAATAGTGTAAATGTAAAGAAGCTTTCCAACACTTCATTTTATATATAAAACAATCAAATATTTAAGGAGACATGTAAATGTAAATATGTAAACATTCTCTGGACGCATGGTGCTATGTCTTCACTAAATCTTACACAAAATGCCAAAAATATATATTTTTTAAACCTCAGAAAAAAATCAGTAAAATCGTTTCACTTGGCGTTCCACTGACGCAAACAAGTTTTGGTCGGCTCTTGGACATACAGTACGTGCAACGTAGTCGGCATTTGTTTCAGCTCGGTTAGTTCATTAGTATACTGAATATGCTTTGTATGCCGAGGCAAATTTCTTGCAGAATCTTTGAGCCAAAAGTCGAAATTTTTAAGCAGGGAGGTTTTTAAGGCGGGCCGTTCATATGCCGAGGTACCACTGTATTAGGACTTCCGACCAAGAGACGCTACACAGCAAAGGTGTTTGGCGGTTGGAGAAAGGATGGATGAGCATGTTTAAAAATGGTTAATATCATATCATCATAAAATGATGTACACATTTCTTAAGTGAAAATTTTATATAGTTTTAATAGTAGGCTATTTTTTCCCTAATTTAGCCTTGTTTTAGATGTCATGAATTAATTTGCAAGCATCGACAGAGGGATAGTTTTTGTCTGTGTGTGTGTGTGTGTGTGTGTGTGTTTTGCGGGGTTAATTAAACGTACGCGTAACCTGATGTCTAGTTTGATGTCTAGCTTGTGTATGTCCTCAGAAATTAATGTGACCCGCCCATATGTGTCTGCAAGATGCAATATGCATGTAAACGGGGCAGTGTGATGAGCAAGCACGTCAAAAATAACAGAAAGTTCAGGGAAGTTGTGTGATCAGGTCTGCAAATACACCCTTTTTGATGTGACTTTACTGCTGCACCGTAACAAATACAGTATGCATGTCTTAAATGTCAAGCACTGTCTTAAATGTCGACATGGAAACTACGCTCCTTGAGAATTGCCATGTTTGTTTACTTTATGCTAAACTGTTTGATTGAATTCTCCGGAGTGCCCCCTACTGGAATCTGTTGGTACAATCTGTAGTATATAGCCAAGTATGCCAGCACATATTCTCACGTCGTTGCAGGTTAAAACACAAGCATGTGTTTTAACAACCCATATATTTTCACTTTTAGAAAAATATGATCTTTTCTGTGACCTAGAATGCATGATGAAGTGATTTTTAAATGGTATGAGGTGGTCTGAATAAGTTCAGTAATTAAAAAAAATACTGAATATTTATTGAAACTAAAATACTTTTACATTACTTTTGAAGTATTGAAGTGTATATAACTCGTCGATAAATGTGATTTGATTCAGGACGTGTAATATTGCGTGTCCACTTCCAGCATAGTGATGAAGCGTCGCTCATTTGCTCCCTACACTGTTAACTGTTCCCTTTGGAATCGTACTTAAACATGGCTGAATAATTTACTGTAGAATTTTTTAATAACAACCCTGTAGACTTGGCATTTAAGACTCGTTGTAAATGGTCTACACCGTAATTAAGTAGGAATTAAGCAGAAAAAAATTCTAATTTGCCTGAACCTGATACTCAAATGCCGTGCTCACATGGCTGTTATAAAAAAGATCCGACAGTTTCTTTTTTCATACAGCTTGTAAAACCTCGATCTTTAAAAGGTAAGCGGAAAATCTTAAGAAGCCAGTCGTCGCCTAGTGAGACATTATGAGACCCGAGACCTTTACATGATAAAGAAATATATGTCACTGCATCTATAAGACAATTCGATAGCCACTCTTATTAGTATTGTCAGTTTTGAAACAGATAGGATACAGATTCCCTGCTGGTCCCTCCACAGTTAAGGAAAGGGCGTGGCTAACTTTCCGAGCATCTTCCAGGTGAAGGGTTTTCCCCCCATAAAAAATATGGCAAAAATTAGAAGCAATTAAATTCATTTAGATTTAAATTGTATTTTTATCACAGTTGCACACAGTAATTTTTTTTATTCTTGGATTTTCTAATTTGAAATAACTTTTGGCATAAATTTAACTTTGTAAAAAAAAGGCTCTTGAGAGCAGAGCAATTTGCAACATACTGTATACAATATCATACACACACAAAACAAGGTACATATACATATATTCAAAATTGTACATGAAATTTAGGAAAACATATATACATGTAGCTTTGTTGAAATGTTTTTTAAACTTATTCACTGCAAAAAATGACGTTAGCAAGTGAAAATATGTTCAATATAAAAACATTTATCTGCACTTTGTTAAAATAAGATTACAACAAACCAAGTGTTCCATTATTAGGCTTTTTTCTAGTCATATGTTTCTTTACTTTCAAGCAAATTCTTGTTCTTTTGGCAAATAATTTTTACTAGTTTTTAGAAAGTTTTTATTTATTAAAAGAAATGAAATTACCTTCAAAAGGAACATGAAAATTCCATCTGCAATTTTAGTTACAGTACATTTGATTAGAAATAAACGTAATTATTTAATATTTGCTTTTGTTTTAAACTTATTTTATAACATTATATATAGGGTTGGCTAGATTCAAGAATATTTCACTTGCTTAGATGTAATTTTTGCAGTGTTAAAATAAAGAAAACACTATATGCTTATTTAAAAGAAAGGTAAAATGTTTTATTTCAGACTGTAGTTTTCTGTCAAAGACCAATTTTGCAAACCGTTAAATAATAGCTGTTTATCTGTTTGCAAAATTTGTCTTTAACTTTTTATGACTGTTCAGCTTAACTCTGAGGTTTGGTTTTATGGTTTATCATTGGGAGTCGAAATAAAAGTTAAAGAACTAACCATCACAAATGAGGAGACTCATGAGTCTCATGTGTTACTTAGATGTAGAGATTTAGATGTACAGTTTGTTTTGTTGTCATGTTTTGGAATATTTTATTTTACATGGATTGTCAATCATGTGGTGATTGAAACCACTCGCTGCTTGCTCAAGTCTGTATACGTAATGCTGTATCCTCAAATCCAACATCACACCAGCCAACCAGGGATAAAATCATGGGTTGGGATGAAGGAGGTCATTTCCATTCAGATAGAAGATTGAAGGGTATATTTGCTCTCCTGGACCCTGGGATATATAGTAGGTGTAAATTGTGATTTAAACTTTAATTCAGGTGCCCGGATGACCTTCCTCTTAGATGTAGAGAGGTTCTGGTCACCTATTGGACTCTGTAATCCTAGCACAGGAGAACATAAAAAAATATTTCTAGTTCTCCAGCTTATTCAACACACAGCTCTGGGTGTCAAAGCACATTCCACTCTAGACTCAATTCTGACTAATTCCACCTGCTTCTGAGGACATTCTGAGTAATCCTGCCAATTGCGTCACTGAAGAATGCTTGACCAACCCCTGCAGAACCTTCCCATCCCTTCCCTAAGAACGTTCTACCAATTTGATCAACTCTAGAAGAAGGTTTGTCCAGTCCTGATTGCTCCTGCAGATTGTTCCAGAGAAAAATCATTCCTACATACTGTACTCCATAGTTTGACCTACCCATTCCACCACAGCAGAAAATATAACAAATCTCACCTTCTGCCCCCAGATCATTCATGCCCCCTTTTTCAAAATATTCTATACACCTTATACCCATTTTGTACACCTTAAGTCTTGAACATTTCACCAGTTTTGACCAATAGTCCTCGCTACTGTAAACTTGTTGCTCAGTTCCGACCAATCCTGCAGAAGATTTTACCAATCCTGATCTGGAAAAACTGCAACAGAAGAAATCATACAACTGGGTGTGGAAAAGTGTGTGTCCAGTACACATGATGTACTGTACATAACTTCATTCCACCAGCTCTTGACTGTTGGTCTAAACAAGACAGCCTCTTGACAAATGGCTGATCTTTATACAACAGTGGAAAGTGAGTCTGTCATGGCCTTCTTCAACCACTTGACAATCTAGCAGCTGATGACCGAAAGGCATCTCAGGCCTTCATCTCTACCGCTTTATTCCCAATCCAGAAAACCCCAGGCATTCTGGGATGTGGCGCTTTCTGCATAGCCACAGCCCATCGTTGTCGCTCCGATGTCTAAAAACCCATGGTGGTGTTGCGACTCTAAAAATTCATATTATTCCGTGGTGGCTCTGTGGTCTCCTCCTGTACTATAAAAGAAGCCTGCAGAAATTGCCGTGAAAGAACCCTAGAGGTCATTATAACATGTGCCAGTCACTTGGTGCGGACAGTCTGTTTTCCAGATCAAGGGTTTAATTGAAGTGTGAATAGATTTTATGTCCGCCTGGTGAGCAATTGCTGTTTCGCTCTGGAGAAACCATTTGTCTCGGCTTCTCTTGCTTCGTCTATCAAAGCAGTATTGATCTTGTCAATGGAAAATGTCGTACTTCTTGGGAAATCTATGACATTTTAAAATAATACGTGCGACTTTAAAGCTGGATGCAGGTTAATGAGATGGACATTAGTTTTTTTTTTCGCGGGGAATGAATCAATCTCAGACTCATTCATAGTCCATGGGATGAGGGAGCACAGTGGTGGATGGGATTTGAACAGAATGATCCATACTAACAAAAACATAAACCAGACCAGGGTCAGATCAGCAGAACTAGGAAAAACCCCTAACAAACGAGGAACATTTTTAAATGCCAAAATTAACATGATATCAAACCCTTTGCTTTCTTCCAAGCCTGCGTATGTCAAAGCAGCTTTCCCATGGGACTTTCATTTTGCCATTTGTCGGTGGTAGAATAATTGAGCTTTTCTGCTTCCTGTAATCTAGCCTGGAGGTTTCTACTCCATGGATTTTTTGAGATATTCCTTGCTTTTATTATGTCTGATTAGGGGTTAGCTCAAAGACTGGAGGCAACTGTGGTTTGGCTCTTTTCCTCAAATTGCCTAATTTCTGTGGTGTGTAAAAATTATATGTATACTTATGTATGTAATAATACAGACTATATTTTAAACCTAGTACATGTTTCTTACTGAATATGACTGTTATATGTTTTATATACAACGAGTTGATGAGAAAATACAGACCAGTCCAAGGAACTGTCAGCGTTCTTTTCTTACTCTTATTACATAGTGTATGACTAGGTAATGTGTTGGATGATGGCTTTGTGTGGCACGTAATCATCTTTCCGCGCGTTTTTGTCCAACCGTCTTTCCATACTACTTATTCTGCAGAGGGTTGTATAGGGGCCTGGAGCCTGTCCCAGGGAACATAGGGCACAATGCTAGTCAAGCACACATACTCAATCATACACTATAGGTAATTCAGCAAGTCCAATCAGCCTACATCTCATGTGTGAGAAAAATGAAGTGCCCATACTCACCAAGCACAGCAAGGACATTCAAGCCCCCAACCCGGGAGGTGATATTTGATATTACATTTAGTTTCCATATTTATGTATATTACATTTAAAGTTTAATGAAGCCCAAAGTTCTACCTCCTCAAAGTCTCAAAACTCAACTTGACAGTGAGGGTGTGAGTTGAGTGGCTCCGAGCATGCTTCTAATGCGGACACGTTGAGCTACTAACGCACGAGATTTTCAATGAATTAACACTCACAGTGTTTTGAGACTGGTTTAAGTATGTGTAATGAGTGGGTATGAGAAGTCAAGTCAAGTCAAGACAAGTCAAGTAGGCTTTTATTGTCATTTCAACCATATACAGTTCAGTACACAGTAAAACGAAACAACGTTCCCCGCAGAGTTTGGAGAAAAAGTCAGATCGAACAGTTCATCTGTATTGTGAATAAAAAAAAAATAAAAAAGGGGCCCCCGAGTGGCGCAGTGGTTAAAGCGCTCGCCCTATCATCCGGAGATCGCTAGTTCGAATCCCGGGTGGTGCTGTAACCTCTCGCAGCCGGAGGTCTAGAGAGAGCTGATTGGCCGAGCTCTCTCAGAGGGGAGGGATGAGACGTACTTAGTGCTCCCACATTAATCACGGCTCTACAGCCAGTCAGGGGCGCCTGTGAGCTCGCGCAGCGGAGGGAGCGGATAGCGCTGTCCTCAGAGTGTGTTACGCCGCCCCCAACGGTGCGCGAGTGAGCAGTTCGAAAAGATGCGGTCGGCTGGCGTCACGTGGTTCGGAGGAAACACGTGATAGTCTTCGGCCCTCCCGGCTGAGTGGTAGTAGTAGCCTTAATGTGGGAGCCCCCTAGTGACGGGGAGGAATTGGACACGACTAAATTAGGGAGAAAATCGGGGAAAAAAAAACAAAACAAAAAACACACATATATATATATATATATATATATATATATCATACAAAGCCGTAGCTTAGCTTTATTGTAATCAGATTTAACCAGGATGCTTCCCAATTCAGGAAGCCAAGTGTTCTCAAACTCTGAAGAATGCACATCATCTGTTTCTGCTTGATGTATATCAGCATCGGGGTTGCATTTTCTGACAGTGAAGGGCTTACAAACAACATATTTGACTGGGTGGAGAGGTTCATCATCAGTGCCCTCAGAGCTTTTTTTTTATGTTTGTTTATTTTTTCTGTCAATTTACTCGAAGAGGTCGGACTCGGCCGGCCTGCATTCCACGCTAACCTAATTGCTAGTTGGTCTCCGAGGAATCTAGACACATGGGTCGTGAAGTGGCTATGGAATATCATCCCACTGGGAACCGGAGGAAGAGCCTTTGGCAGGAACCCAAGTTTTTGGTGGTTGCTCTCTCTCTCTCTCGCTCTCTCCTCATCTATCTCTCTCTTGCTGTCTCTCCTAGGAGCTCTTCTAATCTTTCACCCTCTTTTGAATTTTCCCAAGAAACCCGACACACGATGCACCTACAACAGGGAACAGCTGTTTAAAGGGCATTTGATACGGATCAATTTTATCGGAAAAAAGCGGCATCTCGAAGCCAGAAGGATGCACACGGAATTGCTTCTTTCCTGTGATGTTTAACAAGCTGTAACTGGACTTTACCACAGAGCACTGGACCTTATTAAACAGATACGAAACGACAAGAACACTTTGTTCTGCAGCGGCTCATAGCCTAAAGTCATACTTTATTATCTCAGTCATTTTTTTTTTATTCTGATCAGCCAGACATTAAATTATAATATTAAATGATAATATTAAAATTAAATTTTAACTATGTCCGTGTGTGTGTGTGTGTGTGTGTGTTTTTGAGAGACAATAAAGAAAGCTTGGTGTATGTGCTTTACTGATATAAATCTGCACCCACAGCTGCAATTCCATTGGGCTGAAAATTGGGTAAAAGTAAATAATTCATTCTCCACCTGGGGTTCTGGACGAGAGAACTGAGAACAGCTGTCCATAAATGCCTTATCTGATTATGGGCTGATATTAAACTACCACATATGTGTAGTGACTTATAATAATATTGGAACTTCTCTTATTCTCGATGGTAAATATAGCAATCCTATAGCAACGTTATGATGATCTTGTTGCTTTAGACCAAAAGTCAAACCTCTCACCAGTTTCCAGGCATTGGGAGTGTGGTTTCAACAGATCTTTATGGTGACTGGGGCAGTGGTGGCTCAGGTGATTGAGGTTCTAGGTTGCTGATCGGAGGGTTGAGGGGTCGAGTCCTACCACTGCTGGGCTGCCAATGTTGGACAGTGATGCCCATATTAGCATCACAATGTGACATGATCCATGAGAACGGAGCAGAATGAACAGGGAAAGTGTGGACTGAGATCGGGAAATCCTGGAAAGCTAACCACTTATTGATACATTGGCCTACTCTCAGTTGATGAGGACAATCAAACAAATGGCGACTACATCGCAAAATCAAAATGCTCACATGACTTAAATAGAAGTGAGACGAATGACAAAAAGAACGTTTCACTATGCATGAGCATTTTAGGGGACCAGCTATGCTGGAACTTTTACTATCAAATGGACCACACGCACATATATTATATATGTCTAACCTGTGGAGTGTGCACAAGTGTAACCACGTGCCTTTGACAGAAAAGAAACTGCACAGAGCTGAGAGAAAAAGACATTTACATTTGCTGTTCTAGCACACACTCATCTGCTGGTGGTCCCTTTTTACCGTAACAGGAAGTCATGGATCAAATGAATTAACTTAATATATGTGGGTGATTTTCATGAATGAAAAAAAACAAAACAAAAAAAAAAACACAGCGTTTGCGGTTTGGGTGCAGCTGGAAACTGTGTGTTGGTATGTATGAAATAGCTGTCCGACAGGATTTACACCCACACGCCTGGAACACGCCGGAGTGGCCCAGCTGAGCCCTGGTCTCAATTAGGTTCTCTGTCGTGTTTCTTCCTTAAGCTCTGGTATTACTTGGGATGAAAATGGTGTTCAGTTGCTGACAAAAACAAGACATTGTGTTCCTTAACATACTGTAAGTAGAAATAGAGATTCGTAGTATATACCCATGAGAAATTTGACTATGGTATGTTCTGTAGTTTTTTTTACGCTAAACTATTATACATATCATAATATTCAGTATATTAATATTCAGTATTTAATACAAGCAGAGGGGTTGGTGCACTTCAGTGGATATAGGCCCATGGTATGTACCACCATACTTTGGTGATTACTATGGTACTTATTGGCTGCCAATATGTACATCCTGTACTATATTTAGATTTCTGCGTCCATACTATTGGTAAGGTATAGTACAGCCAGTTCCATATTATTGTATGTTATACTGTATAAAAAGTATCAACATACAGTACACTGTGGTATTTATTTAATGTTACCTACGAATAAATATTACATATTCACCGAACTGAATTTGGCTCCCTTTTCGTCTTTTCTGCCATTCTTGGGACCCATGGTGCTATGTTTTCGCTAAATGTTGCACAAAATGCCACAAAAAAAGATGTAGACTTGTTGCGTTTCAAATGGCTCCCGGACGTACACAGAAACCAATGCGTTTCGCTTGGTTCGTTCGCTCGCATGCCGAGGCACATTTCTTGCAAAATTTTAGTTCTTATGGCGAAAACGCGAACAATGTGGGAAAAGGTGGGGTGTTCATATGCTGAGGTACCACGGTATGCATTTTCATGTTTGACTATTCCATGGTGTATACTGTGGCTTTTCATAGTTTTTAACTAGAGGGAATTAAAAAATTAAAAATGTGTCAATTTCTTGTGTTTTTTAAATGAAAAATAACACCATTCACCACAAGTTTTTAAAACTGATTAATTAATTATTTGAATTTTCACCAATGGACTGCTATTTGTGGCAATATATCAGTTCTACTTAGCTACTGAAGCTATCATAACCTGGCTAGCAAACGCCTCTTAGCTTTTTACCCAGCTAGCATTTAAATAACTTAAGCTAGTCAACGAGTTTAGTAGTTACCATTTGTTTTTTGTTTTAGATTTGTTAGTTAGAGGCATGTAAAATGTTATACCAAATTGTAAAGTCTTTGAGTAGTTTGAGTTAATGTTACTGTGAAATGTAAAGACTAATGAAAGGCTTAGCTTCTCCTGCTAATACTGCCGGCAGCCATACATTCGGCTACTACAGAATAAAAATATTACTAAAATATTGCTATGAAAAGCTTGGAAATACCTGTCAGGTTTTATTCAGCGCACAGGAACGTTTTATACAATGTTGCTTCACTTTGTACAGTATAATGTCAGCCTGACACCAAAGTTTATCGGTATGTACTTTAGAAAGGCAAAAGAATGCAATTTATTACAGGTAATTTTACACATAATCTGGCTGTACATGTAATCTGGAATATATTTTTAATAATTAATTTGGAAGTTTGCCAACATTTATTTTTTAACAAAAATTATTTTAAAAAAGCAAATGTGTGCAAAAAAGCAAATGTGCGCAAACACCCCCTTAATGACATAATTTATCTCGGTTTCTCAATTATTTGCTGTTAGCCTAGATACAGTAAAAGCTAAACAGACCAAAACATCAATTCATTGGCCGAATATCAATATAGTGTTAATATAATCGTAATGTGATAACTCTTGCAACCCTAGTAACATAATGCTAATATTCACCTACCGCCGTTTTTTTCTTCAGAATATCAACCTTGTGATTTGATCACCATGATTCTGAATTGGGTTGTTTGCACTGTTTTGGATATCTCTAGCAATTCTTGTAGATTGTGACAAATGATATAATGAAACTTAAACTTTTCTATAAACAAATATATAATTTCAAGAGCTGTTTAAATTTACGTTGCAGAATTTGAATGGAAGCTCAATGGATATTATAATATCCAGACTTTTCCATAGTTTCTTTACTTTTTACTGTGTCAATCCGGTTAAAAGCACCCTTCATCCCACTTTTGGTCCTAGTAGTTTAACTGACGCACTGTGTTAAGACTTCAAGTGAAGTATTTCGAGCGTTGCTGTACATTTATACCCAAGACGCCCACAAACCGGCTTTGAACTACGCTGTTTTGTCTCGCATGACATGTTTTTGTAACATGTGGCTGTCTGTGGTGCGCCACATGTGGCACGTTGTTAAATCGTGATTCTTATTTGGTTGCATATCAAAGCTCTTCATCTTAGAGAGAACTGTGCCCTTTGATTTTATTGATTTTCTTTCTTTCTGTTTTTCTTTCTTTCTTTTTCTTCCTTTCTTCGCAGACTGTTCTCTTCCGAAGTGTGAACCCACGCTTGATTTAGCGGGACGCACAGGTGAGATGATCGCCATTTGTTTTGGTCTGCTTTGTAATTGCACATCTGGGTTTTAAGCTTTTCTGATCTATTTGGTCTTGGAGATTCTTTGCAATACGCTTGAATGATCCTGTTATGTGGCTCAAACTAAACCGTACTTCATTCCGCTACAGCAAATCCTAATCATACTGATGTAACATAACTTTCACACTTGTATTAGAAAAGCCACTTAGTCCCATCCATACAGTAGCATCAGCTTACTCAGAGTAATTTTGTTGTTCTACCAATTCATGTTAGAATTAAAATATTACTTTTGGTAAGAGAAATAAAACAAATCGACATACAATTATTATTATTTTTTTTTATTGTAACATCCTGCCATCGATTATTATTATACACAGCTCATGTGTGTAAATCCTCATGTAGACAATAGATATTAAGGTTCCCAATCTGCCCAATCAATCTTTTATGTTCTGTAATGCATGGTTTAGTTATTAGTCATTAAAACGCCCATTAAAACCAAGCAGGAAACATAAAATAAAGTTTCAATTTCTACCCAAGGACTGGTTGTAGCACTGCTTGGAAGTTTATCTTGCCATTTCCATAAAATTAGCTGTAGACATTAATGTAGCTATATGAAACTATACAATAGGGTATTAATTGTCCAAAATGTGTTTCTAAGCAGCAGCATATAAATAAATGTATAGCTATTTACCTTTGGGTACAAATGGGAATTATTTCGAATTAAACTAACCATAAATGGATGCAGCAGCAGCAGTTTCCCCAGCAATGCCAAGCCCCTGCTCTAATTAGACACTGGAGTGTATTAGATTCATGCCGAGCTTGGGCTGGGTCTGCTGCACTCTTTTGGACTAGAGAACATTTGCACAAAGGAGCTCTCCGGAGGAGGTTTTAGGGCTTTCGGGCTCGTTTCCAAAGGCCTTTACCAGGCCGTCAGGGCAGATTAGACCCTCCACATTCACCGTTCTAGTTCGGACTGGATTTAAAAAACGCAAGGCGTCTCTGTGGTGGAGCAAAGACTGGAAACTGTTAGCTGTGTATCCCGGAGCTCTTATTAGGCAGGTGAAAATCCCATTCAGTGATGTTTTGAAAGCAGAAGCGGTTTATTCAGTTAGATAAAACACAGTGTCAGACTAACTGAAGCAAGTCGAAATCTTGTTAGCGCTGAATAATCTGCAGGGACTAACGTGGCCAAAAATGGGAACAATAATGGTGTGAAGACGGCTTGTTTTTCACTAGATAACGAGGAGGTTCTTAAACCCTGTAAAAAAAAAAAAAAATCTACAGTGATATTAACATCATATTTCTCCCTCAGTTCAAGCTGTACGACTAATTATATGTGTATATTATTGCTCTTGTTAATAATACTTTACCTTTTCTGTAGCAGAGGTTGAGCTGTTGAAGTTGACCCTTGCCATGGCTTGACAGGAGACACTTACAATCTATATATATATATATATATATATATATATATATATATATATCTATATCTTTTGCTTTTATTAGCTAATCAGTGGTCAGACAAATCCATGCAATAGATTCACCCAGAGGAAAAGCCAAGTCATCTATTTTGTTAACAATAATAGAGTTAAAAATCTATCCCGTGACACATGAGCAAATAAAAAAAAAACGTGTAATTGTTAAATGTTTTTCAATCCATAAGAGACCTGACCGGTTTCTCCTTTAAGGGAAATTATGGAGGATGTAACACAGAGCACGACAGACCACACGGGTCACATTTTCTAGGACGTCACATGGCATCCATCCCTGACAATTTTATGGTTAAAAGCCCTATGTTACATATGTCACAATGATATTTCCTTAATTTGTTTTATATAATGTGCTACCGGTTTGCAAATGATGTCATGGGTATAGAAATTCTGTATGGGTACAGAAGATTGTCACTTCGCTACGCCAGGATGTTCATTAGATGTTATTTAAGAACTTTATGAGTTAAAGGCAAGCATAAAGCTGAATAAGGAACTTTCGAGAAGATGTAAAGGGTTTGTGGCTCCTGTGTCACCATTTGTTCTTATAGGCTTTCAGTCCCAAAGAAACAGAAAAAGCATGGCTTCAATACATCAATGGCTTAAATATATTGTCATTCTGATGTGATGTTATGGGACAGTAATCAATCTTATTGGCAGTTTAAAATGAGAAGAATTTTAAACACACAAAGTGAGCGGAGCGTTATGTTCTCTTCGACATGCAGTAGACCATTTTGAGTAGAGCTCAAAAAGAGCTAAAGTTAGTGATTATTAACTCTGGGAATTCCGTTCCTGTCCCTCATGAAGATAAGCCCAGACTAAACCTCTGTTTGTTGTAGCCTTGTAGTCTTTTGGCAAGTCCATAGTTGTGTTTGACAGCCTGTCGACCCTGATCACAATGTGAAGCCAGACAGCTTGCCGATCCGCGTTAGGATATTTCATAAGGGCCTCTCGATCGGAAGTACCCTCGAATCCCAAATAATACCATCCCACGGTGAGCCTAATCAGACAGCTGAATATGCTGGTTTTGGGGTTTGGATGAATTCCATCGTTGAAAGTTTATTTTTGATGTTTACTTAACTTTATTTTGTAGTAATATGACTTTTCAATTTAGTAGCTTGCACATCAGGAGAGATGTTACAGCAGTTTCATTGCAAAAGCTGCTATCCACATTGTCTAGCATTACATTGGTGCCATGACCCGGATAAATCATTTTCGACCCCATTGCTGTTTGTCCAGAAGCTTGACAAGGAGGTGAACTGTTTTAACATAACTATAATTCCTGATGTGCCACATGCTCAGGTTTTGTTTCTGTTCTCGATGTGTCTCGACCTCTGTCCTCATTCTGTCTCATGGGTTTTTGTTGGCCTACTGCGTTGACCTGTTCTATATTAGGAATATTACCAGTGTGCTCAAAGCAAAGTGACACGTCGTTTCGAAGCTGCTTTGATTCTCACATAAATAAAACGTAGAAAACTAAAGCTGAGTATGTAAAAGCGGGTTATGTTAATCGTACCGATAAATTGCACATTAGTCACCGTCAAGTTGTTGTTCTTTGCAATTTGTAAAGAATGCAGAACTTAATTAGTCGCGATCATCCTGACTAGGCTCAGATGTTCCAGATGTGAGCTTCTGTTGTGGTCCCGTAACACATGGAAATCATTTCGTTTAGACTAATGCAGTGTCAACTTCATCCATGATTATCAACGCGTCATGAGGAATTTCAGGGCTTTGTGGCGATGCCAAACTGGTGTTACTTAGTCAAAATGGACGTGACTGAAAGGTGTCGTTGTTAAGACAGAGCAGATTAAAATATACTCCAGCACTTTTCAGTGTTTTCAGTGAATTCTCACTTCTGATTGGACTGGTAGCTGTGAATCACATTGGGCTGCATTACACCAGCCGTCTACGGAGTGTATGACCAGCTCCAACAACTAGCGACAGAAACAGAGCCCGATTGTATTGTTTGAGGTTCGGATGCGATTTTGCCCATAACGTCCTCATCCCCGTGCTTAAGGCTGATCCATGATTTATTGAACCTCTCAGATTTTAGTGTTCCAATTCATTTTTCTTCCAAGCCCACAGACAAGATCCATTCCAGAAAACAGAGTGAGAGCGAGAGAGAGAGAGAGAGAGGGGGGGGGGGGGGGGGGAGAGAGACCACACCATTATGCAAATCGAGCCTCACTTGTTTGAACAGCACCCTGCTGTTGCACACTACGCCTAATTTTTGTGCGTTTGCCTAGTGTAAACAAGAAATGTAATTGTTCCCCAAGGAGTTTCCACTCGGAATTACGACAAGGAGGACGCATTTGCTTCTGTATGAGGCTTCGGAGGAGCCATCTATATTGTAAACGGTCACTGCGAGGAACCGTGATATCTGGAACCTTTCGAAAATATTATGAAGATTATCATTAGTACTTGCACTATAAATGGAAGGAATGTCAAGCGCATTACCGTTATGCAGTGCTGTTATTTATTTATTTATTTATTTATTTATTTATTTAAATGCCTTAAGCCCAAAAACCGTGACCTGAATAATGGACAATGTGACATACATGATTACTGACTAATAAAACAAAACAACTTCAATTTCCTTTGGGCGAAACACCTGCCCTTGTTGTCTCTCATGAATATTCATGCCTGGTTGCCAGATCTCCCAGATCCGTGTCATATCTCAGAGGTGACAACGCAGCGGCGTGCTCACGGGCAAGCTCATATATAACACACCTCGAGTCTGATGTGTAAGTGAGATAGCAGCGGGAATATTAAATGAGTTAATATGATGCATTACCCCGACCCCCCTGTGGCATCACATTAATTCCCCGTGTGGGTTTGCATGGCGGGGTGGTAAGCTCCATGTGCAAATCTGAGGTCAGGAGGTTAGAGTGTGTAATAAGACACACATGATATCATCACTGTCCCGATGTAAAGTAGATATATTAGTGCACAGCTGCCAGACAGACAGATATCTCCTGTCCTGCCGTTAAGGTCTGACCAGTCATTGTTTTCTTTGTCCTGCTTTTCGTTCTTTCACTTTCTCTCCCATCATTCTTGGTTTGTTTGTTACTATCAAAAAATGTACAAATAAAATTAATTAAAAATAAATAAATAAATTTGGAGTCAGTGTGGAGATACATGCATTGCGATACAACAGAATTGAGATACATTGCTGAATTGGTTTTCCCTCCTCACTAATACTGTACTACGCCTGTCTAGACATATGGAATAACTATAGATAGAACATACTGATTTGGTCTCGTCCCTTGCTCAGGTGAATAAAAGATGATTTCACAGTTTTCTGATGGTCTGCATTTTTTTTTACATAACAGTATGTAAACATTGTGTTTGCTGTGTATGTATGTTTAAACATTGCGCCAGGTGCATGGCTACGTATAAATATTTAGTTTGTTAATTAGCTATGTTTAAACATTGCGCTTTGTATGTAGCTATGTTTAAGTATAGCAATTGAAAATGTAGCTATAAGTAGAATACAGTGGATCCTTGGATTACGAGCATAATTTGTTCCGGAAGTGGGTTCGTGTTCCAAAACACTCATAAACCAAATCATCATTTCCCATAAGAAATAATAAAAACTCAAATTATTCGTTCCACAGCCCCAAAAATTAAAGACATAAAAATAATTAATACAATCTATAAAATGAAAATAAAACAAATTAATCTGCACTTTAAATTAAAAATGTATTAAAAATTTTTGCTCGGTTTGCGGAACACTCGTAAACCACGTTACTCGCAATCCGAGGTTCCACTGTAATTGAATACAATACTTATTGTTATGTAGATGAGTTAAACGTTGCATTTTGCATGTAGTTATGTTTAATCTTTGCACTTGGTACCACTTTTATATGTTGTGTTTGTTGTGTACGTAGGTATGGTCAATTATACCTATGGGTAGGAACCTATGTTTAGGTATTGCATTTGCTATATAGCTCATCCTGTATTGTTTTTTTTGGTCGCTAGCTATGTTTAAACATTGCGTTTGGTGTAGTACTGTATGTAGCTATGCTTAGGAATTTTGCGTCATATAGAATATAGCATTCATATTCATGTAGCACTGTCACCTTGCACCTCCAGGGTCCGGGTTCGATTCCCAGCCAGGTTCGATTCTGTATGCATGGAGTTTGCATGTTCTCCCCGAACTTGGTGGGTTTCCTCCCACAGTCCAAAGACATGTAGATTATGTTAACTGGTGTTCTCAAATTGGCCGTAGTGTGTGAATGAGTGTGTGAGTGTGCGTATGTGTATGTGCCCTGCGATGGATCGGCGCCTTGTGCCCTAAGTCTCCTGTGATCGGCTCCAGGCCCCCGTGACTTTTTATTCAGGATCATGTCGATGAGTGAGATATACCGTAGTTATGTTTAAATATTTGGATAGTTAAAAGCTATGTTTAAATGCTGCATATTGGATAGGCAGCTGCAGAAAATAGATGAGTTTGGTACTTAAACATTGTATTTGACATGTAGCTGTGTTTTATCTTTGCGTTTTCTACCAAGTATTAACATTTTGCTTGATACATAAATAAGGTTAAATGTTGTTCTTAGTATGTAGTTTTTTGGGATGGGAATCTCCAGGTACTATCACACTACTTAAGTGGCGGTTTGATTTGTATTGTGATTTGGCTTGCAGTTATGTTTATACAGTTAAGTTATGCAGTTATAACCAACCGCACGGCAATAAGGGTTACGGCAGGTTCTATTCATGAAACCCATTTCTTTCTCTCAGTCTATACTGCTGTACCTAGTGGCGTACCCAGAACGTTAAATGTTGTTACAATTACTAGTCGACAGCTTATTCGAATTTCATAACATACTGTATGACAACATAACATACTGTAATGAAGGTTTTATAACCCTTTAAATGTCTTATAACCCGATTTTATAATTCAAAATATATATTTTGTTAATTCAGGATTATTATTACACAGGACCACATAGAGGACGGTCTGTTTCTGCCGGGTGGAGGCTGGAGTTAAACATACGTGACGTTTCACTCCAGTGTATGCTGACATCTGCTGGGAGAGATTATGGGCTGCAAAACAAAACAAAACAAAAAAAACCCAGGCCATCCTCTTATTTTTTTTTTAGGTTTTAAGATGCATTTATTGAATGGCTATTTGTGTGTTTCATGAGATTCAGTCAGTGAGGCTTTATTGTGGCTGAGTGAAGGAAAGAAAGAAAAAAATCTGGGTGGAGCACTACGACTTGTGGTTGTATGCAGTGTGTGTATTGACATGGAAACCCAGTTTGAGAGCCCTACAATTAAAATAAGGACAGTGCATCCTAATTTAAGATGAGTGCTTCCAGTTTTTCTTTTTAAATCACTGTTAAAACGGAAATCTGTCCATAATCACTACTTTATATACATCGTCTTTTAATGGAGATTTGACACTTTCAGGATGCTATTAGGTTGAATGTACTGTATGCGTGTTTGCATTTCTGATCGTAAAGAAATGATGGCCGATTCGCTGGAAATAGAAGAGCGCAAAGGCCACGCCACCTTCACCCAGCTTTAAGAAAACATTTAGTGGTGTGCGCTGACAGAAAAATGATCATAGACGGTGCGCTGTGGTGTGGCCTGATGTGAAATAGAGCTATTGTTTTTTTTTTTGTTTTTTTCCCCGATTTTCTCCCCAATTTAGTCGTGTCCAATTCCTCCCCGTCACTAGGGGGCTCCCACATTAAGGCTACTACTACCACTCAGCCGGGAGGGCGGCGTAACACACTCGGAGGACAGTGCTATCTGCGCCTTCCGTTGCGCGAGCTCACTGACGCCCCCGATTGGCTGTAGAGCCGTGATTAATGTGGGAGCACTAAGTACCTCTCGTCCCTCCCCTCTGAGAGAGCTCGGCCAATCAGCTCTCTCTAGACCTCCGGCTGCGAGAGGTTACAGCATCACCCGGGATTCGAACTGGCGATCTCCGGATGATAGGGCGAGCGCTTTTACCACTGCGCCACTCGGGGGCCCCGAAATATGACCTCATATAAGAAGAAGAGCCCCTTCTGACAGCTTCTTGCTTATCCAGTTTCAGTTCTTTTGAGAGGTGTGGCTCAGCAGTAGCTCATTTACCTAGACACTTGAAATGTTTATTCAGACCAGGAGTGAAATAAGCACAGATTGAGTTATGAAAAAAATACATAGGAGGTGTACGTATTAACAGCTGGATCATTAAGAAACACCCAGAGACTTCTGCATGTTAATGGGTTAAGGAAATATGGAACCTTTAGTATATCACTAAGAGAAATTAAATTTTTCAACATGGACCATGCGGATAAAGACAACATGACACCCCAAACTGAGACAGGGAGTGTGAAAGCGATTGCGCAATACGTGAAAGCATGACCATGACTGTCAGAATTGCAGAAAGGTGTAAATACAGTAAATAGATACAAAGGAACAGCGTGGACTTGTTAATGTTCCAGATATACTCATGTCCACGTATTCATTTCTTTTGTAATGCTTTACCTGGTTGCTCTCTTTAAACAAAATAAGTGACACGTTGTTGTTTTAAGATCTGTTGTCTGCCTGGTATTTTTATTATTATTTTTTTCATCTGCCTCGTTCCTGTCCAGACGTGCTGGGTATGGTAGATTTATTACTGTCGTTTTGGTACCTTCAGAAGAGACTACTGGAGGCTTTCGTTTTAGGTGCTTTGTCATTGATCTGCAGCAGAACCTGTCACACACGCAACAGAACGGGGCGAATCCAGGCGCGGATAATGACTGTAACTTGATCCGGGGGGCGTGGTCGGGAAGCGTAGCAAGTGTCGAACGCTATATAATCAGTCCGTGAAACGTCAAAACCAAAACGTGAAGCGAGAGCCGTAGTCAAAAGGAAGGGCAGAGCCGTGCTTAAACTGTTCTGAACAGGCAAAAGCACGGCCATTTATACACACGGTTGCTAGGCAACGCCGCCATCAGGCAATCAGCCTGAACGAGCCGCACCTGACGGCGTGTTTATTTAAGGGTCCTGATACCGGCGCACTTCGTGCGATCATTTAGGTAGCACCGGTGAAGGTATCAGGGCCAAAGATAAGAAAGAAAGAAAGAAAGAAAGAAACTCGACCACCACCTCCATCGCCGTATGCGGGAGAGCCAGAGGGGTGCAATGCCTTCATACTGCAGTGCTCACTGATATTCGATTTGCATTTATGGTGGCTCTGCTCACAGGCAGAGCGCTAGAGTGGGCAATTGCAGTGTGGCAGCACCTCCTCTCTGAGCATGCCACCCTAAGTGCGTTCGTTGACGCACTTAGGGCTACTTTCCATCATCCGCATGCGGCGAGCAGTCTTTCTTTTCATCAAGAGGGGCGATCAGTAGCTGACTACACGGTCGAGTTTCGTACCCGGGCTGCCAGTTCGGGGTGGAATGACGCAGCCCTTATGGCTGCGTATACACACGGGCTCTCAGAGCGGCTAAAGGATGAGCTAGCCTTACGTGATCCTCCACAGGATTTGGAGGAGTTTTATAGGCTAGGCATCCGGGTGGATAACCGCCTCCGTGAGCGTCAGGTCGGACGTTACGGCAGCTCCAGGCGGGGAACATCTCCTCCACCCCAAAAAAGCCGCTCCACGCGCCTAGCCAGTCGCTTCCCCGGCTATAGGCGCGAAGTCCCACCTCTGCCCATGGAGACAGAGTCTGAGGCTTCAGATCCCATCCCTGATATTGAGCCTGAAGATCTAGAGCTGGAAAACATGGGAGAGCCTATGCAGATAGGCATCGCAATGCTTGCCACTCAGCGTAGCAGCCCACGGGGCTCCCAGAGGGCAAGCGATGCCTGTGGCGAAATTCACCACAGACGGGGTCACCCCAGGAGGGGCGGGTCAGGTGTGACCCAAAAGTCAGGACCCCGTCATGCAGGGCTCTTTCTTCCAGCCACGCTCTCAGGGCGTGGGATCCGCAGAGCCCGAACGGAGGCGTTCATAGATACGGGGGCCATGGGAAATTTTATTGACGGGAGGTTAGCTGCAGCACTGGGTATTCCAGTCAGCCCGCTCCCTTCCGCCATCCCGTTGGTCTCCCTGGCCGGTCAGCCAATTAAGTCAGGGTGTGTGACACACAGGATGGTCCCAGTGCTACTACGGCTCGGACGTCATTCTGAGCAGATCTCATTTCTGGTAACCCGGGTGCCAAAACAGAGAGTAGTGCTGGGGTTTCCCTGGTTACATCGTCACAACCCTCGCATAGACTGGCCAACCTGTTCCATCTCGAACTGGGGATGTCAGTACTGTAATGACGCGGGTCGCGCGAGGGGCTGAGCCGTGCTTAAACTGTTCAGAACAGATCTGCAAGCTGTTACCTCGCGGAGTTCTGAACAGGCAAAAGCACGGCCATTTATACACACGGTTGCTAGGCAACGCCGCCGCACCTGAGGGCGTGTTTATTTAAGGGTCCTGATACCGGCGCACTTCGTGCGATCATTTAGGTAGCACCGGTGAAGGTATCAGGGCCAAAGATAAGAAAGAAAGAAAGAAAGAAAATAAAAGACAGACAGCTGTTTAGGGACAGAGGCAAAGCCCCAGCCTCTGTCTGTTTAAGACGCCGGCGAGTGAGAGAGAGATAGAGAGAGCGGCACGCAGCAGTACAGCGTGCGCGCTCAGTACGATGTATTAGTGCACAAAGCACAAACTCTCCCATAGGTCCTCGATAAGGGGGAACACCCCGAGCATAAGGGCTCTTATAATTAAAAACATAGCGTGGTGCGGCTCTCCATACCGCACCACGTAACAGGGAAGTCACAGGAGCGAGCGAGGAAAACAAAACCAAAACGCGAGACAAAAGCCGTAAATCAAAGGGAGAAGCGTGGGTCGAAACCGGAAGATCAGATTGCCGAGCGAACAAACCAAATCGAGAGAAAACAAAGCGAGGTCGTAAACGTGAAGACAATGAAAGTAAACGCGAGAGAATCAAGGTATAAACACAGGATAATCCAGCGATTTAAGCAGCGTGCAGCGCGTGCTTAAATCACTGGAGTAATCAGAGGAGGAGATGAGAAACAGGTGCGTCGGCGGGGCGGAAACGGTGGCGTGGGAAAGAATACATGACAGGCTGGGAAAAACACATGAGCACGTGAGAAAAGTGACAGCGTGGGAAAAAAGTTAAATAAATAAATAAATAAACAAACAGGTCGTGGGAAAGATGTGACACATGACAGAACCGAGCCCCAGGGCTTCTACCGAGTCATCCAATGCGCTCGGGCCTGTTTTCCGAAAGCTTTCTACAAAAATGATGTGAAATGTCTGCAGTGACGACACTCTCTCAGAGGACAATGCCAAGTGACGGAGATGAAGACCTCTTTCATCCGGTCGAGAGCTGTGACTCAGACTGTGGGACCGATGCACCCTGACTTACGCATTAGAGAAAGGGTAGAAATCAAAGAGTGAGTCTTTGCAGCGCCACTTGCTTTGGTTTAGGCTGGATATTACCATAATGAGATGCATAGCGAGCAGGCCCTGCTTCTTTTTCTTCTTCTTTTTTCTTCTGCAGTATTTGGGATCTTTCAGGGTGTAGTCATACAGACATCTTACAGCATGGAGACCAGAGTTCTGTGGAATGCAGCAAAAATCTTACAAATCTTGGTTTTCAGACACAAGTCAGTGGTTAGATACAAAGCTCACAAGAAAGGCCAAGAACATGACTGACAATCCTGGCGTCATATGGCCTTAGAAACCTTCTTAAAACACGTTTTTGCTCTAAACTGGTCCATTTAAAATTTTTTAGTCTCATGTTCCCTCTGCCAAGACACCATGGACCCCTAGAAGTTTTGAAAAGTCCTGGCTGAAAGAACTTAGTTGGTTTAGACCATTTTTAAACTTCTGAGATGCGCGGCAAGTTGTCTTAGTGGTTAGCACTGTTGCCTTGTACCTCCAGGGTCCGGGTTCGATTTCCGCTTCTGCGAGTGTGGAGTTTGCATGGTCTCCCTGTGCTTTGTGGGTTTTCTCCGGGTACTTCAGTTTCCTGCCCTGTCCCCAGACATGCAGTTTAGGCTAATTGGCGTTCCCAAATTGCCCGTACTGGGCATGCGATGGATAGGCACCCTGTCCAGGGTACACCCAACCTTGTGCCCTAAGTTTCGTGGGATAGACTCCAGGGTCCCCTGCGTAAAAGCCAGCAATGACACATGCTTACAGCAGGAGCATTTAAATAGACCCTAAAAAAAATCTGATTCATTTGACTCATTTGTATAGCGATTTTAATAATTCAGTGTTGCAAAGCAGCTTTACAGAATCAAAAGAAAATGATGTGTATGAATGAAAAAACGATCAGATTGCCCCTGATGAGCAAGCCGAGGGCTCCGGTGGCAAGGAAAAACTCCCTGAGATAGGAAGCAATAGGAAGAAACCTTGAGAGGAGCCAAACTCAACATGGAACCCGTCCTCATCTGGGTGATAACGGAAAGCAGGAACTGTTCAATATAACAGATGATGTCTTTAAATTAATATGGGATCCAGTTCGTTTTTTGAGGCTCAAATAACAACAATAATAATAATAACAATATTAATAATACTAGTCTAATAAGAATTTGAATAAAAATCCCCATGTAAACACCTTAACCTAAGCAGTCTGAAAGGGTTAAAGATGTAAACCTTGGATAATCTGTTCAGTAGGTTCAATCAGCCGAGTAAACACTTAACCTGATAATTCCTCTTTTTTTAAGTTCTTTCTGCGCACATTTTCTGTGCATTAAGTGACGTGATGCATTTCCAGGAGTTTTGGCTTTTGTTCTACAGTAGGTCCATAACCTCGGGCTTACTTCTGCCTTCTATCCACAAGGTCTCGTACAGAGGAAGGAGCACAGATTGGCTTACTTTTATCATGTAGTAATGGATCTAACCAGAGACTGAATCCTTGCAACCGATTAATAACGCAGAAGGCGGCTTTATTAGAGGAGCTACAGTAGGAACCTTAGAGGTTGCGACCAAAAACTTTTTCATCTGTTATATTTCCAGCAGATTCAGTACTTCACAGCCGGCAGAAGCACCTTTTTAACGCGTGTCTAACGTTTCATTCTCATCAGATGTTGACTTAGACAGATTAGATAGAGACTTTCCATCAGACTGAAGTAATATCATCCATGTAAACGTAGCTCGTGCTGGAGTACTTTAGGGTTTATTTCTAGTCGTTTCAGTGGTGTTTAAGCGTAGTTCTTGTTTAGTTAAAAAAATAAATCGATACATAAGATGAAATTCCATGTCCAGTTTGTGGTTAAATACCGAAACAGTTATTAACGTTGTGTTAATGCATTAAAATCCTATTCAAAAGCATTTTAGCTAGTAGTGCTATTATATTATTATAATAACATTATAGTCTTGACTTGCTGCATAATCAGGCAGTTGATTGATGACAGATGAAGTCTCTTTTTTAGACGTTCTTTTTCTAAATGCTCTAAATCCAGATTTTCCCCGCCTCGAAATTTCCAGCCAGCTCAAGTGATGTCGCATTACTGTTAAAGTAGAATAGAAATCTGCACTGTATGCATTTAATGCAGCATAACACTCGCTCATCATCTGTCTCCAGTGCCATGTGTTCATACCAGCAGGACAACTGTTCTATACAGAAATTCAAGTCATGAAGTGCCTCTCGCTTACTGTTGATCATTAAGTATTAACGCTAACAGTAAGGATTTATATTACTAGTGTAATTATTTTGTGTTGCGAATCAAAACCCTGTACGCCGTGCTCTGTTTCGAGGCTGTCTATAAAAGGACACGTTTAGTGTAAAAACACTAGCATTATTCTGCGCGTCTGTCTTTTCAGTGGTCTGTGGTTTATAGAGAAAGGTTTATGGACGGATCCAGGACAGAGCCCTGTGGAACGCCCAAGCCAACGAGGTTTCATTGGACAAATACTGAGTTGTGCATGCTTTTTTTTTTTTTTTTTTTAAAGTTTGAAACACTGAGCTAGTCATCCAGCGCATGCTGCTGCAGAGAATAGGGGATTTCTCATAGCAGCTGAATCGTTTGCTTGTGACGGTCAAGGTCGCTGCAGAGGCCCCGTGGAAAAGGGCGAGCTAAATCCTGTCGTGTTGCCGCAGGGTTATAATTAAACAAGCGACGGTCACGGGCAATCACCTGATTATGGAAAGGAGGATTTTGAGGTGTGTGACACGAGGATTCAACTGTTGCGTGGCCTCTTCTGCTGCTACCGTTCCTGTTCCCTCCCACTCTTCTGGCATTTCAGTGATGGGCAGTTGACGCTGCCAGTGACAAAAGCTCAGTGGTGCTATTTTGAGTCAGGGGCTTTATTGTGTTGTAACTCTCACACACAGAAATGAAGGCCAGCGTCTAGGGAGAGAGAATTCGGAAGAAACTAGCAAACATCATCATACATCTTGTGGACAGCATCCTTTAATTTAGCATTCGATTTGGTTAATTAAACCAGATATGGAAAGCCTTACGGTACTCTTTCGCTTCTTCTACGTTGGCTTAGTTCGAAACAGACATAGGTGTCTCGCGGACGGATGCCAGAATCCAGAAAAAGGTAACTTAAATGCAGACGTTTTCTAAAATGTCTTTATAGCTTGCTTACAATAGTGTTTCATTTTTTTTTTTTGTGTGTGTGTGTGTTCTTGAAGTCCTCTTCTTAAATGGATTTTATGTTGCGAATGCCGGCGGATTACCCGTTGATAAACTAATTAAAGCTCAGCCATGGTGTTTGCACAGGTTATGAGAAAATAATGAGGAATTTCATTTTCTTGAATCTCATCTGCCCATAGTACGCAAATCCTCTGGCTTCTGAAGCAAGTTTTAGACAAATATTACCTTAATTTTGTAAAATACAAGGACATACTTAATAATATGCTCGAATTCATGGATACGCTTTTGTAGCCACGTCAACATAAAGGTTTGAATAATATTCCGACTCGCACTCACTTATTCTTTATGCCGCTTATCCTGTACAGGGTGGCGGGATAAGGGCACATTTGCATGTGCAGTACCTGGAGGAAACTCACCAAGCATACATGCAAAGATAGAACATGCAAAACAGAACATACAAACTCCACGCACACAGACCTGAGGAGCCGTGAGGCGAGAATTGCTAACCGCTACACCAGCCTGCCGCCATTTATCATAATAATTTGGCTGTTTGTTCATAGAGAATTTTATTCCTGAACGATCCACCACCATGGACAAATTAAAGCCTAATTTCAAGAGCTTTCTACTAGATAATAAAAACAACTTTTTTTGTGATTTCCACCACTGTGGGAATTTTTTTTATTTTTATTCTTGGCTATGCTTTCAGAACCACAGATTAAACACATAGCAGAAGTTGCCAATGGTTTACCTTTAACCTGTGTTTGACAAAATAATTAAGAAAGGTCCAGATCTTTGTGAGAGGATTAAACCAAAAAGAAACTTAGCTCTAAACCTGTACCGCCTGCCAAGCTTTCCTTTTCCATGGAGTCTCAGACCGCTAGCACATGCACCCACAGTCACAACAGTAAATCTTTCTTGCAGCTGCGAGACACTAAGTTACAGACTGAATTAGAGCTGTACCGCCTTTCTCAGTGGCAATGGCCATTAAAGCAGGGACGTTTTTTCCCATACGACCAGTTTGGCCTCCTCTTTCAAACCAAGGCTAGAGAGTTTTACTTGTGTGGCAATGGTAGGAGATGCGCGGTACTTTGTAGATGTATTCGTAGCATGGCCGCCGATGTGGAGGCGCACAGTTGGAAGTACGCTCAAGCTGGGATGAGGCTCATCCGGCTCTCAGGTATCGTGACTTCCCGCTGGTTTATTGATTATGACAGTTGAAGGAAAGCTTTGGTTGGTTAAGAATATTGGCGCAACCAACGTTTATCCAAAGTCTTAATTTATAATGAGAACTCGTTTATTCGTTGCTGTTTTCCCATTTGCTAGGTTGTGCAAATATTTACCAAAGGTAAAGAACAGGACACTTGTTAAAGGAAAATAATCAACAATGGCATTACTCAGTGTTAAGTGGTTACTGTGTCCACTCTTCTATATAAGCACAACCTACTGTACACAGCTGTATCAATGATGTACTCAATGCAGTTTGCCAAACGGTTTTGGTGTTTTGGATTTAATAAAAAAATGTGCATTGCGGGAACGTTGACATCGATGTACAACCTTAGAACAGTGTCAATGAGTGTGCTCTTTAAATAATGAACCACTTCTATGTGGTCTGGTATGTAACAGTTTCTCTCAGTTCACTGCTCCATGCATGTGCTGTTTTATTCGTGTTATATACCAAAACCATTTGCCAACCGTTGTGAATTTATTACCGAACAACACGCTGGGCTTTTTGTCATTACATGCAATCTCGTGGAACATTTGCAAGCCTAGCTAGCTCCTTATATGCCTTACGTCTTAGCAGTTTCTTCACAGCAGAAAATGAATCAATACATCGTTTCCCTGGAATACCGGAGGAGCCTGTCCGGCCCGGGAAAAGAGAGGCCATTCATCAAAGAGAAGGCAAAGCGAAACGAAATCATGTCTTGGGCGGGGGGTTGGGCCGGGGTTTTGCATCACCCGTGTCATTTCCAGAGGACACATGAGAGCATAACCTCATCTCGACCTGACAACCAAGATGCCCTCTGGGGAGGGGGACCCTCGGGCCGTGTCCCGCCACTGTAAAACAAGAAGCAATCAGGGCCTGTGAACAAGGTCCATAAAAAAGGTGCTGTGAGGGAGAGGCGGCAAAGGTTGCCAGAGAAGAGGCCTGCGAGAGGGGGCGACGGAGGGAGCTGTAACTCATGCGGAGGTGCAGTGCACATTGAGAGGCGCTGAAGTGTGAGAGCAATGAGCTGGAGCGATCTCACACAAACTGCGGGAACAAAAAACAAACAAACAAAAAAAAAACCCTACCCTGAATGCTAATTCGAGAGGAATGAAAAGATCTTCTGAGGATGTTTTATTAGCTGTCAACTAGAATGTGTTCAGTTCAAGATAAACATGTACAAGTCCAACGATTTGTTTGGATATTTTGTGCAAAATTTGAGTTTAAAAAAATGACCCAGTGGTGTAACACGATGCAAATAATATAGATACAGTTTACTCCTGTTTTTAGACAATCTTCAAATTGTGCAGTTAAAATATAACTATGAACATGCATTTTCTTTTCCACTTGTATTCTTGTGTTTCATGTGATGACCCTGTAGAATTGTTAGCACTTTAAGAATCAAATAACATTTAGGCATACAGTACACCCTTATCCAGAGCGACTTACATTTTTTTAAATCTCATCTTCGTAATACTGTACATCTGAGCAGTTTAGGGTTAAGGGCCATGCTCAAGGTGGTCATGGGACTTGAACCTGGCACCTTCCGAACCATAGTCCAATACCTTAACCACTAAGCTGTGACGTTAACCGAAGTGACATCTAATGAACATCCCGGTAGAGTCATGTGACAGTCTGTGAATTTGTGTACCCATGACATTATTTCCAAAATGGTGTGTCTGTGACAGAACTCATTTTAGTTTTGTTACTCAAAGTAAGTTTCATCCTATTTAACAATTCTAATAATTGAATAACATGTCATGTTTTATATTTAACCCGTACTGGCTGCATTTCTTGAACAAATCGATATAAAACAAATTAAGGAAATATTGCTGTGACATATGTCACTTAGGATTTTTTTTTTATCCTTAAATTGTCAGGGAAAATGCCATGTGACATTTTTCAGAATGTGTTCTATGCGGTCAATGTCCCCCATAATGTCCTTTAGAAAAAAAGTAAGAAATGGGTTAATGGGGTCTTTAGAAAGAACTGTACAACTGCTCATTCACATACTGTATAACAATCTAATCAGATAGTCATGTAGCAGTGTATTATGCAGAAACAGGTCTTGAGCTTGAGCTTTAATCATACACTACCCATCCAAAAAAAAAAAAAAAAGTCGCCACCTGGATTTAACTAAGCAAATAGTAATGAGCCTTCCATTGAATAATTACTGCAGTGTTTCAGCTGGCAAGATGTTGTTTAACCCTAACCGGTGCAGTGAGTATCTTCTCATTTATTAAACAACCATGTCTGTGGTTGTGGCGAAAATATTACTCTGTTTAGCAGTCACATTGTCCTGAGATTGCTGAAACTAAAAAACAAAAATGGGTCAAGAACTGTAAAATGCAGTAAAATTAGCCTGTTGGTCATTATTTGTAGCGACATTATTTGTCCGAAAAATGAGGTCAGCTCACTACCTGAATATACTGAATAACCAGGTTTATCCATCCGTGGATTTTTTTCTTCCTTGATAGCACGGGGATAGCCAAGATGACAACACCATTCAGGTCCAGGGAGCATGAGACATCATTTTCACACATGGAGTGGCCAAGACATACAGTATTCCAGACCGTAACCCCCATTCAGAATCTTTCAAATGTGCTGTAGAATACTTTTCACACTGGTCCTACTCTTCGACCAACTGAAACTGTCCATGGGATGCTTGCTACTCAATTCTGCACATGGTGATAGGTGTAGACTCAGATGATCAATGGGATCAGAGTTCTGACCAAGACCTGGCCTGCTTATCCAGAATCCCTGAAGCTACAAAAGTGGCACATCGTTACCTCAGAGGCTGTGCTATATTTAGGCTGGAACCAAAAAAAAAGGGATCTAAACAGGGGACCAATACACACAAGTATAGAGAGCTGAAGTTTCCAATGCAATAAGATTATACTGGGGGGGGGGGCAAGAGGGAGGAGAGCACAAAGCCAGACGCCCACGCTTCCTGAGTGTCGTGCCAAGCTATACAGAGCTGTCGCAAAAGACCTCCATGTGGAACTCAAAAACAAAATGCACCACTACTTAGAGATTTCATAAATAAATCACATATTTTGACTAAGAAAGATGGATGACAGATTAAAAAATAAAAAAATAAAAAAAACCTGTGTGAAAGCCACCAGAACATCTTGGCACAGCAAAGCATTTTTTTCTGGAAGGATGAACCCAAAAAGATTGCTTTTAAAGAGGTTTTAATAATAGTGGGAGAAGGAGCTGTCTAGTGTGACACCTCATGGGTGTTTAGTTGGGTTGAGATACGGTGACTGTAATGGCCGTGGCATAAGAATGACATCATTTTTGTCCTCAGCTGTGAGCCCTTTTTTATTGATGCTGTACTGGAAAAGTGGAGTCATATTATAACAGAAAATTTAATCAAAGCACTTTAAAGCATAAGGTTTTCCCCTCCCCCCCACCACCTTTTCACTCATTAATTTGTCACCCAATCATCAGTTACACTTAAAGATGGAATTATAACAAAAAACGTGATAGAGAACTTCAAAGCATTGGCTTTGAAAATTTGCTAGCAACTTACAGTTATGTGTAAAAGCTAATACCCCCCTTCACTAAATTTGAATTGCTTTTGTGTAAAAACATAATAAAGTTCATCTGATCATAAACAAACAACATATTTCAGCGTTCAACAAAAATGAAACCAAGAATAAAAAAATAAAAAAACATGCAGGGAATACTATTTACCCCACTACCCCGCTTCCTCAGGATTTATGTGGATAAGTTGTAGCCAAGTGCTGCTCATCCTCAGCTCTTGATTAATTGATCATCAGCAGGTGTGCAGACCTCTAGAAAAACAGACGTTTTGTCCTTCTAGGTCTGGAGCATTCAGATGTGTGTTAACACAATGGGAAAGACATAAGAAATGTCCTTAGAGAAGCAATTGTTGCTGCTCATTAATATGGAAAGGGTTATAACACCATTTCCAAACACTTTTCTAATCCAAATTATTTACAAGTCAGAAGCATTCAAGACAGTTGGCAATGTCCACTCCTAGGAGTGGACGTCTCAGTACATTCACCCAAAGACAAGACCTTACAATGCTCAGAGAAATACAACAAAAATCCAGAGAAAGAGCCAGACTTAGACCCTAAATGCGCCTGTAAACATGTTAAATGTTAAAGTCTATGACCGACAATTAGAAAAAGACAGAACAAGTATGGTTTCTTTGGAAGGGTTGCCAGGAGAACGCCTCTCCTGTCTAAAGTGGACACAGAAGCATGAGTGAGGCTTCTGAACAAGAATTCTGAAACAAAGTTCTGGGGACAGACAAGACCAAAATGGAGTTGTTTGGCCTTAATGCCCATCAAATCAAACAGCATTTCAGCAGAAACACCCCATACCCACTGCATGACTGTGGAGAGGGGATGGATTGGTTTGAATGGGAGCCACAGGACCTGGGAACCTTGCAGTTAATAAGTCGACTATACATTCAGCGTATTATAGAGGCAAATATGAAGCCATATTGAAAAAAGTTATATGTTGTTGTTCATATGAGGTTGTACAGTATTTGCTTAGTACTGAGTCCGATTCAATCAGATGATTTTCATTATATTTTTTTACAAAAAACACATAAAATTAAAAGAGGAGGTACAAAGTGTTACACATGACTATATAACAATTATAATTACATCTACAGATTAACATTTGTAATAGGAAAAAGTGGGATGGGAGTATAGTATGTTTGGTGGGCAAAAAATGCCCTTATTATTAACTAGCATTAGACACACACCTGGAAAAAAAAGCTTTCTCAAATTCGCAATTTTCTGAGTGTATTTTGTAATTAATATTGGGTAAACCTCATAATAGACAATAGACTATGTGAAGTAGTCTGTGGCCTTGTCATGGCCTACTGTATGTCATGGCCTTGCTTTCTTCGCTTTTATTATAGTAATTCATCTGGCCTGGAGTCATCACATGGTAGAAAAAAGCTACATTTCTGATCGTTCCATAATGCAGCAGGCAGGCTGTTGTGTTAGGGAGTGCAGAGTGCTTTTTACCCTCACACTGTTGGGTGTCTGGGCTGTAAACACCAGTCTCGCCTCATTTGCTGAGACATGCTGAGGGTGGTATGAAGACATTAGCTCAAGACGAACTACTGAGAATGATCTGTAGTTAACTGCACTATCCCAATTTCAGATGAAACCTTTAAACAGTTGGGATGCATCAACGTATTCACATGGCAAATTTAAAAAAAAATGTGAATTATAAGACATTCCATTTAAATTCAGATCAGTTTAGAAAACTTTGGTGGTGAAAGCTCTGTGCTAGTGCTATACAAGAAAAATCTCTTCTATCTACTTACTATATTTTCAAACATTACTTCACTACCTAAGTTTCTTATATATTTATGTAATTTAAGTAATTATATATTTGTAAATTGGTAAGATGATTGTTTAAAATCAGGCTGAGACAAAAAAGAGGAGGAGAACTAATATTCTAACATGGTTATAGTTAATGTATCAAAGCATCAGCTTGCCAAGAGTAAGAGTAAGTCATGGTTTGATCTAAAAACCCAGTGAATTAATACAAACTAAGAAAATTCAGAAATGAGTTTCCCCACAACCCATCGCACCCAAAGGATCTGCCGTCAACATCCTGGTGCCAAACACCACAGCACACCGAGGGGCCAGAGCTACACCAGTGTCACAAGGGGAACCCAAAATTTTTATAGGTTTTTACCATTCGAGGTTTTATTGAACCAGTATACACTATAATTTAGGTCCAGTTATGGAACTTCGCCCCCATGCTCAAGCTACTTATTTATCTAATAATTTTGTTCTAAAAATAAAAGTTTCAAAATTGTACTGTGTTCCTACTAATCCATATAAACCAAATGTGTTTTGTATAAATTGAAATTTTAATTTAATTGTAAAGGTTTTTTTTTTTGTCCATTTAAGCCCGAACAGTAGGAGGCGGGGGGTTTGGATCTCTGTTGCTTTGAAGAAACACAAAGAAAAACTATGTACAGTAGGACCCCTGCCACTTTCGTCTTGTCTGATCTTGTTTTCACTGCAGTAAAATATTTTAGCACAGTATAAAAGTTTAAAGTGTTGTACCAAAAAAAAACATCCATAATTAAAAAAAAATTCCCATTTGTAAAAAGATGACATTTTTAAAGACCACAGTTTAAACTGCGGTTTAAATTAAACACGGTTTAAATGCTTCACACAATGACCCTTGGTACTCAGAGTACTTAGCTCTGAAAATTGAGTCTAGCGTCCTGCAGAGAGTTATCCTTTTATTATTCATGAACTGCAAATGAAGTGTGAATAATAGTGGCCAGATTGGTGGGCTGATTACTTGAATGTCACATTGGGATAAAAATTGTTAAATCTTCTTCACTTTGTTTATAAAACTCTTTGCAGCTAAACTGAGGGGAATTAGCGTATTTGGGAGAGTTAGCAGTATGATGATGACACTTAAATAGGTCATACTCATAAATTAGACTTTTTTTTACTTTGAGGTTTTGTAAAGTTTTGTATATAGAGCAAAAATAATTGGTTATTTTATTTGTTTAATAATAGCAGTGAAAGTCAGATTGAAACCATTTGTATTAACACCAGGGTTGTAGAAACAGTTAAAAATGTTACCTAAATGCTACATAGGTTGCCAGAAAATCTGTAAAATGTAAAAAAGAATATTAATAATATTAGTTACATTCCATTAAACATTAATTTGGAGTCTTTTATACTGCTCTTATTCCACAAATATACGCAGGCTAAAACTGATACTTTTGTATATGCTAAAAGCTACATCTGAGGTAAAAACTGTTCTTAGCATTGGCATGGCAACAGAGCTAGTTACTAATAGTTAAAGCTAGCTTCCATGTTTTAAAAATGCTATTAGCATTGAAATACATTACTGCATTTATTCAGTTTGACTATTGTTATACTGATATAGACAAGTTGATAGACAAGTTGAAGTATGTAAGCTAGTGCCTGCTAGCTTTCATTTGGTATTAGCCATCTTAGCATTTTGGAATGCCCTAGCAACATGGACATTTAGAAATGTTTAGAGACAATCTTTTCAAAGTATTTGTGTCTTACGTATTTTTCTAAACAAAGTGTTTATTTTATGCTCAATTTAAAGTGAAATTATTTAAAGTCCTAGTTTATCCAGCTTGTAATTTAATATTGGTTGAGGCATGTTTCAAGTCACCCTGCCGAAAAACAAACAAACAAACAGCATAGACCAGCAATTATACCAGCACATGTTGTGTTTTGGTGCTGGTATGCTGGTATGCTGGTGACCAACATTATAGTGCCATGATGCTGGTGCTGTGGTATGCTGGTCACCTTACTGATGCTGGTGCCCAGCATACCAGCACCAAAACACAACATATGCTGGTATAATTGCTGGTCAAGCTGGTGACCTGCTTTGATGGTCGATGCTTTTTTTTTTTTTTTCAGTTTCAAGTGATTTCGATTGATTAATTTAAAAAAATATAAATTTATTGCCAGTGCATTTATATAAACGGTTTGTGTTGTGTTTTTAAACAACCCAGCAGATATTTAATAAATGTAAAATAATGTATTAACCTGTTTTTGGTAAATGGATTATTTTTGTCTCTTGTATGTAAATGCATTACTACATGCACTACACGGTCCATGTATTTACATCACACATTATTGTCAGTACTATATATTAAAATACAAGTTACTGAGCTAAAATGGTAACCAAATTTAAATACCAAAATCTTGCTGGTGGCCCTATGCTGGATTCTTCAGCGGGCATGCTGGTCTTCCATTAATTATGCTGGTTCACCAGCTAAAACAGCACCAGACCAGCACTAACCAGCAAGACCATTGCTGGTGGTAAGGTTTCATCAGCGTAGATATGCTGGTCTTCCATCAGTTATGTTGGTTCACCAGCTATATTATAAAGCATGCTGGTCTGTGCTGGATTTTTCAGCAGGATGTACCCATCAGTGATTTGGAAAATATTCACATCATCAAGAAATATACTGCTTGGATACAGTGTTATTTGTTATTGGCTGAAAACAAAATTCTTTTTGGATTTTTAGCTTGAATTGATACCACGTTAATTACATCAATTGTATTGCTGTTTATCGACACAAATGATTATGTCCTTATGTGTTTATCCAGCATGCAGCTCTCAACATGCTTTAAATACTTCTGCCTCTGTGTTACGTGACTGAGACATTACAGCTCACATCAACGATTTACGTCTGTGACATTCCCCAGATTCCCTATTTGTATGCTTCGGCTTTATTGTTTATAGCTGTACATTGAAACGAGACACGTTATTTATCATTGCGCAGTAGTTTGACATTTATGTTATGGTGCTTGGATGAATACAGTGATTTGTATCATTGTTCATTCTGTAGGTATTCCTTCAAAAAGGAAGAGACTGGCCTTTTGTTAGCTTACTGTCTTGTATGACAAAAATGTTGACCCTCAAAAGGCCTGAATGGTAGATAAATTGCGGTGAAGTGTCAGGTAACTGCTTGAACATCTTTTGTGATTTTCGAGTCAAGTGAGTGTCAGAGGATACTGTATTGTAAGTGTACTGAGTGTACTGTAATTTGCCAGATGCATATACAATGTACAGTCGTGGCCAAAAGTCTTGAGAATTACATAAATATAGGAAATTGGAAAAGTTGCTGCTTAAGTTTTTGTAATAGCAATTTGCATATACTCCAGAATGTTGTGAAGAGTGATCAGATGAATTGCATAGTCCTTCTTTGCCATAAAAAATGAACTTAATCCCGAAAAAAACTTTCCACTGCATTTCATTGCTGTCATTAATACCAAAAAAAAAAAAAAAACCTGCTGACATCATTTCAGTAATCGTCTTGTTAACTCAGGTGAGAATGTTGACAAGCACAAGGCTGGAGATCATTATGTCAGGCTGATTGAGTTAGAATGGCAGACTTGACATGTTAAAAGGAGGGTGATGCTTGAAATTATTGTTCTTTCATTGTTAACCACGGTGACCTGCAAAGAAACGCGTGCAGCCATCATTGCGTTGCATAAAAATGGCTTCACAGGCAAGAATATTGTGGCTACTAAGATTGCACCTAAATCAATAATTTATAGGATCATCAAGAACTTCAAGGAAAGAGGTTCAATTCTTGTTAAGAAGGCTTCAGGGCATCCAAGAAAGTCCAGCATGCGCCAGGATCGTCTCCTAAAGAGGCTTCAGCTGCGGGATCGGAGTGCCACCAGTGCAGAGCTGCTCAGGAATGGCAGCAGGCAGGTGTGAGCGCATCTGCATGGACAGTGAGGCCAAGACTTTTGGAAGATGGCCTGGTGTCAAGAAGGGCAGCAATGAAGCCACTTTTCTCCAAAAAACAACATCAGGGACAGATTGATCTTCTGTAAAAAGTATGGTGAATGGACTGCTGAGGACTGGGGCAAAGTCATATTCTCGGATGAAGCCTCTTTCCGATTGTTTGGGGCATCTGGAGAAAGGCTTGTCCGGAGAAGAAAAGGTGAGCGCTACCATCAGTCCTGTGTCATGCCAACAGTAAAGCATCCTGAGATCATTCATGTGTGGGGTTGCTTCTCATACAAGACTCACTCACAATTTTGCCCAGAAACACAGCCATGAATAAAGAATGGTACCAAAACACCCTCCAACAGCAACTTCTTCCAACAATCCAACAACAGTTTGGTGAAGAACAATGCATTTTCCAGGCAAAAGTGATAACTAAGTGGCTCGGAGACCAAAACGTTGAAATTTTGGGTCCATGACCTGGAAACTGCCCAGATCTTAATCCCATTGAGAACTTGTGGTCAATCCTCAAGAGGCGGGTGGACAAACAAAAACCCACTAATTCTGACAAACTCCAAGAAGTGATTATGAAAGAATGGGTTGCTATTTGGCCCAGAAGTTGATTGAGAGCAGCCCAGTCGAATTGCAGAGGTCCTGAAAAAGAAGGGCCAACACTGCAAATACTGACTCTTTGAAAATGAAGTGCTTGTAATTATATTTCAGTACATCACAGAAACAACTGCAACAAAGATCTCAAAACTTTTGGCCATGTCTTCCATGCATATTTCCACATCATACAGAGGGTGAAGCCCTTAAAATTTTATATATATATATATATATATATATATATATATATATATATATATTGTTACTGAGATAGAGTAGTTACTGGACAAGTTGAAGTATGTAAGCTTTTATTTTATTTCATTCTTTTTTTCAGTTCAATTTAGGCAATATGAGGAAGTGAATTTCATTCCTATTTAATCTACTCTGCAAACATGAGTGCAAAAAATGTAAGAATGGGTCACACAGGCAAAGAATTACCACCGATACATATGATCATGTGATTTTATGGTTGTTTTCATTTGTTTCTGTGACCAAAAATAATATAGAATATGAGCATTTTGTAAGTTCAGCATTTTTGTAAAAGTTCGATGTCTGAACCCTTCTGCATGGACACACGCTGCAGGACTTCCGTATAATCAGTTAGTTGTTTAAAATCGTGCATTGCCCAATGCTGTATTGTTCATATAGATCTGTTTTAACTATTTAAACAAATTCGGGTATATATAAAAAAAAAGTCATACTAATTAACTGTAAAAGCAAAAGTCTGAAGCACCAGACCATGTAAGGAAGGAGGAAGGACAGAATAAATATGTTTAAATAATTAGGCATGGAACAATTACAAAACGCTGTAATTATTGATGACCAATCACAATGTTGAGAAAAAACAAAAAAGTAAAAACTGTCAGTTCCATTGAAGCAAGTGTTGTTTTTGGCTCTCCACCGACATTACAGCAGCTCATATATTTTAAAGCTGAGTTCATTTAAAATTTGGCAAAAGATCCAGAAGTTCCATTATATACATATCCTCTCATATTGACTAACCTCTGCGCAGTGCCAGATCATTTCCCCAAGGCTGTACTGCGCAGGGCAGTTAAACGCGGTCACGGAATACATTATAATAGGCACTGATGCCTGACTAGTGCTGACTCGCTGTCTGAGCTAATGGGATCGATAGCAGTGAGGTTGGAGTTGCATGCACTAAACAACATGCCGTCCACATCCAGAAACATCAATAAAACACGACCGGGAGCGGTTCTCGCGCTTGTTTGAAAGTCACTTTGCAATAGAGGCAACATGGGCTGTAAGCTTTAGAAACCTTATTGGCGGGTAACGATGTTGCCTGGTGTCTGACTTGCAAAGAGAAAAAAAAAATGTGGTACAGTACGAGTGGTTCTTATTCTGGATCTCATATAAAGAAGACAAAACAACACTTCTGATTCTTCCACAGGTATTAATATCATGCCATCTGGTGAGGACGCAGGGGAGCACAAGATAATTCAGTACTGTAGTTTAGCAAAAGCATGGCACTGCCACAGTATTGATGTACTATTTTATTATAACTAAATTCATTTTTCAGTATCATTTATTGATGAAGTCTTGATCATTAATGTATTTTGTTTGCTCTCTCTCTCTCTCTCTCTCTCTTTCTCTTTTTCTATTTTATCATTATAGGGTTCAACAGAAATGAGGATATGAAGGCCATCGAGGTGCTGCCCATTCTGAAAGAGAAAGTGGCGTTTTTATCAGGCGAGTCGACACACAACATGCGTCACACAAGTGTGAGCCATCTGTGTCCAATGGCCAAGGGGGACAAATTGACCATTCTCTATGCGGGAGGGATGGCACGCTCTCTCTTGCCTGTCAATCACAGTTACACTGGACAGTCATTGGTTCTTGTGAGCTCAGGATTTGCGGAAAATGCAGCATGGGCATCGGTTTGAAACAAATACGACATCATAGCAATTTCAGATATCAGATTTAATGTAGTATATTAGAATTTCATTGGGTCGAAATGTATCTGGAAAAGTATTTAATGACTTTTAGAAGCTTATGATTGACCTGTTTGGGTTAACTGGGTTTATAGCTTTGGCGGTACCTTGCAATGGGAAAGTCTAAACTGAACTGAACCTCAAGCTAACAGCAAAGCAACTGTTGAAGGAGTTTCATGCATAATGTTCCAAAGTATTTACATCCACCAGCAAAATAGTCCTAAATTGCCATGACGTGAAAGGCTTTCACACAAGAGAGAAGCCTGTACCCGAAAGTTGGCTTCAAAAGCCATATTGAGGTTTGCTAGTCATTACAAGCCTCACTCAGAGGAGCGTTCTCTGGTCAGATGGAACCTCAGCTGAACAGTTCAGACATAATGGAGTACAAAGTCAAAGGCTTAAATTTAGAAGAAGTTTGAAGTATGGGGTAGAGTGTCATGTTGTGCAGCCTCTTCTTCTTTTTTTTTTTTTTACTGGAAAAGTGGCTTTGATAGCCTGATGAGGAGTGCGATCCAGAAAACTCTGATGCAGAAACCCAACTAGTACAGTAACTTGAAAGTTGGCTGCAAATGGGTCTTCTAGCAGAAAAGGTTAGTCAAAAGTAGTAGGTTGATCTGGATGACACTGAAAAGCTCTTGCGTGTCTGACAGCTGACGCTTATGGATTTTCCTTCCATAAAGTGTTCAACAATCTTTACATTTCATAATATCAGTGATTTCATGCTATCGGTATTATTAATCAGTTCATGTCCAGCTGGGACGAGGGCGAGTGTGTGACGCGTTTGTCCGTTCTGCAGGAGGACGCGACAGACGAGGAGGCCCGGTTCTCACTTTCCCAGCCAGGACCAACCATGACAGAATAAGACAGGAGGATCTGCGACGCCTCATCGCCTACCTCGCAGGCATCCCCAGGTCAGGGTTTACCTCAGTAAACATTTACAGAGCGTTTGATCTGTCAGCATCTATCCATCCAGGAACATGTCTGAATCTGAAGGTTTAACAGCTTAAAAAAAAGTTATTCTCTTATTCCTTTTTCATATTAGCTGCTTTTAGGTTATTTTACCCACGTTTAGTGTACATCTCCCCTCTCTTTTTCCATCTTACGCTCTTTTTCTCTCAGCATCGTCTCTCTATTTTTCCATCTTCTTTGTCTTCGTTTTACTTTTCCTCCTTCACTCACCCTTTCACTTTATTTCTCTCCCATTTCCCCTTCACCTCTTCTCTTTATGCTCTGTCTCTTTCTGTCTCACTGTCCTTCTCTGTCCTTCCCTCGGTCATTAATTATGCATCGCTGTCTGTCTCTCACTGTCGTTGTCATTTCTTTTTGTCTTTTTGTCTGATGCAGTTTCTCTTCGACTTTCTTGTCTTGTGTATTTTTCTCTATCTTTCTTTATTCTGTCTCTTTCTTGTCTCTTCCTCTTTATTTCTCTCTGTCCATCTTTCTGTCTCTCTCAGCATCTCTCTCTCTCTCTCTCTCTCTCTCTCTCTCTCTCTCCTCCCTCCCCTTGGGTGGTCAGTATGATTCAGGGCAGCACATGTGCTCTGTTCAGTTTCATCTAAGACTGTGTAGAAAGTGCAGCTGTGGCTGTTAGCTCTCTTCCAAGTTTTTTTTTCTTTTCTTTTTTTTTTCCTCAGCTCTAACAGTAACACTTCGGTAAAACTTCTCACCCAGGCAGTTCCATTTGAAAAGTTTTCTTGTCTCCGCAGCGAGGAGGTCAGCAGACATGGCTTCACCGTCATCGTGGACATGCGAGGCTCCAAATGGGACTCCATCAAGCCTCTGCTGAAGATCCTGCAGGAGTCGTTCCCGTCCTGCATCCACGTCGCGCTCATCATCAAACCCGACAACTTCTGGCAGAAGCAGAGGACCAACTTCGGCAGCTCGAAGTTCGAGTTTGAGGTGAGGTGTTCGAATGGTGAGCTTACGTTCATTAGACAATGGCGGGAAGTTCTCCGCGTCGTGTTTTCTTTCTGGGATGAAGTCACAGGTGGATGGTCCACAATCTGAAAAAGGTTAGTTAAAGTAAACTCACAGGCATATTAGGTTTCAGGAACATTTTTTTTTTTTGTGCTAGTATTTAACTAGGGCTGTTAAAATTAGAGCTGACCCATTTAAGCGAAGAGACAAGATAAAAATGTCTTCCTGTGCAATCAGGTTACACAACAACACAACACAAAATTAAAACAGTCACTTATGTGGTTGGTTCTGTGTATTTTGTGGGCTGAGATGACAAAACGATGACAAATAATTTACTTTTCTGTATCATGGATATACACTGTACGGAACAGCCAGAATAAAGCCAGAATATACGAGCAGTTTATTAGAATCAGTTAGAAGAAAGAAGACATTTTGTTAGCTAATGTAATGTTGATTTTTTTCATAATTGTGTTTGTACAGTATATTGCTAGGAATTAATATTGTTTATATTGTTTCCAGATTTAGGTAAGCTCAGTAATCTGATATTTGAGATTTTGCTTGCTAGCTGTTGGTATTGGATACGTCATTACAAAACTGAACAAAGTAACCAACAAACAGACCAAATAATATCCGTCAACTACTAAATTAACCAGTTCACTGATTTTCATTTGTTGGTTTTAGGGATGTTATGATTTCCTGTAGTTATTTTAGAATTTAACTAATTAAAAATATATGTACTGGTAATGTTTGTTTTGCCTGATATTTCTCCATAGCTCACATACAGTGTCTATTCACATGTACGCCACAAGAGGTGCCTAACACACAGTATGATGCAGATCAGTCCCTGCTATCCGTTATCACCCAGATGAGGATGGGTTCCCTGTTGAGTCCGGTTCCTCTCAAGGTTTCTTGCTATCGTCATCTCAGGGAGTTTTTTCCTTGCCACCGTCGCCCTCTGCTTGCTCATCAGCGGCATTTTTATTCATACACATTCACATTTCATACAAACTTCCATAATGTCTTTTGATTAGGTAAAGCTGCTTTGCGACAATGCCAGTTGTTAAAAGCACTATACACACTTAATCCTGTATTCAGGGTCACAGGGGGCCTGGAGCCTATCCCAGGAGACTTTGGCCACAAGGCAGGGTACATCCTGGACAGGGTGCCAATCCATCGCAAGGCACACACACATACACACACCCACACACTCATTCGCACACTATGGCCAATTTGGGAATGTCAATTAACCTAACCTACATGTCTTTGGACTGTGGGAGGAAACCCACCAAGCACGGAGGGAACATGCAAACTCTATGCACACAGAGACGGGAATCGAACCTAAGCATTATGCAAATAAAATAAATAGAAATAAATGAAAAATATGTTTCATATTTATTTTGAAAAGAAGATTTGACCGCCATATTGTTTTGTTTTTCTGTTTGTTTCCAAACTATTTATTCTTCATCAATTTCTCCCACAGAGTAGGGCCGCGCAATTAATGACATATTAATTAAAACTGACATTCAGAACCTCTAATCGATGTCAATGATTTAATTTTTATTCTGTTAATACTTTTAAAAAATTTTGTTAATACTTTCGCTGCTGTGTACTGTATGTTCAGACATGGAAAAAACCATGGAGGAGAATAGAAAAAAAAAAAAAAATCCTAGCTTTAATGGTTCAGAATATTTATAATACAAACCTTGAACTGTTAGGGCAAAAAATATTACACAATACACATTTAATTAATCGGGATATAATATACTATAATATATAATATGTATAATATAATACACAATTAATCGAGATATTGGTTTCAGGTCATTACCACATACTTGTGCTTCTAAAAAATAAGTCTATTTTGTTATTATTAACGCTTGATAACCAAAGTATGTGTTTTAAGTAAGAAAGAAAATTAGTATTAAATGCTGTTATTAAATGCATTAATGTGAACATACAGTATAAAGAGTTTTGTGAATATGGATCTGGATATGAATAGGATGTTGGGGAAATGTCAAAGCCCGAATTCACACAACCTGCGGACAGTAATATCATTAATATCAATAATAATATTAATAATATCATTTCTCTCAGCTCTGTGGTATTCTAGCCTTTTAGGCCACACCCATTTCATTTCATTTCTTTGTAAGATTTGACTGCACACAGATATGTAAATAAACACTGAAATATAATGTCCTTACATAATATAAAACATGTTTTGAGCATTTCACAGTTATTTCAACTGCAAAGGTTAAAAGGTTAAGACCCGTTCTCCGGGGAGCTCATTCATACGACCCAGAGTTGTTTCTAACCACATGAAGTCTCTGGAATGTTCTCTGGTTACTCTTATGTAAAGCGTGGGTGGAAATGATCGGACAGGGTGCGCTTTCCTGCGGCACATGAGCCTTAATAAGTTTGTTTGTAAAAGCGCAAGTCCTGTATGATTTAAAACACCCACTGGGGGTGCGATAACAGAAAAATGTGCTGAGAAAAGAGGGCTGCCATAATATGGCTCAAGTGCTTTTGAATGAGTTCTAAACTTCTGTAGTAACATGAATAAGTAAAGTTAATTCTCTGATGTGACAATTTGCTAAAAAAAAAAGAAAGAAAAAAGAAAACCGTGGAGTCATGTATTCGAAAACGTTTCTCGCAATCTCGCAATTGCATTTCTGTCGACAAGAGCTCATGTAAAGTTTGTAAGGATTGTTTGTGCACGTCATATTTCATGCATAAGATTTTGCCAGCTAGCATTATTTCACATTACCTGGCTGTTTTAGGGAATTACGGAAATTTTAAAACTTAAAAAAAAAAGTTACATACATACATCTACATAGAGATGACATATCTCGAAGGTTTGGCATTGAGATTTTAAATTTAGCTACCAAGAAAAGTAGCTGTTTATTTAAAACCATTCATTCATTCTTTAATTCATTAACTGATCCATTGATTGGATTCATTTGTTAATTCATCCCTTTGGTCCAGTAGATCTGGAGCCTTTTCCAGAAACAAAAGTTATGAGGTGGGTGCACATCCTGGATGGAGCATCAATCCGTTGCCATCATTTTACATGCACATTTACACCAGGGCCAGTTTAGATTAGCAATCCATTTGTCTTTGGAAGGTTTCAAAAGTACAAACTCGTACCTAATACTCTGGAACTGTGAAAGGGTCCTTGGAAAGGGGTCAGATAATGGGGTGGGCTTGGTTGGATTACTTTGCATCTTCCAAATTGGGCTAGAGTGCGTTAGTCTATGCTGCCATGAAAGTGCTATAATGGTGTTTTATTTCTCCCTGTTTTCCTGTAGACCATAATGGTATCACTGGAGGGCTTATCCAAGGCAGTGGACCCATCACAACTGACAGCCGATCTGGAAGGGAGCCTGGACTATGATCACGACGAATGGATTGAGGTTCGCGTAGCCTTCGAGGAATTTGCAGGAAATGTGGCACGCGCGCTCAGCCGTCTCAAGGAACTCCAGGAGCTGGTGTCACGCCGTGAGCTCCCTGGTGACCTGGAGATGGCACGATGTGCCATGGACGAGCACAGTGCCCTCAAGAAACATGTAGCCAAGGCTCCAGCTGAAGAACTGGAGGCTGAGGGCCAACAGCTGCTGCAACGTGTGCAGGTCGGCGCGAAGACCAGTGGAGACGTACAGGGACTGACGCCCAGGGTCTCAGCTCTGTTGGAGGAACTACGCTCTGCCCGTCAGCACCTTCACCAGGCCTGGCATGGTCGAAAGCTCAAACTGGACCAGTGCTTCCAGCTGCGGCTTTTCGAGCAGGATGCTGAGAAGGTGATGGAAGATAAGCTCTGTTTTGGATGGTTAATGGTTTGGTCGCTGATATGATTAGTAAACTAAAAAAGATATATAATAAATATATAAAAAATGTACTTGTGCAGTTGGTGTTTTTGAGTGGAAATGAATAATGCAGCTGGCACTCTAATAGAATTAAATAGGTCAGTTGATGCTCATGAATAGAATTGATGTTGCGGTTGCTACTCGAATAGAATTGAATTTAGCAGTCGGTACTCTTAAATAGAATGGAATAGTGCAGTTGATACTCCTGAATGAAATTGAACACGGTAGTAAGTGTACGTCGTGTTGAATGGAACTGAATGGTGTTATGGTATGGTGGCTCATTTATTGTTTTAGGGTATTCAATACATTTGGTGCTAATATCTTTTGTTGAAAGATTCTGAATAATAAAGTTATTTTAAATTATATCAAATGGTGCGGGTAACAGTGATTCTGTATGTATTGGACATAAGTCAAGAATCTAGACATTGCTAGAGGGTAATATTAGTAATTACAAAGAAATGTTCTGCTACTTTAAATAGAATAGCCTGAAATATTGGTACATTTTACATCACTGGCTATTAATTCTCTTATTGCCAGGTTTTGGTTAATTTCTAGAATTTACATACTGGTTTTACGTAATGCAATTTACAGAAATATTAATACTGGTTTAGATCAATTCATGTCTCTCTCTCTCTTCTCTCTGTTTTCATAGATGTTTGACTGGATTGTTCACAACAAGGGCCTTTTCCTGACCAGTTACACAGAGATTGGCGCCAACCACCAGCACGTACTGGAGTTGCAGACCCAGCACAACCACTTCGCTATGAATTGCATGGTAAAAGCTTGTGCTTCGATCTCAGTCTCACCTCCGACCCCGCGACACCACCTCTCTTCCTCTTTTTGTGGTGCTGTAAAAATCCATTTCACATTACTGTCCTAGCATACTGACTGCAGACAATACACATGAGCTTTTCTCTCACAGAGCCGTTGTTTATTCCCTCCAGAGAATGTACTGTTCAGGATTTCAATGCAAGGAAAAATTGCACTGAGAGAAATGCAATAAAATTATTATTATTTTTTTTTATTTGGGCTAATTGTGCAAATTTACAATTTTCAAAGTTGCAATATAAAAATATAAGGTGTAAGAATGAACTGAGTATGTTAAACAGGATATGCAGAATACCGTACAACCTCAGCTGAAAGCGCATGCGTTTGGAAAAAGCTCGAGTTTGAGATATTTATTATGAGTTATGCAATAACAGTCAAGACAAAACCAAGCAGAAGTTAAATTTTTTTAACAGTAATGTACAAAAATCTGAGGACAAGGATGCCACCCTTTTACATCTAGGAGAGTAGTGTCTGCTTTGCCATTTCTAAAGCCATTGTAAAGATCAGGAGGAACAGCTATTAGAGGATTAGGTTGTCTGATTGGCTTCGCATGATAGTTGTTGAATTCTTTTTTTTTATTTTTTTTTTTACATGGATAGAGCCATCAGTTTTGTATTGCACACCCGAGTAAGGGAACTGTTTGTTTGTTGCCACGAACGTGCAACTGTTGACTCAGTCTGTTCAGTTGAGCTGTAAATGTTGGGATGAAAGCCTGGATCTATTCACTCTTGGGAATGAGCATTGGGTAAATGCAATCAGTGAAAACTATGTAAGAGAATATTTCTTATTTTTCTTCACAGGAAGTGTTGTAAAGCATGCTAGCTGTTTGACAGAGAGAGAAGCCAGGATCACGGACTGGGCTGATGGGCTTTAATAGCTCTAAAGGTCCTAACTTATAGTGGAATCGCAGATATGTGAAATGGATGGACACTAATGAACAAGACACCTGTAGATACTGTAGGAAGGAAATACAAGACTGATTCTGTGATCTGGCTGAACTGTGTTGAATTGAAAAAAATATATATTAATTTAATACTTAGAGTTAATACGTCCTACATGGAGCTCAGTAACATTTCTGAGGCTTTTTCAAGTTCAGTTCCTCGTCTGAAGACATTTTGTATGGATGTATAACAGTGCCAGAATTCCTCAAAGCACAACAGCTTGTTGAATTACCTGAACTGAATAAAAACTTGTTACTATCTATTTATTTATCTATTTTCTGCATTGTAAGCTGATCTGAATGGAAAAAAAAAAAAAATCCTACAATGCTTATAATTTTTGGCACTGCAATTCACAGTGGTTGTTTAATTCAAATAAAAATGTAATTCAAGCATTTAAAATTCAATGCCAAAATACTGATTGCTAAAAATTCAGGTGGACAAAAATTCCAGTCTTCAAATTCAGATCGACAAAATTCGGGTAGGAAAAATCCAGGGCTTCACACCTGGGATATCACGGGTAGAGCAATGGATCGCCCCACTGTACCTCCTCTCTGTGCGAAGGGAACTACTTCCCTTGACTAACAGCAAAGATGGAGCGCTCTTCCATTCAGTCATCATAGCAATGGTTTCCCATATGCTTAATGCAAATGCAGTCATGTCAGTGCGGTGTCTTATTCGGTAAGTAGTTCCCTGGGAAGTAGACTGCATAGGGAGCGGGAGGGCACACATTAAAGTACACTATGAACTGGAGAGCTGAAATCGCCAATGTATCGTTCTTCCTGTGCCGTCCCGAGTGTGAAGACTTGGATTTCTTCGACCTGAATTTGGAAACTCAAATTGTATTGAGAATTGTAATACCAGCCTGAATTTGTGAGGTTGAACAATAATGAAAAGCCCACCCCATCACCACCTTTTCAATAAGCTTTTAGCCTCAGGTGCATTGATTCACAATTCAGCAGGGATTTTACTAGAACGTCAATGCTTATTCCATGGACCACTGAGTATCACGTTGTAACCCTTTCAGTAGCTGACCTTCATGGATTAATGATACCAGAGAGAAGGGTTAAAAAGGTTCCTGGTGCCTGTTTGGGTTCAATCTGTAGTCAAGGTAAAAGCCATTACAACAATGTTTCATTCTGCTTGAAGCTCATTATTTATAGCCACACCCATGGAACATCTCTAATCTTACCATATGTTTCTTGATAGATTTCCTTCTCACATTATTTATCTTGACCTCACACAGTACATGATAGTGACCGAATAAAAAAAAAGAAAGAAAGAAGAAGAAAAAAAAAAAAGGAACATATTTTGTCTATGGAAACTGGTAATACTGGGCCCATTTCACAACAGCTTCAATTCTTTATGGCATGGATTGCACATAGTCTTTGAAACATGCATTTGGAGATTCTCAGCCGTGCTGGCATGACTGCATGACATACACACGTGGACAAAATTGTTGGTACCCTTCGGTCAATGAAAGAAAAACTCACAATGGTCACAGAAATAACTTTAATCTGACAAAAGTAATAATAAATAAGAATTCTATGAATGTTAACCAATGAAAGTCAGACATTGCTTTTCAACCATGCTTCAAGTGAATTATTTAAAAAATGAACTCATGGAACAGGCCTGGACAAAAATGATGGCACCCCTAACTTAATAGTTTGTTGCACAACCTTTTGAGGAAATCACTGCAATCAAACGATTCCTGTAACTGTCACTGAGACTTCTGCGCCTCTCTGCAGGTATTTCGGCCCACTCCTCATGAGCAAGCTGCTCCAGTTGTTTCCGGTTTGAAGGGTGCCTTTTCCAGACAGCATGTTTCAGCTCCTTCCAAAGATGCTCAATAGGATTGAGGTCAGGGCTCATAGAAGGCCACTTTAGAATAGTCCAATGTTTTCCTCTTAGCCATTCTTGGGTGTTTTTAGCTGTGTGTTTTGGGTCATTGTCCTGTTGCAAGACCCATGACCTGCGACTGAGACCCAGCTTTCTGACACTGGCCAGCACATTTCTCTCTAGAATCCCTTGATAGTCTTGAGATTTCATTGTACCCTGCACAGATTCAAGACACCCTGTGCCAGATGCAGCAAAGCAGCCCCAGAACATAACAGAGCCTCCTCCATGTTTCACAGTAGGGACAGTGTTCTTTTCTTGATATGCTTCATTTTTCTGTGTGTGAACATAGAGCTGATGTGCCTTGGCAAAAAGTTCAATTTTTGTCTCATCTGTCCATAGGACATTCTCCCAGAAGCTTTGTGGCTTGTCAACATGTAGTTTGGCATATTCCAGTCTGGCTTTTTTCTGATTTGTTTTCAACAATGGTGTCCTCCTTGGTCATCTCCCATGTAGTCCACTTTGGCTCAAACAACGACGGATGGTGCGATCTGACACTGATGTTCCTTGAGCATGAAGTTGACCTTGGATCTCTTTAGAAGTCTTTCTGGGCTCTTTTGTTACCATTCGGATTATCCGTCTCTTTGATTTGTCATGAATTTTCCTCGTGCGGCCACGTCCAGGGAGGTTGGCTACAGTCCCATGGATCTTAAATTTCTGAATAATATGTGCAACTGTAGTCACAGGAACATCTCGCTGCTTGTAAATGGTCTTATAGCCTTTACTTTTAACATGCTTGTCTATAATTTTCTTTCGAATCTCCTGAGACAACTCTTTCCTTCGCTTCCTCTGGTCCATGTTGAGTGTGGTACATACCATGTCACCAAACAACACAGTGACGACCTGGAGCCCTATATATAGGCCCACTGACTGATTACAAGATTGTAGACACCTGTGATGCTAATTAGTGGACACACCTTGAATTAACATGTCACTTTGGTCACATTATTTTCAGTATTTTCTAGGGGTACCATCATTTTTGTCCAGGCCTGTTCCATGAGTTTATTTTTTAAAAATAATTCCATTGAAGCATGGTTGAAAAGCAATGTCTGACTTTCATTGGTTAACATTCATAGAATTTTTTAAAGATTATTACTTTTGTCAGATTAAAGTTATTTATGTGACCATTGTGAGTTTTTCTTTAATTGACCGAAGGGTACCAACAATTTTGTCCACGTGTGTAATTGCTGCAGAATTGTCAGCTGCACGTGCATGCCATGAATTTTGAATCCTCCCGAATCCCAAAGGTGCCGTAATGTATTCAGATCTAGCGACTGTGGAAGCCATTAAAGTACACTGGACTCATTGATATGATAATGGAACCGTTTGAGACACCTTGTGCTGTGTGGCATGGCGTGTGCTGGAGGTATTCATCATATAAGCGGGGAAATTGTTGCCATAAATTGATGCTCATGGTTGGCAGCTGTACTTGGATGAGTTGTGGAATTCAATCAAATGGTATTGAAGGGGATACCTATTGGCCGGGACTTAAACAAAAAAATCCAAAAGCAGAGTCACAACCAACCAAAAGTAGCGAATAGCAGCTCGAGCTAAAGGCCCACCTTCCACAGCTCTAGGTTATCTGTTAACTTCTATAGGACTAAATATTGAATTAGAATTAATTATAGTCATCATCATAAATTTTTTCTCTGATATTTTTTCATTTATTTTGTTGGCTATGAAATGCTTGTTAAGATCCGAAACATGGACGTTTCCAGGAATCTGATTGGCTAGGAAAGTGCACTTCTTCAATGGATTGTTCAGGGGCAGTCTACTGTATGTAAAACTTCAGAAACTGAAACAGTGCAACTGAAAATGGAGTGAACCTTAAAAATCAAGCACGCCAGAAAGCAGGACCTGAGATGTGTTTCTTATGTACACTTGTAAAAAAAAAAAAAAGCAAAATATGTGCCCTTAAAGGGGCAGAAGAAAGCATTTCTCACACGTTCCTCACCTCACCACCACCTCCACCACCAACAGCCTGGCCCATTAACACAAGGGGGTTTGAGTCCATGGATTCAAGACGTTTTGATACTAATGTTTTTGTTGGATAAGAAATGCTTGAAAAGTTTCCAAACACGAATGTTTCCGGGCACTGCGTTCTGATTAGCTAGGAAAGTGCACTTCTTCAAAGGACTGTTCAGGGACAGTCCAGATTAAAGTCTGAACCAACCAGCTGCACGTCACAGCAGAAATTACAATGCATCCAGGTGAAGACCAGGTCCAGGTGACTTTTTTCTGTTTTACAGTCTCCAGTAGTTCCAGATTTCTGTTCTTGTCTGATAGCAGCGGAGTCCGACGTGATCTTTTACTGTGTTGTACCCGCAATGTGTTGTACTGTACCATCTGAAACGCTTTTCTGTCCCCATGTTTGTGAAGAGTACCGTAGTTATTTACAGGACGTTACTGCAGCTTTCAAACCAGTCTGGCCATTCTTCTCTCTAATGAAGTCATTTCTAATCTAAAAAGATAAATCTCATACAAACATCAGGAATCAGTTTTATACTTTTATAAAATTTATAAGAATCGGTTTGCTACGCCATCTTTGATTGTTTATTTGTATAATTCTGACACTATATAAGAGACAGGAGGCTGCACCTCCTGTCATGCTTTCTTGGCTTGGCACTGACGGTGTAATGTGATATACCTGTATATGGTTGTGCCAGAAAGTTACGCAAGGACTCCTTCCTTACAGTAGATAGTTCTGCCTGAATTTCCCATTAATCAAGAAATCTTATGCATGATGGTCCTGTAGTTTGCAAACATGTCAATCCTGCTTTGTTAAAGGATTGTACTTTGGCTGAAATTTAAATTATAAAATAAAGTACATATTTCTATTAAGGATTTGATCCCTCCAGGCTTCTGGTAGTACGCATGTTTTTTTTTTTTTCCACATATAGAAAAACTTCAACGATTTGTGTAGAACTCTATGACAAATTTTGAAGGCCAAACATGCCAATTTTACCAACTAACATTCTGTTAATATCCATTGAAGGGTTAGTTTATTTATTTTTTCTCTTTTTTTTTTTTTTTTACTCACTGGCCAACACAGGTTAATTGGTACTCTTTAGCTTTTGTGTTTTTATATTTAAAAAATGTAGACTTGTACATATATTTGTATAAAGAATTAACCAGCAGACTAATAGCACAAGTCAATTAACAAACTTAATCTGTATAATATAATTGGTGTTAGTAACTTTAAATAAGAAAAATCCAAAATGTTTAAAGTTAATCTGCATGAAAAAGCCTCCATAAATCGTGTGCATGTGGAATTGAGGCACGTGTGGAAGTGATCATGTGGTTGTACCATTTCAGGCTTGCACATTCACCCTCAACCAGCAGGCACAGGTCTGCTTATTTATTGTATTGATTCTCTGAAATGCCCCTGGGATGGGTAACTACCCCAGTCTGAGGTAACAGCATGTGTGGCAGCTCTGGTTACCAAACTATCATTACATGTACATTAAGGATATAATGATATAAATTATTTAAGGAACAACTGTACAACCCAGTAATACAGTATTGTTACGGTATCTACTTACTAGGTATGCTGCACTTATTTGTCAAAGAGGACATTAAATTGTGTAGAAAGTAGAATTTTACCTTCAGTCCTAGGTCAACGTATGCTGATAATTTACTGTATAATATCCAAATACATTCATACCCGTAGTCGAAACAAACACTTATTGTCTTCTATAGCTGGTGACTAGACACTCTGAGGAAAGACTTTTTTGCTTTTTAAAATGGTTTCACTTGCATCCTGTCCTAAAAGAAACCTTTTGTTAAGAATTGTTCTGTAGATCATTTTGTGGTTCCAAGAATAATTCAATAAAATTATTATTATTATTATTATTATTATTATTATTTTAAAATGAAGTATTCTTATCTAGTTTTTTCCCCCAGATGCATTGTAAACAAACTTAAATTAACAATGGACAGGTCCTGAGCTTTTGCAGTTTTCTCAAAAAAAGGTTTTCATTGAATACATTGCATTCATTTGTATTTTATGAATATAATATACACAGTTATATCTGGGTCCTAATGTTTTGCTAAAATAAGCAAATGTGATAACCTAATGTGAAACTAAAATAATCACAGCATTAAGAAGTTTCTTGCAGTGATTACTAGTACTGTATATACAGTACAGTATACACAAAATTGCATTTACTGTATCATTTTTGTGATAAGAAGAAAATTTTTTTTTTCAAATCTGAAATTCTGCTCTTTCAGTTGAAGCAGTGGTCAGACACAAACATGCATAAAATTCACCTGACAGAAAAGACATGACTGATGCTTTTGGTTTGGATATAGGGTTTTTAAAAAACTATAAAATTTGTTAGAAAATTTTTTTTTATGAGTCCGACTTTGACCTTGTAATTTTCTTACTGTTACTTGGTGCACATCTAGAGAAAAAATCTCTAGCAAGTATTTTGCATTGCTGTATAATTAGTCAGGTCATTCTGGCTGTCATGCCTAAGCTATAACAAGGCACAATGTTTACATTATATTGTCCTGCTATTTGAGCTGACTTTGCTTGTTGATATTTTGCCATTTTTCTTTCATTTAAGTAATACAAATACAAGTTAGCTGATAGCCAGATACAGTATACTTATCTTTCTCTTCAATTGTAGACAGTTTAACATTATTATGTGCAATATGACATGAATTGGCAAAACCAAACATTGACGTTTAATTTTGAAACATTTTTATACAGTTTAATTTTACTTGCAGCTTGTTGCTTTTAAATCCAGATTTTTAGGTTGCATTTCAGTTCATCCAAAATTGAGCTGTCAACATACCATTTGGTAGTATTTTTGTGGTCAGATTCTGTTTATATTTTCCCCTTTTTAACTACAAAAAAAAAAATAAAAAACAGTGACTGAATTTAAAACTTTTTCTTATAGATTTTTTCTTTCTGACCAGTGATGCATCAGATGTGGTAGATCTCATGGTTCGAGCCGTTCCCCTTCAATCTGTGTCTGAAAAAATGCCTCTTTAAGAGGTGTTGAGAGACCTATTCTTATTATAGCATACTTGATTTAATTACTGACCAAATCTGTCAATCAAAACATTTTACAGGAGTTACTCATGTTTATTCCCTGAATACTCACTAAAGGGTTATCTCGTATGTGTCGTTCAGAAATCAAAACTTTACATGTTTAAAGAAATCTTGTGGGGAGACAAGCAGTAATAGGCAAAAGCATGTGCTTTGTTGTTGTCAATCAGAATTACCTAGGGTTAGGGTTGGGTATATTATATGTAATAATTCTACAAAGCACATGGGTTATGATCAATTCTTTTTATTTCAAAGCTCCTGTTAATTCCTATGTTTATTTACCAGTATCTAGAGAGGTACTTGATGTATTATAAACCAACGATTGTATTTCAAAGGAGGGCTGTGTGCCGCTTACTCATTTATACAGCTAAAGAATGACGGAGGTCAATGCTCAACACACCACTTTCTGAAGGCGATACAGATTTAAAGAATGCAGACTATGTAAATTCCATGTTGATTTCAGTATCTCTGATGTGTTCCTGGTAAAAACTGTAAACTGTCACTTGCCTGTCTTGGTAATAACATGCTCAAATCAAAGTGAACCAATCAAAAGCGCAAGCTTGAAACCCTTTAAAGCAATGAGGGCAATAAAAATCTAGATTAAAAGTCTGTTTTTCTGTGCAGAACGTGTACGTGAACATCAGCCGCATTGTCGCAGTGGGCAAGCGGCTTCTCGAGGGTGGTCACTACGCTGCGATGCAGATCCAGCAGCTCTCAGCACAGCTTGAGCGAGAGTGGAAGGCCTTCGCGTCAGCACTGGATGAGAGGAGCGCCATGCTGGAGATGTCAGCCAGCTTCCACCAGAAAGCAGACCAGGTAGTGTATATACATTTAGCTTAGAAAACTAGCAACTGGCAATAGCAAAGCCTGAATGGTGCAAGCAGAGATGGCATGGTGTACCCTGAAGAAAGCTAGGAAAGCTTAAGTATAAGTATAAGGACCCAGTTTGCAAAAGATGTATTTCTTGGTGAATTGTGACAGTTAGTGTTGGTATCCTGGTACTAAAAAATTACTATGTGATCATGTGTTTGCCCTGTCGGTCTGTCTGTCTGGGAGATGTCGTTTAAGCACAACACTGACACCAGTGACGTGTGTGACACAGCGCAGAACAAAACTGACTGAGTTAATATGAGTAATTAATTATGTAATGTAATATGAGCCACAGGAAGTGTTAAATGAATCATGAATAACGGAAGAGACTGCAGATCACTTTCTCGTTTTGTATTCAGAGACTAGCTTTGAAGAGATGGCAGCAGCAAAAAGGTAACCCACGATGAAATATGGAGAATTCTTGGTTAGAGAGTGGACCTAAAGAACAAGCCTCAAAAAATAGCAGTCCCACTGTACATACATGCACTGTTCTTATGTTCTAGAGTTAGTTTTTGTTACATGAAATTTACCAGATAGTCAATACTCTCTATTCTGTTTCTTAAGAAATAAAAACAAAAAGTTTAAAATATGTTTACTCTGGATTGGACAGTGAACGAAGTACAACTCAATATATATATTGATACAGTATATATATCAATATATATCATATATATATATATATATATATATATATATATATATATATATATATATATATATACAGTATTGTGTGATTTGTGAATATATATTTGTTAATTTTCTCCCATTAAAACACATCGAAGGTAATCTTTGTAGTGAAGGCGTTAGTGAGGAAGCATTTAAAAAGCGCATGACCTGGGCAACTGCATAAGCGTCAAGTTGGTTACTCTGCCACGTATCTATTGGATTGCAGTGTTAGTATAGAGTATAGATAGAGGACTAAGTTTTATATTATTACCAGTTATTAATGATTACACATTTTTTTAATGAGTAATTAACCTATGACCTTAGTGTGCTTCATAAATCCATTCATAAATCATAAAAAAAGAAAAGGATATTAATTGCAAAACTCATTTAAGATCCGCCCTATGTTCTTCTGATTAAAACAACTTGATTCCTGAATATAAATCTGGCAGCATAATCCTAAATTATGATATCCCCCCCTATCAGCCATAATATTAAAACCACATAACATTAACATATTAACATTTATTCGTAATTATAAACCAGTAAGATGGTGAGAAGATCCTGGACATCTATTGTCCTTTATCACAGAACAGCCAATGTTCTGTGCACAACTCTCTGAATTTTTTTTTAATGCTGGCCATGGTAGAAAGGCACCAGAATACCAAGTGCAATGCAACACATGATGCCCAGCAGGCAGAGTCTAATGCTGCCGACATGGCCTCCAAACTCCGCAGACCACGATTTGATGGAGCACACGTGGGATGAGCCAGTCAAAACAAGTCTGTTAGGAGGCACCACCGCACAACCCACAGCACAACCCACAGCACCCCAAGGATCGTAGTGCCCTAGTGCCAGACACCACAGCACAACGCCCCTAGGGCCAGAGCCTCCCCGGGGGCACAAGGGAAAACTACACGATACCGGGCATTGGACTACGGTTCGGAAGGTCCCAGGTTCAAGTCCCACTACCACCAATTTGTCCCTGTTGGGCTCTTGAGCAAGGCCCTTAACCCCAACTGCTCAGATGTATAATGAGAAAAAATGTAAGTCGCTCTGGATAAGGCCGTCTGCCAAATGCCTAGATGTAGATGTAATGAGTCTCTTTGAAGTGTTTTGCTAGGTAAGGTATGTCATAAATGTCATAAAATTCAACTGCGTCTGAAACAAAACCTTTGGTATCATTGCAACATTAGAAGTGATGTGGGCAGGACTGTCATCATTCAGCTCAAAAATTAAGTAGCTACTTTTTTCCTAACTTTTTGTGAGGAAAAATTATGGATGAAATTATTTCTTTTTGGTCTCTGTCTGCTAAAAAAAAAGGTAAAAAAAAAAAAAAAGTCACCTCTTATGGGTAATAATTAAAGCACTTTTTAAGCAGTGTTGGGTGTAACGCGTTACAAGAGTACTTGGATTACTTTTTTGATGTAACGAGTAATCTAACGCGTTAGGTCCACCATTTACATACTCAGTTATTTAGTTTTCAAAAAGAATCAGTTATTCAGACAATTTATGTAATCCCTGAGATAGGCAGCAGTCATTCTGTTAGTGTGTGTGTGTGTGTGTGTGTGTGTGTGTGTGTGTGTGTGTGTGTGTGTGTGTGTGTGTGCGAAAGTCATCCTGCGAACCCCACACCCGATAACCCGCCCCTCTCTTATTACTGCTGTTATCCCCCTATCTCACCTATGCGGTTTGACTCGTGGTGAGAAGCGGTGTTAGGCACCGCCCGATGTTTCGCGAAGTTCTGCAAGGTTCCGTTAGCATCCGCGAGGGCCGACGCATGGGACAGATGGAAATGTAATCATGGTGACAAAACTCGCAGTCAATCATGATGAACCGCACTTACGGCCACCGCGCGAAAACCGCGTAGGTGAGATCGGGGTATTAGTAGTTAACAGATTACAGGCCAAAGTTCACTGAGTGATGACGGTAGAATAATTATAAAGGTCTTGACTAAAACAACATGCATGAGGAAGCACAAAGGAGTTTTCATTTTCTGCAATGGAAAAGTACTTGAACTCGTTACTTTTATCAGAAAGCACTGTTTGAAGGCAGTATCTTTGTAATGTAATTAGTTACTAATAAAAAGTTTTGTCCCCCAACACTGTGGTTAAGCTAACAACGTTTGTGTCGCGCAAAAGTTGAGAAATAGGACATCTATTACAATATATAAACAAGTTGAATTTTTTTTTACTTTTAATTCTTTTAAAAGTTTAGCAAGTCATCATTTGTAGTAGTAAAAATACAATTTGTTAGAATTTAAATGATCTATATTATCTAAATAATGAGTTTTACCGGCTAATTTTACTAGGTAAAATTTATATTTAAGCTATTTTTTTATTAAATTTTGACTAGTCATAAACTATTGACTTACAGTTGGGTCCATAAATAATTGGAAATTTTTTTTCTTTTTTGTAGCTTTTCCCTCTGTCCCTCTGGACTTTTTTCCTAACTTTTTGTGAGGAAAAATTATTGATGAAATAACTGCCTCATTTCAATTACAGTGTGGTAATCTATGGAGCTTATGTTAAAATAATTGTTTCACTGTTCAAATATTTATGCTCATGACTGGACACTGAAGTCTGTCATATTCCAAATCGAACTATTTTTAACTAGTAAGAAATTACGGTATTTACACATAGCTGCAACTCATCAGTTAATTCGTAAAAAATTCACATAAAAATTTTCACCTGTCAAAAATTCCAGACCAACTAATGAAAAAATTCTATAGAAAGAACCCAAACAAAAGAAACAGATGTTTTGTTGCCTCTCACTTTGTTGCCAGATGCAAAGTATCCATTAGCTTTTACACTTTGAACATTTCTGCAGACTTGAACGGAAAGTTTGTATACTGCAAACTGCTTTTCTTTTGTCTTCATTTTTAGCTTGAGGGTGTGTAAAATGTTGCACTTCCCTGAAATACAATAATGAAACGTAATTTCTTCCTTCAAAGCTCTAAGAATTACATTGTTTAGATAATTCTCCATCTTCACGTCTGGGTGTGTGTTACAAGCTACAGATGGAGATGGGGAAAGAGAGTAAAAGAGAGCAACTCTATCTCGTCTTGTCTTTTATCATCACTCTTTGAACAATAATTGCTTGTCGTCAGCCCCGTAATTAGGCTGATGTGCTCTTTGTTCTTCTGCTTCCTGTTGAAACAAAGAAGAAGAAAAGACAGGCTTTCATATATTTGAAGTATGTGTCTCAGCTGAATGGTATATTACATTTGTCATAACCAACTACTGTCTTCCAACAACTACCTACTAATATATATGTTTTTTTACAACAAGGTTGTATCTCAAAAACCTGGTTGCTTGCAAAATGCCCGAAACAACGGCATTTAATCAGTACGCTTTCCTAGATTCCGAAACAGTTGGATGGCTTTGTGTTCTTTTAGTTTATTCGTTTTTCAATTCCATCTCTCCCAGTACCTGAGTAATGTCGAGGCGTGGTGTAAGGCGTGTGGTGAGGGTGAACTCCCCTCCGAGCTCCAGGACCTGGAAGATACCATTCACCACCACCAAGGTCTCTACGAGCACATCACTGCTGCTTACTCAGAGGTACAGGTTCTTTTAGCCTCTTTCTCTCTCTCCTTTAAATGATGTTTTATTGTTTCATATACAAGTCAAACCAGGACCATGTCTCGTGAATGAGGGAATCGACAAAACACTTGTCTACGACTTGCGGAGGAGACACATCTGTCTGTGGGAACCGTACACACAGTCGTTCACCGACACCACTTGCACATTACTGGAACGTGGAAGGCGCTGCCACAACCTCTGAACAAGTCCTGACCTCGCTCCGAGCCATTTCCACATGTTTGGACCATTAAAGGAATTCCTGGGAGGCCAGTGTTTCAGACATGAGTCATGGCTCTGGCGTACTGAGAAAGTGTCCAAGCACTAGCGAATCGCGTGATGAGTGCATTAGCGTAGAGGGGGATTATATATAGAAATCAAGGGAGATTTTTTTTCTCTCTTAACTCCTGTCTCAAAGCCCCGGTTTGACTTGAACGCCCCTTATACAGTATGTATGTACGTATATTCCTGGTTGTATAAGTTCAAGTCTGACACTGAGCCCTCTTTCCACAGGTGAGTCAAGACGGGAAATCCCTATTGGACAAACTCCAGCGGCCTTTGACGCAAGGCAGCGCCGATTCGTTAACAGCGTCGGCCAACTACACCAAGGCGGTGAACCACGTCCTGGATATCATACACGAGGTGCTGCACCACCAGCGGCAGCTCGAGAACATCTGGCAGCACCGCAAACTCCGCCTTCACCAGCGCCTGCAGCTCTGTGTCTTCCAACAAGACGTCCAACAGGTAGGCCATCGACCAATCAGCCTCGGAGAGGAAAATTGGATTGACGGCAATTTAGAAGGAGTGTATTTGTTTCCCTAGCACAGAGAGATCTGATGGGATATACTGTAGGGCTCGGGGATTTGAGAATGCCACCCATTCGGGTAGAGGAATTCCAATGGCAAAAATATTGCGTAACATGCATGGGGTGCGAGAGAAGCTAAAGGTTACCATTTAGTTACCCAGCTGGTCCGCTACCAGCGCCTCAGTGTGAATCCGGTCCCCTTTCTTTCTTTCTTCCTGAGGTTTGATCCTCTGTCCGTTACTTAACTTAGCTTCCAGTTCTTACATACACCAAATATTCATTGAGTTTCTTGCCTTGTATGGATTTTTAAAAAATATGTTCTCTCTGTATGACTGTCACTAGATTTTAGATGCCACACATTCATGCCACGATGTGCCAGCAGGCCTTCTTTTACTTATCTAGCAGGAGCAGACTCTTTGTACTCCAGCGTGTCCGGAATAAAGAGGCCGTATGAATAGGATGCAGGGCAAAGCATCAAAGCAGCTCATGAGCTTCCTGCAGAAAAAAAAAAAAATCCCTTTCAGGTGGACGTAATGATACTTCCTGGAATTTCTATCACGCTTTCACTTATTTTTCTTTGGGCCCAAACCTTCCTGTACGACCGCATACAGTACATGTGCTCCGTAAAGGTTGCCATGGTAACTTCGTTCGGTAGGCTTATTACATTCAGGGTGTGCCGCATAAAATAAAGCAGGCGGACGGCTTCCCCATGCAACACATCTGTACAGCAAATGGCCTGCTTCTCTTCTTTCATATTAATACACCATGCACACACATACACACACATACACACACACACACACACACGTGTGCAGGCACAAATGCACATACAGTACACATGGAAACGTTCAGAACACCATATGCCCCAATGAGGCAGACTAAAAGTGTAAAAAAAAGCCTAAAGGTAGCACTTGATGCAACAACAACAAAATAATATTGTAAGAATACATCATGAAATTAATAAAAAAAGATCCTAAACCTGAAAAAAGAAGCAACTTAAAAACAAAACAAAACAGCCATTTAAAAGATATTGTGTTGATTTTTTTTCTTTCTAAGGGAAGCATTTTTCAGACTGTCTGCCACTTTCTTTTTTCAGTTTTCTTTTCCGCGTTCATTATTCAATTAATCAAGGTTAAAGGGCTTCTTAAGGCTGTTTAGGAAACCTTTATGGACTGGTAAGATGCGTTGCTTCTTAGATCTAACACACATTTCCACACACTGTGCCTGTATGCGATACGCAGCTTTACGAGTCCATAAAGTCCCAGACTGAGTGTCTCGTAGGTTGAACACGATGTGGTGTGAAATCGAACTCCAGGGAACTAGACAGAAGGCGACTTGACCGGCCTGAAGTGGCACATTCTGCTCACAAGAGCCCCCTTGTGGTTCTTCTCATCATACCTGTTGTTTTCTTTTTTGTTTGTTTGTTTTTTTTTTGTAGGTACTGGACTGGATCGAGAATCACGGCGAGGCGTTCCTCAGTAAGCACACGGGCGTGGGGAAGTCTCTGCACCGAGCACGGGCTCTGCAGAAACGGCATGAAGATTTTGAAGAAGTGGCGCAGGTGAGGAGAAGAACATCAGCCGTGGAGTTCAAATTAAAACTCTTTATCCAACTTACCTTGGCCTTGTCCTAAACTCATCATAATGGACTGATGTCTTGATACTTTTTTAGCCCGCTGCTCCGTACAGTATATGTGCTCTGCTAACTTCATGGATATAAACACACATGCAGGACGCCGTATGACGAACAATGATACTTGATTTCTTTAAAAGTAGCCACATGATCTGCTTTTCCCCCAGACGCGTCATGCGTTGTCATTTTGTTGCAGCCTCTGATTGGCTAAAGCATTTTTGGCCGAGTGGGCGGAGCTAGATTTAACACACGTCACCAGTCGGCAATTTAGCACAGACTCACTACCTAACTATACCTAACTCTGCACCGACATGAAACACAAAAACGTGCATGTGAAAAAAGTCTAAAAGTATTGGCACCACATACAGTTTGCCATCGAATTATTGATTCTGTAAAGCTGCTTTGTGACCATTATTAAACGCTATATAGATAAAAATTTGAACGCTATATAGATAAAACAAATTATACTTACAGTTTAGCAGAAATATTTTTGTCCTTGCGTCCTCCAGAAAAAACAAAAAAACAAAACAATTATCTAATTTGTCAATTAGCTTTGACAAATTCAATTAAGCAACAACTCTCAAGTCAAATTTCCTCATGCATAGTACAGCTCTGTCCATCATTGTCGTAAATCCTGTGATATTGACCAGAACCGCAGGCTACACTTCTGACGTATCGCTATAGAAAACTCTTAACGACGCATGACTGACCTGCCGATTTCAGCTTGCAGTAACAGTTATATCCGGCACGATGGATGAAAGAAGAATTGAATGAAATTTCCGCCCTCATGTCGGATTGATTCCTTTGGTTTCCTTTGGGATTCATTAAACAGACTCCTCTAGAGCTAATACTTAGTAAACAGCATTTATTTTATTCTGTAAGTGATATAGACCACTATTTAGGGAAACTCAATGAAGTCAGATTAAAAGCCTGTCTATGTTTTAATCGTATTGCAGAACTTGAGTCGGTTTGGATCTCTTTCAGAACACGTACACTAACGCCGATAAGCTCCTGGAGGCGGCCGAACAGCTGGCTCAGACCGGCGAGTGTGACCCGGAGGAGATCTACCAGGCCGCGCACCAGTTACAGGACCGGATCCAGGACTTTGTGAGGCGCGTGGAGCAAAGGAAAGTCCTGCTGGACATGTCCGTGGCCTTTCATACTCACGGCAAAGAGGTGTGTTAAGTCATAAGCTTCTCTCTCTGAATAGAGACATTTACTGTATTGATGTTCATTACTGGGCCGGTCATAAGATTTGGGTTCGTTGCTCGTGAAGCTTGTCGAGTCAAAAATGAATGGTCTTAATATGAACCCTTTTTACCATTACACCAGTTCTAGTGTAACAGGCTCCGTTCCGAGAGCCAAAATCTCCCTTCTTCTTTGGAGTCCACTGGCGTGTTGTTAGACCCTGGACTCTTGCCCCTGTTTGCGTTCCTAACCCGCATGCGTTAGCCAAGATAATTGCATCTCATAAATGATGCCACCGTAAATAGCATATAATAACGCTTATCTTAATGTGCCCATATGGCGCAAGGTTAGCCATCTGCTATCTGCAGGACAGAGACGACAGTAGCACAGGCTTCCAGGTCCTGCGTGAGTGTGACCATGGGATGGACTTCAGGAGAGATGGAAGTGGAATAAGGTAAGAGGGGGGGGGAAATAAAAATCTATCGCCAGACTTGAGCTCCACTTTCCTTGGCATGCTTGGACAGGCAGATGGGAACAGCACCAGGAAAGCTGAGATTCCCTCCTGTCTCTTCTACCTCGTCTGCCGTTTACCATTTGTCCTTTTGGGGATTTTATATCCTTGACATCTGTCTGGGTTTATCTATTTATTTATTTATTTATTTATTTATTTAAAGCTGCAACATGTCCTTACAGTTATTGGAGACATCAGATATTATTGGATGAATTAGATCAGATCATTTCCTCGCCACAAACCGCTCCATGATTCATCATCATCATCATCATCATCATCATCATCATCCTCAAGAAATGTGATTGAGCTGTGGTTTTTGTAAGTGTCACAAGGTAATCAGATCCTGAAGCGTGATGCCAGAAAAGTGCAAATGATACCAGATGCTCAGCGGCCTGTCGGTGGAGCTGCTGAGGCTACCTGTATCCATACCTTTACAGTCATGGCTCTTCAGTTCAGCTCGTTTTTGCCAGGTCCATTTTTAAGCTTTGAACCCACGGACATTTTTGCTGTTTCAGCTGTGGACGTGGTTGGAGGAGCTGCAGAAGGAGCTGCTGGATGACGTGTATGCCGAGTCGGTGGAGTCCGTGCAGGACCTGATCAAGCGCTTCGGGCAGCAGCAGCAGACCACGCTGCAGTTTACCGTCAATGTCATCAAAGAGGGCGAGGAGCTCATCCAGCAGCTCAGGTACGGAGACTGCACCCATTCAGATTCGAGTTTCAAAAACGGGATGTGTTTAGTACAGAACTGGTTGATTAAGCCGACTCGAATACGTTATCGCGTCATAATAAATGCTCAACCATAAGTTTCCTCTTTAGAGACTCGGCGATCTCCAGTAACAAAACGCCGCACAACAGCTCGATGGCGCACATTGAAAGCGTCCTGCAGCAGCTAGACGAGGCTCAGGCTCGCATGGAGGAGCTCTTTCAGGAGCGGAAGATCAAACTGGAGCTCTTCCTCCAGCTGCGCATCTTCGAGAGGGACGCCATCGACGTGAGTTTCTTCAGCTTAAAATCAGGGGTGCTTCGAACAGGTTTTTTGGGGCCGATACCGATCACCGATTACAGGCTCTACTCGAAGCCTCATCATGTAGCATTATTTATTAAACTACTGTATATCTAACAGCAATGTAAATCAAGTATTGAAATTACAAGAAGAGGAATATCATATATTGGCCAGCAACATGTGCAACACGTCAACATAGCAGCCTGTGCTTGGTTAGTAATTGGGAACAGCTTAGAGCTTGACAAGTACAACTTTCCTGTAGATTGTATAAAATTGAATAAAATAAGACAAGTAGAAAGATGGAAACATCACAGCGCCAAAACTTGTAGTGAACAATGATGAACTGTAGTCTCGGCCCCCGCGCGAAACCATGTAGCTGAAATGGGGGAATTACCAACAGTTGAGTGAGCGGCACCGCGCGAGTCGCTGAGCTCTCCCGCTCTCTTAGTGCTAGCCAACTTTGAAAAACTGCTCATTATACTTTTTCACACAACACGTACAATTGCCAGACCGGTGGAGCCATGTTAGTGTCGCGCAAAAAATTGTCCCGCAAGTTGTGTGTCATCTGATCGGCTTTTCTATATCGGCCATTATAGAGACCGCCGAGCAAACGTCCCAAAGCGATTATTGTCCGATTATGATCGGCGACCGATTAATCGGAGCACAGGACTGGGGTTTGAACTGTGAAGAGGGCAAGAACTCAAATGATGGGAATCAACAGGGAGCAGCCGATACGATACGATATTATCATGATTTTTTTACAACGTTGTTACAATTCTGTAACTTAAAACAAAAATCTGCCCATAATACTGCCTGCCAATGTGTTTGGAGCGCATCACCTGAATTGCGCACACACCTCAAATGCAAGCATATAGAAAAAAGATCGTTAAATTTGGATTTAGAGGATTTCGAGGAAGCGATGGATTTTGCCTCCATCTCTAATGAATAGTCTTAGGGCGTTTTCACACTAGGCTTGATGGCTCTCACCTCCCACCTCACTCGACTCTGCTCTCAGGTACACTTGCACATGAACACTCGGCGATACAGCAGCTGGCAGTGTGCTCTCATTGGGTTTGTGAGCCGTCGTTACGTACAAGATAAGAAGAGAAGGAGGAAGTTAAACATCGCACTATGCCTTATACTGTATCATTGATTTTCCGGAAAGGAATGTCGAGAGCGACTGCTTTATCAGCTCTGGCTGTGTAGGTAAGAACTTAAGATTGGCACATTTTCGGAGGAGACTGATGGCACTGATGACGGCGCATCTCAACAGCGAGCTGCTTCTGTGCGCAGGGACGATTGCTTCCATATCTGATTCGATCCTTACCCAAGTGCGCTGTATCATTCTCAAGACCAGCTTTTTGAGCGGACTCGGGCACGGTTCCCCAGCGTGGAATGATTGTGTTCTCACTGAGCAAAATGAACCAGACTTTGGTGTCGTATTAAACGAATGAAGCGATTCCGGGGCCCTAATGTGAAAACTTCCGTAGCGATTTGTCAACATACCGAGTTCTCTTAGCAAAATAGCTTCCACCGTAATCCTTCAGAAAATCGCGAAAGCATGATCTTAGAAATCATGAGTCAGGAAATCGTAATAACTACGCCAGGTGGACGCTGTTTAATTATTCCTTTAAATTATGATAACGTAAAATAAACGAAAATGATCACCTTGAGTCTAGGTGTCAACCGCGACACCTGACCCTGCGTAACCTGATCCCTATAAAACACACGGCTTGTTAGTTCCCCGGTTAATGTCACCTAATACCCGGCGCTATCGTTTTTCATAAGCGAGTTCATCTTCGAAGCGATCGAGTCATCGGGTAACAGGAGTCACATTTGAGTCGGGACTCAACGACCTGCGGACTGAACGACTGAGGCTGTGTGAAGGAATTCCTGTGATGCCTTGAAAGGAACGTTTACGAAGAGCTGGGTGGGACGAGCCAGTCAGTGACAGCACCAAGGTGTGTGTGTGTGTGTGTGTGTGTGTGTGTGTGTGTGTGTGAGAGAGAAAGAGTGTGAGTCCTGAAACGCTCCGTTTGCTCACGTTCTTCTTGGCTCCTGCTTCTGCCTCCAACCGCCGCTTTAAACCGACCGAACGCGCCAAGAGGCAGAAGACACAGAGATGTCTCTACTCACTGGAGGTGGGACGCACGTGCGAGGTACAGTAATGTTTTCCCAGGCGGGGAGGATTAGTCCGCTGTAAATCTGTACCTGCCGCGTGTTAAACGTTAACAACGGCGCTTTCGTGTAGCGCAAATCCCTGCGCGAGTGATTGGAAACGCAAAGTTGCTTTAGAAGAGTGTGATGATGTGTTTCAGGAGATAAAGCGAGATGTGTGTGTGTGTGTGTGTGTGTGTGTGTGTGTGTGTGTGTGTGTGTGTGTGAGAGTAAAACAGAGAGAGAGGCAAAATGTTTGGCAATGTGACAACGTGCTGAGTTTATAATGCTTAGTGTAGCTCCACCATTGTTTGCTTCTTAAAGACTATGGTAGCGCAGTATTCTCCTAGACTTCCACTTGAACTTCTACTCAGAACTGAAATATTACTCATTGTTTTATTATTAACTAGTGTTAGTACACGTCGTTAAATAGTTAAAAGGTTTTAAAGAAAAAAACAAGCTGATCAGCTTTAATGATAACGAGTGATATTATTATTCTTTCAGCTTGAAGTCCACGTACATGTCTGGCTGTCTGTCTGCCTGCCTGTCTGCCTGTCTGTCTGCCTGTCTGTCTGCCTGTCTGTCTGTCTTGTCTGTCTGTCTGCCTGCCTGCCTGCCTGCCTGCCTGCCTGTCTGCCTGCCTGCCTGCCTGCCTGCCTGCCTGTCTGCCTGTCTGCCTGTCTGTCTGCCTGTCTGTCTGCCTGCCTGTCTGTCTGCCTGTCTGTCTGTCTGTCTGCCTGTCTGCCTGTCTGCCTGTCTGTCTGTCTGTCTGCCTGTCTGTCTGCCTGTCTGTCTGCCTGCCTGTCTGTCTGTCTGCCTGTCTGTCTGCCTGTCTGCTTGTCTGTCTGTTTGTCTGTCTGCCTGTCTTGTCTGTCTGTCTGTACGGAAAAACTTATTAATACACAGAAACCACATTCTGTAAGGTTGAGTATCTGACGACGTGTTTACACTAAGTTGGACTTCTTTCCTGGTCAGTCAAATACACTCCCTGTTCGGTAATCGGAGAGTGAATCACGGATGAGAAATCAAAAAAGTAGATCAGATAAAGATGAGGTTTTGTCTTAAAACGACTCCAGCGTGTTAAAATTCACTTGTACCACTTCAGCACTGTTATTTCAGCCAAAGTGAAAATATGAACTAAAAATATTCAGTTTATCTTTTCTAATTAATATCTACTGGTGCAGGTGTTTTTTTACATTGAGACAGTAGCGCATCAGTAGCTTATTTTAAAGTAGATTATTAAATCCAGCACGTAACTGTCCATAACATTTTGAATTGATCACATGACCCTGGGCTCTCAGTTCGGGTATTTTACACCGCGGACTGCTGCGGAAACGTTTGCTCTAATGGCGCGTGTATTATAGTGGCGTTCCACGTTACCGCTTGTTATTAATATTGTACGGTTTCAGGACGAACGAGACAAACTGGTTTTGAACTTCCTGCAGGAAGAATAAACCTACACTGATCTGTCCGTTCATCTTTCCGAGGTTCAGGTTTTATAGCCTACGCTACTTCATTGTTAGCAAGCCGTGCTCTGTCTGCGGGGTCTGGTGAGGATGCTAGGTGCATTATTCCCGTTATTCCTGTGTCTGACGCATCCTCTGTGTAGTTACGGTAAACTCTTGCGTTGATTACCGCTTTGTTTTGTGATGTGTATAGCCACGTCCACCTGTGGGGAAAAGCGCTACATTGATCTGTATTGAGGTGATCTACTACATAACTACTGATGACGTCCCTTCTGCTCAACATTTGGATTTCATTTATTGCACCGGTTTCATTCGATTCCGTCTATCCAGTTTTGCGTGATGCTGTGACCAAATCCGGAGGAATTAGAGGAAGCGAGGCCTCAGGAGGCGTGTCTTCTGCAGCTGTGTAGCTTCAGTCTCTGTCAGTCAAAATAAAGGGGGTGTGGCCTGAGTGTTTTTTTCTTTTTTCTTTTTTTTTTCGAAATGAAATAGGCGTGGCCCTTATTACAGATATTCCTGTGGCTTCAGTCGAAATGAAGGAGGTAACTAGTGCGTATCGGTAACGCATCGGAACACTGCAGTGCCTCGGATGGAGCGATACACAGTCCTAATAACTGTCACCACAGCTGAATAGCTTAATAGCAGTGTAATGTAATATACCCTCTCTCTCTCTCTCACACACACACACACACACACAGACACACACACACACACACACAGACACACACACATTGTTATAGAAGAGACTAGGAGATAATTAGGATCCTCGTTAGTCATTTTGGCCTTGACCCCTTTGTGTGTGTGTGTGTGTGTGTGTGTGTGTGTGTGTGTGTGTGTGTGTTTCTAGGTGATCTCGGACCTGGAGTCGTGGGGTGACGAGGTGGCTCAGCAGCTCGGGGAGTTTGACACGGAGGAGTTGACCGTAGCCGAGCAGAGACTTCAGCAGCACGCAGAGAAAGCTCTCACGATGAACAACCTGACCTTCCACGCCATTCACCAGGGCCAGGAGCTGTTGCAGTACGTCACTGAAGTGCAGGCCTCAGGTGGGTCTGTGTGTGGCATACACACGCACACACGCGCACACACACACACACACACACACACACACACACACACACACACACACACACACGTTAGAATCCTTTTGCCTTTTCTAATTTGAAAAATAAATGCCATTATGTCCTGTTCTGTTTTTACTCCACTCTGTTTTTACATGTGTGTGTGTGAGAGAGAGAATGAGAGTGAGGGTTAACCCAGTTGGCTTAAGTGGGGGTGGAGCGGCTAACACTAATGCTATAGACCAAAGCCAGCTCACACAGCAGGAGCAGACTAACACACACTGCTGTAATCCGCTAGAAATCACTAGACATTCTGCTTTGCCTGCCTCCATCACACACACACACACACACACACACCCACACACACACACACACACACACACACACACACACACATATACACACACTGAATAGAATTGCAATGGTGGAGTCGTCGCCAGGTTTCAGCCCAATGCATTTCTGGGTAGCAGGAGTGAAATGTGAGTACAAGTGTGTGTGTGTGTGTGTGTGTGTGTGTGTGTGTGTGTGTGTGTGTGTGTGTGTGTGTGAGAGAGACATTGCAGAACCGCATCTTTTCCTTTGGCAATTGTCTGACGTTTGATTTTAATGCAGTGCTCTCTCTCTCTCTCCCTCTCTCTGTCTCTCTCTCTGTCTCTCCCTCTCTCTCTCTCTGTAGGTATAGAGTTGTTGTGTGATCGGGATGTGGACATGGCCACGCGTGTACAGGACCTGCTGGACTTCCTGCACGAGAAGCAGCAGGAGCTGGACGCGGCGGCCGAGCAGCACCGCCGCCACCTGGAACAGTGTGTCCAGCTGCGCCATCTGCAGGCCGAAGTCAAACAGGTAACACACACACATTTTCCTGATTGTTATACAGCACATACACACACACACACACACACACAACGTCAGAGTGAGTTGAGAACCTTTAAATTACAGGACAGTGCAATACATGCAAGGAGTCAAACTGTAGTTTAGTGGTAGTGGTCTGAAACAGGTGTTGTGTGTGTGTGTGTGTGTGTGTGTGTGCGTGCGTGTGTGTGTGTGAGAGAGAGAGAGATGAGTCAGAAAGTTCTGGAGAGAACCTGTATGTGGCATGTCAGATCTGTGTGTGTGTGTGTGTGTGTGTGTGTGTGTGTGTGTGTGTGTGTGTGTGTGTGTGTGTTCAGGTCCTGGGATGGATCCGTAACGGTGAGTCTATGCTGAACGCGGGTTTGATCACAGCCAGCTCTCTGCAGGAAGCCGAGCAGTTACAGAGGGAACACGAGCAGTTCCAGCACGCCATCGAGGTGCTCCTCACACACACACACACACACACACACACACACACACACACACACACACACACACACACACACACACACACACACACACACACACTCTTCTCATTTCATTTCTAATAATAACAATATTAATAAATATAGTTGCAAGCAACGATGATGCGCCCAAGCACCCTGTGCCATCGCCACCCCAGGTGCACCGCACAACCTGTGTTATTTGAGTGTGTTAAGACCTCGTAAAACCATCGCACAACCGCACTGCACAACCTGCACACGTCACACACAAGGGCTAATGTCAGTTTGGGCCCTAAATATTTGTTGAGTGCGTTAGTGTGTGTGTCGTGAAAGAGGAGAGTGTGTGTGTGTGCATTAACATTTGTTTTGTGTGTACAATAGGCCGCAGATGCTGGAAAATAAGCCTCACACTATGATGTTCCTCAATGTGATGTCACTGAACGTGATGTCACAGAAAGTGTCACTGAATATAATCTCACTCAATATAATGCTAGACAGAAAGTTATTAATCTTTTTCCGGCGTATGTTTAAGACATTATCACGGCTGGCCCGTTTGAGATATTGAAAATCCCTCCGCAATTTTGCATCCTCAGTGTCTTTAGATCTTTTTGGCCCAGTTTGGTGGCGATCGTATAAATTCCCTAGGAGGAGTATATACAAATCCATCTGGTGCGTTTTTGCAAACGACCCAAAATAACCGGCCTCCTGTTGAGTTGAGCCCAGGACATGCAGCACGAAAGTTGTTCGGCACGATGAGCTCTAAATGTGTACCGAGTTTCATGTGCCTACGTGATAGTGTGTAGGAGTTATGCAGCAAAATCTTGTGTGGGGGCCCCTGGGGGCCCCGGTCCATGAAACTCTCAGGCATCCTGATGGCAGCAGATTCCAACCTGTCTGCAAAGTTTTTGAGCATGTTAAGACCCCCGAAAAGTCCAAAAGGGTGGGGGAAAAAATCCTTAGGAAAACAAGCGCACCTTATAGTGCTTGGGCCCTAATAATAGTATTATTAGTAGATCATGTGCACTTTATTAAATTGTACCAGCATGTAAGGAAGATCAAACAACGTTCTGAAGAAAAGTTTGTAGTAGTTTCATTGTTACAAAGTGAGCGAAACGGAATACGCCATCACAATCAGTTCATATGCCACCTTGAATAAAAAAAACAAAGACATTTCTGGATTATGGCTAGTGTTCTGGCTCGGAGACATTAATCTCACGTTCCTGCGTATTAAAATGTATGGGGGTGAGTTAAACATTTTCCGCACTCTGGCTGTAGAATTTATTTTAATTTCTTTTAGAAAAGACAAATACAGAGTTTTTCGACATAATCACATAGCTTTTCGATTACACTTTTCCTACACTGTCCATCTGTCGACATTAAAAAATGTTTTCAGCTGAGCTCTGAACCACAAGTGCACCGCAGTCTTCACTTCTTTATCAGAAATAAATCTTTGTCATCGTACGGCTGCTTTCAGGGGAACAAACAGGTGAAAGTCCGATGGAGTGAGGTCAGGGCCCGAATTCACAAAGCTGCTTAAGCATAAAAGTCGCTCCAAGTGATGAAATTCTAAGAAACTTCTCAGAATTTTCCAAGAAACATTTTCTTAGAATTTCCCCTTAAATTTAGGACTAAATCGTAGTAAAGATAAAAATGATTCATGAAACATCTTAGCCCTAAAAGCATCTAAGGTAAAAAATTGTTAAGACTAGGGAGGAGGACGTTTAAGAGGCTTAAGAGTTTCTATAGCAAAGGACAAACTGCTCTTCTGTCCAATTTGGTTTTCTTGTTGTTTTACTTCCTTCCATCTCTCTTGGATTGGTGGCTAGATGCCATCCAAAAGTGCAACTTAAATAGACTAAAGACTTTCCTGCATTCATGTATTCATAAATTGGTCAAATCTGAGCCATTTTGCTCCCATCAATCTGAAATTGATTATAAGTTATAAAATCAGGATGGTAAATAAATGTAAGAACTTCAATATATAAACCATGGTGTGGAAATTGGTTGCTTCAAAAGTAGACACATTTTCAACATTTGGCTGTTTAATTATCTTTACGATATTTAGCCTATAACAGAAAAATTTACAGATTTTTTTATCAACCAATCACAGTCCTTGAATTGCAGCGTTGTCCCTAGCAACGGGGTCGACCACACTTGCTTACTAAGGTAAAGCTTTTTGTACTTTCCTTACTCAGAGTTGCTCTGAGAAGTTTCCTAAATCACTTTTAGTCTAGGACTCCCAGCTACTTTTTAGGCTAAGATAGGAGCTCTCTGAGAGAATTCTAAGAAACTTTGTGAGTACGAGCCCAGGACTATATGGAGGATGTTTTAACAACTCAAAGCAAAGTGTCAACAGTGTGGGCAGAAAAGAGCGGACACGCAATGTCATGCGAGATCGCTGCGCCCTCAGATATCAGTCCTCTGTGTTTAGGCTTTAGGCTCAGCAGTAAGCGTCTCACTGTAACGAGCACTGTTGATTGTTGACGTTTTTTCCTGATAATGTTTTAATTAGGGCTGCAACAACTAATCGATAAAATCGATAATTAACGATAATGAAATTCGTTGTCAACGAATGCCGTTATTGATTAGTTGGACTGCTCACATTACTGAGGAGCGTGACCACAAGATGCACAAATACACAAAGATACACACAGATACACAGCCGCTTGTGCAATGGAGGTTACATAAGCGTCTGCAGGAAAAAGCGCGCGCCTATGGCGTTATATTCCTGCCACAATTCTGAGCGCGCGGTTTGACATTTTGAGAGCAGACAAAGAACTCTATGCGCGTGCAGTGTCTGTGCGCTCAACAGCTCGATTCTGCGCGTGCAATGTCTCCCCTGCTCGCGTAACATGTTCTCCGTGCAACATTTATTTTCTGTGCGCGCTCGACTCTTACGCTCGCTAAACTTTGTCCAGTGTTACAAAACTGCCACAAAACCAGCCAATCACAGACTTCCACACACTACTTCTGATTGGCTGTTCCTTCTCTACCAGCTGGCAATATTTGCAATTATTGTTAAAAAAAAAAAAAAAAAAAAAAACTCTATTTGGCATACACGAATGCTGTTATTTATTTATTAACAGCACCACAAGTGAGTGAGTTCATTCAAAAAATACATCCCCCATGCACTCCACAACAAGCAGCCACTATAACAGATGGCATCCAACATAATAAGAGTACATCAATATAGTTTTTACTTTTTTCTTTATTTATTTAGATTTTGGATATTTAGAGGATTTTTACTGTTCAAAAACAAACTTTGTCTTTAATTTAAGGTTTAAAATGTCAAAAATAAAGCTCATTAAACTCTATATGTGGCTTTTGCATTTTTAAAAGTTTAGTTATATACATAACTAATACCCTGAATTTTTTTTTTTTCCCCCGATTTTCTCCCTAATTTAGTCGTGTCCAATTCCTCCCCGTCACTAGGGGGCTCCCACATTAAGGCTACTACTACCACTCAGCCGGGAGGGCGGCGTAACACACTCGGAGGACAGTGCTATCTGCGCCTTCCGTTGCGCGAGCTCACTGACGCCCCCGATTGGCTGTAGAGCCGTGATTAATGTGGGAGCGTTAAGTACCTCTCGTCCCTCCCCTCTGAGAGAGCTCGGCCAATCAGCTCTCTCTAGACCTCCGGCTGCGAGAGGTTACAGCACCACCCGGGATTCGAATTAGTGATCTCCGGATGATAGGGCGAGCGCTTTACCCACTGCGCCACTCGGAGGCCCCTAATACCCTGATTTATGGTTTTATATAGTTATAAGCAAAACATCAAATTAACGAAGCATTTAGTTTTTATCCGATTAATCGAGAGAAAAAAATCGCCCAACAAATCGATTATCAAAATAATTGTTAGTTGTAGCCCTAGTTTTAATACTGGCCCTTGAGAATCCCAGAAAACTGTAAGCATTGATGAATTTTCCAGCTGATGGTTGACTTTTGAACTTTTTCTCTCGGTCTGCGATTGAGGATGTTCCCGTTCCATACTCTACCGTAGTCTCATACTCTCAGGCTCGTAGGGATAAATCCGTGTCTCATCACCAGTAATGATTCTCTTTAAGAAACTTTTACCTCACTTGGAGTATCGAACCAATTTGTGTTTTGGATATCCATATGCTACTGTTTATGCTTTTCCGTGAGTTGTTTCGGCACCAGGTACATCCTCAAAAAGAAAAAAAAAACAATGCACGTTGCTCTTCTTTCGTGCAAATCACAAGTGCAGAATGCATTTTAGCTCGCACAGCAGTTACAAATGAGCAGATGTGACACGTTCACAGTGACCGGGGAAAAGGCGCTGATAAGACACTGCGGCCAACAGAAGTTTTGATATAACCCTAACCCTAAGTGCCACAATTATCATGTACAATGTACAATGATCCCTACTCTTAATGTTACGATCACTGATATTCTTCTCTGTCCCCGTCTGGACTGTAGAAGACGCACCAGAGCGCGTTGCAGGTCCAGCAGAAGGCTGAGTCTATGCTACAGGCGGCCCACTACGACGCCGAGACTATCCGCGAGTGTGCTGAGAAGGTGGCGTCCCACTGGCAGCAGCTCATGCTCAAGATGGAGGACCGACTCAAGCTGGTGAACGCTTCTGTGGCCTTCTACAAAACCTCAGAGCAGGTGAGGGGAATGAAATGACAAGGCTGCCTACAGATTTCTACAGTACAAATCATTCTGGTAATGACCAAGTGCAGTGTTAGGACAAAACCTCAAAACAAAAGGAAGTTAAAGGAACAGGAGGACTGTGTAAATGGTGGCAGTTGTGGCTCGGTGAGTTAATGCTGTGGGTTACTGTTCAAGTCCCGACTCGACCAAGATTCCATTGTTGGGCAGTTAAGGAGCATTTAAGGAGCAATACTAGTCTAAAATTCACTAATACAGTGGAACCTTGGATTACGAGCATAATTCGTTCCAAAAGTGGGCTGGTGTTCCAAAACACTCGTAAACTCGTAAACAACGGAAACACCATTTTAACAGGAAAAAAATAAATCTCTCTGACCTGACGTGAGTGCATATTAACGGAATCACTGCTGTAAAGTAAAAAAAACAAAAAAGAAACAAATGAACCAGCACCTAACCTTTGAAAAGAATCACGACAGAGCTGAGTTTCTGTGTGTTTGTGAAGCCGCGGAGGGGGTGAAAAGGCGAGAGAGTGTCTGTGCGTGTGTGTGTCGGTGTGTGTGTGTGTGTGTGTGTGTGTGTGTGTGTGTGTGTGTGTGTGTGTGTGTGTGTGTGTGTCGGTGTCAAATTACGCTCGCGCGCACACACATAAGAGACGCTGAAACAGAGACGGAGATATTGATTATACAAGTAAGAGACGAGCACTAAGACCCAGCAGGGGAGACGATTACACACAATTCCGCAGCGCAAGAGTGACGGTCTGTGTCCAAATAAGAGGCGCATGCATGATACATGATACTTGGCACTCGTAAACCAAGACTTGCTCGTTTTTCAAATCAGAATTTATTAAAAATCTTTGCTCGTCTTGCGGAACACTCGTAAACCACGTTATTCGCAAACCGAGGTTCCACTGTATATATGAAAGGATAAATATGCATACTGTATGACTGTGAGAACAAGGTCATGCTACTACAACATTTGCCAACCAAGCAACTAAATGAGAAAAGTAATCTTAGGGGTCATACACTAGGACACACCTTCTAACTCCATGGTCTTTCCTGATTTTTATTTCTTTCTACATGCAGTAAAACAATGCTGAAGGTGTCCAGAATATGCAATAACCTCCTTTGAACAGTTGATATTGAGATGTGTCTGCTACTCATGCTCGTTAAACCTTTATAATGGCTCTGCCTTCATGGCATTTGCAGACATCCTTATCCAGAGTAACTTGCATGTTTATCTCATCATACATCTGAGCAGTTGAGAATTAAGGGTCTTACTTAAGAGCCCAACAGAGACAACTTGGTGGTATTGGTGTTTGTACTAGGACCTTTCGGTATCAGTCGCTCAACGCCTGAGCTAGCCCGGCCCTGACTCTACTTTAAGGTGCTGTTTGTTAATTGGTGATTTCTGAGGCTGGTAACTCTGAATGAACTCTGCAGCAGAGGTATGTTTTGGTGTTGCTGCCCTGGGAAGCTCTTCATGAGAGACAGTTTCATCATGGGGCTTGATACTGTAGGTCATGCAAATACACTTGACAATCCAAGTTCCAGCTAACTTTCTTATCTTAAAATATTGCTGTTGTTACTTAATAACCTAATTCTTAATAGCTACCTTAATAGCATACCTAACATTTATGCAATGCCCAGTATTGTTCTAGAATGTAAAAAATAGATCACATAAAAAAATATTGAAATAGAAAGTGTGTGACTTTTGTAAACTTTTGACTGGTACTGTACTACTACAGCGTTCATCAAACAAACAAGGCAACAAAAGAACACGCTGACATGAAAATAAAGGAACCGTGAGGAGACAAGGGTCGAGGGAACAGTGGGGCCAAGCAAGAAGACATGGAATGAGCGAACAAGGGGACAAGGGGAAAAGGCAAACTATTGGATACAGGAATGATGGAGAAATGGTGCTGTCTTAGGAGTCATGCACAAGGGAATGAGTGAAGGAGAGGACAAGGGAATAAAGGAATAAGGGAATGAAGGAACAGACGTCTTCAAACTTGCTATAAAAGTGATCAAATGGATTTATCCAGTCTTGCAGTGGAAACCACCAATTGGAAAAAAGAGTAATAATAATAATAAAAATGTGGTCCTTCTAGTCCAATATTTATTATTATGGGGACAAGGGGGCGGTGGAGCAATGGTGTGGCCCTAGGTCATCCTGAAACCTTATTCACCAAGGGAGCAATTTAGGACACAACGATCTATAAAACCTTTGAGGCAATGTGAAAGCAAGGATGTAGCCTTAGGGGGTCACACCACATTTAACAAACACAAGCACCTTTGGGAATGAAGGAAGGGGGGGGGGACAAGGGAATAAAGGAGCAAAGGTGCCAAACCTTCAGAATCGTAATGGTTCAACATTCATCAAGCAAACAAAGGGAGCAATGTTTGTTTGAACTTTGGTGATATAGTACTACACCATTGACCACGCAAGCAGAGGACAAAATAATATTGAAAAGAAGGGATAAGGGGATCAGGGAACACTGGTGCCAATTCATACGACTACAATGCAGATCAAGCAGTGAGGTCACAAGGGAATACGGTACTGTAATTAGGGCAAGAGGAAACCAAGGAGCAAGGGAATGAGGGAATGGAGTGCGGATGGACAGGTCTCTCAAAACTCTGACATGGTGAGGAAATGGAGGATATTGTGGATGCCAAAAAGGATGTAATTCAGCGAACACTCGTCTGTAAAACATCCAAAGCAAATAAAGGTGGGGGAATCTCAGGGTCGTTTTATAATGTGTGTGTGTGTGTGTGTGTGTGTTCAGGTGTGCAGTGTATTAGAGAGTCTGGAGCAGGAATACAAGCGGGAGGAGGACTGGTGCGGAGGATCCGATAAGCTCGGGCCGAATTCGGAGTCGGATCACGTGACCCCGATGGTCAGCAAACACCTGGAGCAGAAGGAGGCCTTCCTCAAGGTGCATTTGGGTGCACAGACACACACACACACACATTAAAGTCAGAATTGTAATTGTTGTTGTAGATCGTAGTGTTAGTCAATTTTATCAGCAATATTAGCCAGCTAAGTTTACACTTACTACATTAGGTTAATATATAAAAGGGAAAATTAACATGTGACAGTATGTGCTGTGTATCACTTTGGTTAGATTTGGTTTCCTTCATTACGCACGATGCCTGCTGATAGCGTTGCCAGTGGGAGTTAGCCGGGATTTATTTATTTACTAGATGTGCCCACCACGGTGGCGTAATGGTTAGCACTGTCGCCTTGCACCGCCAGGGTCCGGGGTTCGATTCCCGTCTCTGTGTGCATGGAGTTTGCATGTTCTCCCTGTGCTTAGTGGGTGCTTTTCGTCCGGGTTCTCCGGTTTCCTCCCACAGTCCAATTTGGGAATGCCAGTTGTTGTGTGTGAATGTGTGTGTGTCTGTGCCCTGTGATGGATTGGCACCCTGTCCAGGGTGTACCCTGCCATGTGCCCTAAGTCTCCTGGGATAGGCTCCAGGCCCCCCGTGACCCTGAATACAGGATTAAGCGGTATAGATGGTGAGTGAGTGAGTGAGTGAGTGATGTGCCCACTTCGTTCGCATGGAATTTAATTGCATACTATAAGCGCGTTTTAAAAAATGTACAGCGCATTCACATCTGTTGAATTTTGAAATGAACTAAAATTTTTATTTGTTACTATGAAATGCTCAGAATAAAGCCGTTTGCGATTGCGTTTTATTAAGAAGTCTTACATTGCATATTTGCACATACCTTCTATGTAAAGACACGACCAACTTTACAGTTTTGTTACATGTATTTATTTATGTATAATACGCATTTTCAATCGATGAGCACAATAAAAATGTATTTATTTCTTTTTTATTCTAACTAACCTTTCAGTCAAACTAAAATTGTATTCACCCCTTCAGGCATGCACGTTGGCGCGACGCAACGCGGACGTGTTCATGAAGTATCTGCACAGGAACAGTGTGAACATGCCAGGCATGCTGGCACAGATCAAAGCTCCAGAACAGCAAGTCAAGAGTGAGTGCTCTACACACACACACACACACACACACACACACACACACACACAGTAGAAAGAGGTACAGTAAATGAGATCAATCAATAAAAATGTGTGTGTGTGTGTGTGTGTGTGTGTGTGTGTGTGTGTGTGTGTGTGTGTGTGTGTGTGTAGATATCCTGAACGAGCTGCTGCAAAGGGAGAACAGAGTTCTTCACTTCTGGACCATGAGGAAGAGGAGGCTTGACCAGTGCCAACAGTATGTGGTGTTTGAACGCAGCGCAAAGCAGGTCAGCAACACACAAACACACTCACTCACACACATACTGTACACACACACACACACACAGGAACTGTGCCAACAGATAACACAATAGAGTACCAATCTTGGTATGTATATTGGTTGGTGCCGTTACAGTTGCTATGACAAAACTGTCCACTCTATGGGTTTGACATTTTGACTGAAAGCAGATGACAAAAATACTACTAATAATTAATTAGTATGCAAGTTTATTTACGCTGATTATGATAAATATCCCTGTCGTACTTTAGGTTCACTGGAAATAACTTCATTTGAATTTCAAAACAACATTTTCCCCAGATTTCATTGTGCTCACACTTCTGCTTAATGTGACTGTAAGTACTTCAATAAAAAAAGCCTCGTACTGTAGGTCATGATGCTCTGCTATTTTTCCCAAGTATTTCGAGAAATCTAAACATTTACAACGTACTGTAGGCCAAAAGTTCACTCATACACACAGCATAATTTCCCATGTGTGTTTTTGCACAAAAATATATTTTGCTAAGTAAAAGTTATGGAAGTGTGGTGATTAGGGATCCGGGAATAGACACGTCCTACACGGGAATCTGCTTCACCGCAACTGCAATTACAGGCCCTGTTCTTAAAGCACGGATAATTATAGTCAAGGAGATTGACTCTCTGTTCTGAAAACACACACACACACACACACACACACACACACACACACACACACACACACACATTTTCAGAAACACTATGAGCATAAAGGGTGCTTAGTCTGGGTAAATTATTGAGAGTTGTTTCTGCAAGGGAATCCAGTGTGGGGGAAAAAAAAAAAACTAAAAAAATTCTCATAGTCTTTCTGTTAACTGAGGAGCTTGTTAGCATTGATCATAGGTGTGTATTGTTTAAAATTTTTGTAATAAAAATTTTAAATTGCTGTTTTGTTTGTTTATTTATTTATTTATTTATTTCCTTTTTCATCTGTTTCTTTTTATTATTTGTTATTTTTTTCTTTTTTGTTCATTTAATTTGTTTCTTTTCTGGTTTATCTTGTTTATTATAATTTGTTTCTTTGTTTAAGTTATTTGTCTCAGTTACTTTTAGTTTTAAACTTTTAAATTAGTAATTAGATTTTTTACATTTGTTTGTTTGAGTTATTTGTTTGTTGAATTTCTTAATTTCATTTAAGTGTTTGAAATGTTTGTTAATTTGTGGTTAATTTATTTTGGTTATTTGTTTAGGTTCTTTGTCAAATTGTTGAAGTAATTTCTTTGTTTTCTTTGTTTTGTTTAAAACAAAATAAAGTTATTTGTTTGTCTAATTTGTTTGTGCATTGTCTCATTTGCTAACTTATTTGTTTGTTTCCTTTTTAACACCTCTAGTGTCAGCTTTTCGTTGCATCCAGAAGTTTGCCTGTAATTTAAAGTTTTTATTTTCAGACATGTGAAGGTATTCAGGACATGAAAAGCCTTTTTTTTTTTTTTTTTGTCTTATTATACTGTTTATTTATTTATTTTTTATGTATACTGTATGCTATGTGATATGGTGTCTTTTTTCCAGCTTCTTTTCAAAAATATATTTTCTGTTTTAAAGGAGTCTCCAGTGTCAGCATTTTATAACAGTCAGAGCTAAAGCTGTAATTAATAGTGTTAGCTTCAGGACAGAGGGATTTGTAAACGGTGTCCTGTAATTTGTAACCTGGACTCTTGGTGTTTATGTTGAGAGCTCCCTCTATTGGCCAACTACAAAATCTCTCACACACAACACAGACACAAACATATAAACACATTCAAAATTTTCCCTGTTTAGGCCCTGGAGTGGATCCACGATACAGGCGAGTTCTACTTGTCCACACACACGTCGACGGGCTCTAGCATCCACCACACACAGGAGCTACTGAAGGAGCATGAGGAGTTTCAGATCACGGCCAAGGTGTGCGTGTGTGTGTGTGTGTGTGTGTGTGTGTGTGCGCGTGTGTGTGTGCGCGTGTGCGCACAAGTGTTTGGTCAGTGACGAGATCAAAATGAATATTGCACTGCAGAATATTTATTTATATATCATAATATATATTTCATACTGAATCCTGTATTTCAGAGTGAAAATACTGTGGGGTGTGGTTAGTAAAGGGGGAACACAAGTGGAAAAATTTGAAATCATGTTAATTTTGGGAAATAAACCTACAGTAGGACAGCAGAAAAGCAAGAAAAAGATCCATAAAGGAAAGGTAAAGATAATCAAAACAGGTGATCACATTAGGGTATTAAACCAGCGATAAGAATTAAGAACTAAAACACCCCCCATGGTGCTGTGGTAGGAAATCGGTGCACATCTCTCACTCTCGTGCTTTTCTCCCTCTCTAGCAAACCAAAGAGCGGGTGAAGCTGTTGATCCAGCTGGCAGACGGCTTTTGTGAAAAGGGCCACTCCCATGCGGGCGAGATCAAGAAATGGGTGGTATCAGTGGACAAGCGCTACCACGACTTCTCGCTCCGTATGGACAAATACCGCTGCTGTCTGGAAAAAGCGCTGGGGATATCCTCGGATTCCAACAAGGTGATGAGGACACGTGTGTGTTTATGCGTGGTTGTGTGTGTGTGTGTGTGTGTTTCTGTTTTTGTGTGCTTGTCTGTATGTGTTTGTGCTTTTTATGCATGCATAGGATGTAACCTGTGAAATTAAATAGTGCATGCATGCATATATTGTGTGTAGTAAATGTAATATTTCAATTATTTAATTGCATGAAAACATGCACCGTGCGTCCTCAGAGCAAAGACCTGCAGCTGGACATCATTTCGGCAAGCGTGCCCGGGGCCGAGATCAGGCTCCGAGACGCCAATCATGAGCTCAATGAGGAGAAGCGCAGGTCGGCTCGGCGAAAAGAGTACGTCTGCTTTTACAAAACACACACACACACACACTAAAACATCCTGAAATAGACACATTACCATATCCGCTGACAGGCTCCCGGACATGAATACCTACAGTATAATTTTCATTCCTCATCAAAGTTAACCACAGCAGTTCAGCCCTTATAAAATGCACAACCGTTCGCAGCGCTATGGTACGGTGTTGAGACTCGCTCAATTGTCAAACAGATCTTCTGCATTTGTGTCTTCTTTGTAGGTTCATAATGGCCGAGCTTATTCAGACAGAGAAGGCCTACGTCCGAGACCTGCGTGAGTGCTTGGACGTGAGTACGGCTATGTTCTCTGCAAAAGAGCTTCTATAGTCCTATAGTGAAAGGTTTTAAACAGGTTGCTCCTTTTATTTAACAAAGTCACACCCTCAACCCTGTTACAGTTACTATTTTGCTGTCAAGGAACCTTCACCTTCCAGTAAAGTAACAAGAACTAGCATAATCTGCCATCTTAGCGTTATCAACTCAGTTAAAAAAATTTTTTTTTTTGATTTATTGGTCTTTCAAAAGCATTAGCATACATCCTGAAAAAGGAAACAATTCTAACTTCCTAGCAAATACCTACTGTTGCACCACACGGTTAACTGACCGGACTCAATTGCCTTGCAAAAGGACTAGCATGCTTAAATATAGGCTATCAGACTAGCTAGCTTACTCCAGAATCTTAGGCCATGTCCACACGTAGCCACGTATTTTTAAAGACAAAAGAGTTTTTTTTCCTCTTCGTTTTTAAAAATAATTCTGTCCACACGACCTAGGGTTTAAAAATATCTTTGTCCACATGAAAACGCAAAACGCCCTGTTAAGCGCTGTTAGGAGTTTAACCTCCTTAATCGACGGGGAGCGAATCAGAAGCCTAGACAAAACGTCATTACCGTCATTACCAGTCCGACCAGGTCTCGTCTGAAACCGCCGTCGCTGTCTGCGGGGTCTGTGTCGTCAGTTTTGTACAGTATGTAGCGGCAGTGAGCTTACTAGTACGTTCAGGCACCTCTGTTAATTAACGTAATGTGTGAGTAACTGCGCGTGTGCACACGCATGTAAAAAGTCCAGCACACAACGTTAACACAGTCACTAGTTTACTGTACGTACGTCGGCTATTGTACAAAATATCCTCATGAACAAAGCTGAAAACGGAGTTTTGGAAAATCTTCACTTTGGCCGGAGTTTTCGAAAAAGCTCAGTTTTCAACGACCAAAACGGCGTTTGCGTGTGGACAAAAGGCGAAAACCGTAGAGAGAAATCTCTTTAAAAAATCTCCGGCTACGTGTGCTCATGGCCTTAGTAATTCATTCATGTTAGCAATACTACCAACACAGCCTACCCAAATTTATGCAAATTATTAAACTATTACGGTATTAACTCTCTCAAAATAAAGGAGGAAAAAATATGAAACTACTCCATTTAATTAGCAAAGAGACTGGCACGTGTCAGCATATTTAAAGAAAAGAAATGGGATTTAATACACATTGCCGTGTTATCTGAAACATTAGTTAGCTGCATGCCTGCAAATGCTAGTTTAGTATAATTTGCCGTTTTAGCCAAAGCGATAAGCGAAGTCAAGCTTCTTGTCCAGAAAACTAACCAACTTCACTCCTTACTGAATTCAAAAGAAATACTAGAGACTCTGTTAGCAAAAAAGACTAGCATATCCCAGCATGAATCATCCATCCCAAACCTTGCTAGCATTCCTCATGCCAGGGAAAGGATTACAATACTCATTATACAAGGAAAATACTAGCATACTTCACCCTTTAAGTCTAGCATTTTACAGTATGCTACCTTGCTTTTTCCTAGCAATACTTATGCTAGGAAAAATTACTAGCATACTTCAGTATGCTAAAAATCATGCTAGAACGAAGTCCAAAATTACTTCATGCTTTGGAACTAGCCTATTTCAGAATGCTAAAAACGAACAACAATACTCCTCATGCTAGGAAAAATACGAGCATACGTCATTCTAAAAAATAATGCTGCTCCTCACTAGAAAAAAACAACATAATTGCATATTTCAATATGCTAAAAAGAACAATACCGCTCATGTGAGCATACTAGCATATTTCCCCCTTTAGGACTAACATATTTAGTGTTGGAGGTTTCATGGATAAATTTGATCAGCCTGGTGGCCAATCCTCATTGAGTGCACATTCTACCAGTAAGAGCAGAGTTTAAAGGTTTAATTAGCGGAGTAATAGCACAGTTTTGCTTAAAATATTGCAATGCACACAACATTATTTGGGACATATCAGAGTTCAAAAGAGGTATGTATCAAGAGCCACAGTACCCGGGTTAATGTCAGCATGTCACCAAGAAGGACGAACCACATCCAACAGGAGTAACTGTGGACGCAAGAGGACACTGTCTCAAAGGGATGTCCGGGTGCTGACCCGAATTGTATCCAAGAAACATAAAACCACAGCTGCCCAACTCACTGCAGAATTAAACGTGCACCTCAACTCTCCTGTTTCCACCAAAACTGTTCATCAGGAGCTCCACAGGGTCGATGTACACGGCCGGGCTGCTATAGCCAAACTATTGGTCACTTGTGCCAGTGCCAAACGTTGGTTTCAATGGTGCCAGCAGCGAAAATCTTGTGAAACATGTATTGTTCTCTGATGAGTCCGTCTTCACTGTCTTTCCCACATCCGGGAGCGTTACGGTGTGGAGAAGCGTACAGTATCACCCAGACTGTTGCATGCCCAGAGTGAAGCATGAGGGTGGATCAGTGATGGTTTGAGCTGCAATATCATGGCATGCAATGGCATTCCCTAGGCCCAATACTTGTGCTAGATGGGCACATCACTGCCAAGGACTACCGAACCCCACTTGTTTTGGATGAGCGAATCAGGAAACCGTTTCCTCCGCCAGCATCACGTACAGTAGTGACCTGGCCACTATTCTGCAAGAAGAAAGGCTCAAAATCCCTCTGGCCCACTGTGCAGGACTTGTCATTAGGATATGTCATTCCCACGACAAACTGATGCTGTATTGGCTGCAAAAGGAGGCCCTACACCATACCAATGAATTATTGTGGTCTAAAACCAGGCGTTTCAGTTTCTTTGTCCAACCCCTGCATTTCAGTGTGCTAAAAATCATGCTAGAACAAAGTACCAGAATACTTCATCCTTTGGAACTAGCATATTTCAGTATGCTAAAAAAAAAAAAAGACATCAGTATTCCTCATGGTCGGAAAAATGCAAGCATACTTTTCCCAAAAAAGTGCTTTAAACAGTTTGGCTAGCTAACTGACTAGCATACTAAGAACTTTCTTAAACATTTTTCAACCGTAATCATACTGATGGACCCCATAACAACTAGTGTACTCCACCTTGTAAGACATTTGTCTATACTAAATGACCTAACACACCCTACTCGTTATCATGGAAACTAGAATTTCTCAGCCATTAATAGCGCTAGCAAAACAGCATCCATTTAGGAAGCCGTATGTAATGAGGCTGTCCACTAGGAAGACATTTTTGACCGTTTCAATATTTGACTTTCTTTAGACAAATGGAAGGAGTACGGTAGTTAAATAGATGGCGTAAAATAGTGTTATGAATGTAACAAAAGAAAAACATAGCAAGAAGAAACCCTGTTTGTTGCAGACGTATCTTTGGGAGATGACTAGTGGTGTGGAGGAGATCCCAGCAGGGATCGTCAACAAAGAGCACATCATATTCGGCAACATGCAAGACCTCTATGAGTTCCACCATAAGTAAGTGTCCTGTAAAGCCTGATGTGCACTCAGTTTTACCAAAAACAAAAATGGTAAAAAATGTTGTTTATTTGATTATATTCTCTTCTCAGCATTTTCCTGAAGGAGCTGGAGAAATACGAGCAGCTCCCTGAAGATGTTGGACACTGCTTCGTCACGTGGGTGAGTTTTGCTACACCGCTCCAGAATTTCGTGTTTGAAGGACCTTCCTTCCGACCAATCAGAATGGAGACTTTAGCAGAGCATGGTACTGTAAGTTTAACCCAGTTTTGTTTCCTTTGTTGATTTCTCCAGGCGGACAAGTTCCAAATGTACGTGAACTACTGTAAGAACAAGCCGGACTCCACTCAGCTCATCCTGGATCACGCCAGCTCTTACTTTGATGTAAGTGTATTGTTGCTACTGTACGTGTTCTTAGCTACGTTGTCTTAGCTGCACTACACAAGATGTGCACGCCATACTACGAATCAACCCTCGCGCACATACACACACTGTAGTACTCAGGAATGACGGAGGACCCAGCCTGTAACGGGGTGGGGTTTTGGTGTAGGCGGGGAGGGACTGGGTTAAACGCTCAGATCTTTTTGCGTCAGGGATTGGACTGTTGGATGTTGGACTGGTACATTACTGGCTCATTACACAAAAGTTCTCACTTTTTCTTTATCTGCGTCAAAAAGCCATCGAAAAACTTTATCAAATGTTTGTGTGCTCTTTGGACAAAGTGGCACCAATAAAGTATTTAATATTTAGTTAA